>JAOTAX010000006.1:6908790-6933459 GCA_025629825.1 Erythroxylum guanchezii | reverse complement strand
CAAGCATGGTAGTATGTTTATATCTCACTGAGTCGCGTTGTAGACTCACACCTCACTATCATCATTTCAGGAGATTAACGGATCGTACAAGAGAGGAATCCAAGTCTTTTGAGACTCGCTTGGGATAATCAATCAAGTAATGTTTTTGGCATGATGTAAATTTCATATGCTTATAGCTACTCCATGGTTTGTCATAATCATATGTACATAAGACATGTATAGATATGTTATGTTATTGAGAACGATGTTGGTTGATGATAAGTAGACGTTGTATGTGAGAATTGCAGATTTGGATCCTTATTTCTTACAACCTATTAAGTAGGTATAAGGATTAATTAGACAAATGAATGGGTCATGCCAGATTTTTAGTAGAATATAGAAAAGTTAGGCTTACTACGGATTTTGGTGGCATTAAGCCTACCCATTCTCTAGTGCCAACATAGCCCAAAAGGCGGGTCGTGTCAGATATACATGTAAACCTACTATGTTAGAAAAATAAAAATCCCTCTTTCTCTTATATTCATTCCTTGCTTCAAAAAGAAATCACTAAGAAAAGAATCCACACAATTCCTTAACTATTTCTTACGCCTTGAGGTAGGAAACGAAACAAGGCTGTGCTGAATATTACTGAAGGAACTACAGAACAGTTACCTTGATTCTACGTTTGAGAATTAAGGTTGGGGCTGAAACGCTTGGTAAAAGCTTCGTGGTATAACCCGACAATATTTTGGTCAAACCGAAACTAGGTAAGGAAGCGTGTTGGACCTTTCACTCTTTGTTTTCTCTGCATGGAATGGACATAAGAAATTTTCTACATCCACCAATTAATGCTGAAGCTTACAGAGAACATTTAGTTCGATTAAATTTAGGATCAAAAGATAGTATTAACCAGTTGATAAATGCATTAAGATTATATTATGCGGCTGAGTTGGAAAATAATAAAAATATTCAGACAAGAAGACCAGATTACAAAGCTATCATGTATTTCATGTCCAAGCAATTCCAGATACTGGAATACATTTGAAATTCTCGATATGAGACCAAAACTCTCATAAATTTTACTCTCCTTGAATTGAAAGAAAATGGAGAACCATTCGGACCACCATCAACACCCCCTGGATTTGACTAAAAATATTAACGATAAAATAAGAAGCGGTAAAAAAGCAGCAAAAACAGACTGGATTGCACCAAAAAAATTGCAACACTCCTCCCAGTAGTAAAGTGGCATCAGAGCCTAAACCTCCTAACTTTTTCGATGTATTTATGTTAATAAAGTTATTATGTTTATGTTTTTATCTTATCAGTATTGAGTTATGTTTATTAGTTCAAATATATATAGCAGCTTGTGTTGTGATAAATGGATAAAGAATTTAAGGTTTTAAAAGAGAAAGAAAATTCTTTAAAAATAGATGAAGAAATGATTGAAATCCAAAAAACTCTGTGTATATATATATATATATATATATATATATATATTAGGGCCCTAATTGGTAGGAAAAAACCCGTAACCCTTTGGGGTTATCCTGCACTTAGAAGAAGAAGTAGTAGAAAAAGGAATAAATATAGTGATAATTTGATTCTTCATCGC
The DNA here is from genome assembly GCA_025629825.1 of Erythroxylum guanchezii. NCBI lineage: Eukaryota > Viridiplantae > Streptophyta > Magnoliopsida > Malpighiales > Erythroxylaceae > Erythroxylum > Erythroxylum guanchezii. Next base: position 6,931,871 of record JAOTAX010000006.1, on the reverse strand, counting down.
TGTAGTAAATAGGAGAAAAAATAGAATTTGTTTCTTCGTCTTTTTTAAAAAACACTGAAAAATTGACTGTGACATGTTCACTAAAAAAATATTTATTTGAATTCTTCCTATGTGTTTATATGATAAATAATTATTGTAATATAACCATATAATTTGAATAATAAATCAAAATTTTGATTTTCAACATTAATAAATTTTTCATTTAAATAAAAAAGACGAATCAACAACAAAAATCTGGTTGATACTCGAGGTTTGAATAGGTTTAGTAATACATAATCTTATCTCTAATTAGTAGAGATGTTTTTTTATTAAAATAAAAAATTAATATACGTTTACCTTATTAAGAAATTTTGAAGAAATTTTGTAATTAAACTCAATATAACCTATAAAGTTTTATAAACTTATAGTTTAAGAGTCGCAAGTTCGTTCATAATTTTCATTTATGTATATTTTATTCACATTATCATTTTTCATTATCTAATTCAATTATTTGGTGATATTGAATACATTTGTTTTCAGTCCAGATTTTTATATTTTCTGACTTAAAAATATAATATAAAATTTTAAATGTACATATATGCCTCAACCTATAGAAGTTGACGTACCGTAACGCGCGACTGAAAACATACTATTTACATTAAAATAATTAATTCAAAGTTACAAAAAGTTACAAAACGGGGCAGCAAGAAAATATGACATAAACTAGCGTTTAGTTTTTCGTTACTGTGCATTATTATGTCTTGCCCCCTTTTCATGTCTTAAAGAGTCCTAAATTACTTCACCCTTACGGAACTCAATCATCAAGTACTGAAATCGAGCGTGGAATAAACGTTCTCACCCTACAGTTAATTACCAATAATACGATGAGAACTCGTTTCCACGCTCCAGTGAATCGCGTAAGATCAAGGTCCCAGTAATATTTAATGATTTCGATTATATTACTTTACCCCCTTTCTCTAAATCCGTCTGCCAGGGTCAACCCTCAGTTCCCAAAATTTCTGAAATCAATTTCTATTCGCCGAATAGTTTGGATTTGCCTTATTGCTTAGAATTCGATTGTCGGCACCATCTTCCGATGAAGAACAATCTCGAAATCTTTGATTTCAAGGAGGAAGACGAGTTATCGGAGATCACCGCCGGTAAATTCTCCAACAAATTAAAAAACCCTAACCTCGTCAGTCCCGCCATTTTGAAGTACGACTTTCTCGAACACGGTAAGCTTCCCGAATCTTCTCCAGAATCTCTACTTTGATTGCTGAGGTTTCTCTGCTTTGATGATCCCGATTCAGTACACGTTTACCTGTGATTGTAAACTAAATGCTCTCTAAGTAATCAGAAATTTGGCATTCGATTTGCATGCCAAAGGCATTACTTGTTTATAGAGTTCACAATCAACTAGGATTGGTAATGCTTTGTCATCAAGAAATCTAATAACTAAAAATAATCTAATAAATGAGAAACATGGCGGGCTTCTGGTGTTTTTGAAATTTTGAGTTCATTGCATATCGGCAATTTTTTTGGGTTTTATTGTGAATGTTGATAATTGGTTTTAACTCTTGAACATAACCAGTTACACTGACGCTACTGGTCTAGAAAATTTAAATATGTTTAAGCACAATTTTGGCATTTCTATAATATGATCAATTTTTCTTTGCTTATAAATTTTTGGTTCGTGTTTGCAGTTGATCAAGGACCTGATTCCCTGAAGCATGATACTGACAGTTTACTTTGTGTGGATGTTGATGTTATTGACTGTGATCGTAGTTGTGACAAAGCTAGTGCAGATGCTAATGCAGTAATGATGAGGGAGGACTTCTTCAAAAAAGAAGGAAATTCTAGCTTGTTTGCAATTTCTCAATCAAATTGCTTAATTCTTGGTCAAGATTTTAATTCCCATGTGGATGATTCTGAGCCCAAAAGTTCATCAGAGAAATGCCAGGTAACTAGTGCACTCTCAGATTCTCCATCCAGTGTACATTCATTTTTCATATCTCAAGTTAATTTGAATCTAGCAGTTTTTCTATACTCTGTTGGATGACTAATTCCTATGCTACCTCTTCCGAATATTTAGAGCGAGCCAGTTGATGCTGATGGAAGCATGGATGAGAGTTCTCCATCAAGTCCAATATCTGATGTTTTAGAGGACGGCGGTATTTCCTTATAATATTCATTCATTTCATAATCCATTTCCCTTGGGCATATGGATGGTCTACGTTGATATCTTATAACAGTCTTATACTTGATGTCAGTTGATGTGAATAATGGTCCAAGAAGTCATTGTTCCAGTGGCTCAGAAACGGTACGTTGTGATATCAAGTCATTCACCAACTTGTTATTTGCTCGAGTATAGATTAAGGCCTTACATGTGATGTATAATATATTTTGATAATGAAAGATGCTGACTGCTGTTCTGATGATTGTGATGACCAGAAAACTTTGGTTTTACCTATTGTATGTATCATTTGAAATTTGCAGGATGATATTGATATTGCTGTTGATTATTTTTTATACCGGCAAAAGTTTTATTCTGGGTGCCTGGTAACTTTTTCTTCCTGTGGCATTAAAATTGACGGTTTGACCTCGCATCCTGATCAAGAGTCCTTTAGCATTGAAATGGGAATTGATGATATGATTCATGTAGAATCCTATAACCTTGAAAAGGTGAGTTACAGTTAACTGTGGCAGCATATATTATGGTGCTAAGATATTGCTAATCAACTAACAAATTCTTATCTATGTGTGTAAAGTTTGCATCTGTCACAATTAAGATTCACATACTATCAAAGGATGCAGTGCAAGTTGACAATGCCCATGGTGCATCAGGTCAGTGGTCTTCTTCATATTCTGTACTACCTTTTGATAACTTGATGATCTTGTTTTATGCATTTAGCTTCGAGGTCTACGTTCTTCTATAGCTTAGATTTCTCCCAGTTTGTTCTAAATGGTTCACCTCCTAATTGAGTAAGCCCCACTGGTCTGTGCAACTTTGATCTCCCTTTGTTTCAACTTTCATGACATTTGTGGAAAATAACCCTTTCATTAAGAAGTTTCTAAAAATAGAGATGTCATGTTGACCCTGTAGTGGTGCAGTTATGTAATACATCGCTATGGAATTGTGTTTCATCTACTGTGGTAAAATATCAGCTGTAGTGATTGTGCTGAAATCTTTGTGAGGTGCTTTCATTGTATATAACATAGGATCTTTAACACTTAGGTTTTAGAGCAACTAGTTGATTGCTAAGGTATTTTATTATGTTTCTAAAGGCTTTTGTAATTTTTCATAATACATTTCTACAGTGCTTGTTTAACTGGTTTTATATGCCAATTATGATAGTTGTGGAGGAGCTGGAGTTTGCGGCATTTGAGCCTAACTGGATTGGAATGTGGGAACATATTACATCTTTGAATACAAAATACTTTGCAGTATGGAGGACTGTGCATGAGTAAGCATATAAAAACATTGTTGTTACTAAGAATTTTCTGCATAATCATTATTCTCTGAATAATTGTCAACTATGAATAAATTTGTATCCATTGAAGAAATTGTTTATGACTTTACATTTCCCCCTGTTGATGATCATACTTGATGGTAGAATGATATTGTTATTTTTATTCTTAAATTGTCGTGTAGAGTCATGCTGATATCTGCATTAGGTTTTAGAAAATGCTATATAAGCCCTCTTCCCTCCATGTAGTTGTAGCATATAACTTCCGGTCAATGTGTCTGTAAGTTTTAAGAATTTATTACCTTGCTGTGAGTTTATCTCTTGCTGTAATCTTGGTTTTCTGTAAGTGGGTGAGAGTTCTAGGTGCTTAATCTATGTGTCTATTTGTATGGATTGAGTTTGGAGAATTTAGTGATAAGAGTTAAATGCTTGGAAACAGACATGGTACATGTAGGCTGAAGTTACCCGGAATACAATCTGTGTACCATTTTTTTCTTCAGTTATAAATCAGGATCAATTAACAACTAGAGGCAAAGTAGATGCATGTTCTTTGCTTTCAGATAAAAGCAACTGTGTTGACTATCCACAAAAAGTCCAATGCACATTATAGTGAGCACTCCTTTGCATTGTCCTACATATTATAGTTTCTCTTTTAATAGCTTTCAAAAGTGGGAATTTTTTTTATGATTTGGTAGTTTAGTTAAAATCGTATTTTTTGTGAATGCTTTTCTTTCCTGTCTAAATTCTCTTTTCCCTTTTTATGTTATATCATAGTACGGATGTTGCAAGTGATGGAAGAGTAGACTTACTTCAACAAAGGCCTTATTTTCCAAAGTGAGTAATAAGTCTTATCCTCATTTTTAATGCATGATGTTATATTAAGCTTTGACTTAATGCTTCTTTTGTCACTTGTAATATTTCCTTTTCTGATTTCCGCTTCTCATGCTGCTATGTGTATCTGGTGTTTTTAACATGCCAATTAAAAAGTTATAATGTTGTGATTGTCTCAAGTCTTACTAATGAAAACTGAAAACTATTTTGGGTGATGATGGGGTTCCTCATGTGGTCTTTTTTTGTTTTAAGAGAGAACTTGGGATCAATTTATAACTTCCTGAAATGATTATATGCATATGTAATCCTTAAACTGTCTGATGAGACTTTTAAGTTCTGTGGAGTGTTCTCACTTTACATTAATGTCTCGTTAGATGAAGATTCCTTGTTCTCTCCAAGAAAACATATCAAATCTTTATTTCTTTAGCATGGGGATATTCTACTGGCATGACATGCATACCTACATGCTTATGTAGTGTGTGCAGTTGTATGTAAATTTTAAATCTTTGCCTATATGACCTGTAGAACAAACTTTGCTTTCTGGAATTGCCTAGGTGAGCGTCTCCTAGTTGTTTAAAAAAGTTGTAGATGGAACAAGTCTGCATCTCTTAACCCTTGTATGAGAACTGAATAATCTATGGGGACCTTACAGTTTTGATGAGGCCTTTGAAGATATGGTCTATCCACAAGGGGATTCAGATGCTGTTTCGATCAGCAAGAGAGATGTAGATCTATTACAACCCGAGACATTCATTAATGATACAATTATTGACTTCTACATCAAGTAAGTTTATGTGCATCATATTGCTTATGCATTATAACTTGTCCACTTCTACTTATTGAGGATGAGGATGGTATACTTAGGTTGCCTATTCTTGTTAGTTTTATAATATATAATGATCTATTGTAACTACATATTTTTTATGCTGTTAGTGCCTGCATCTTGTTCTCTGTCGCTTGTATATGAACGTGTTCTTGAACATTCATGCATCTTAACTTGATTTTACTTTTTTCATTTTTCTTCTAGTTGCTTAAATGTTTTTACTATTATGCTAACCTTATTTGAAGCAATTCATGTTATTTTAATCTAAGTGGTGCCAAAATGACCTGTCTTTATAAGTTTCAATTTGTTTTTATCATTAAGAGCTTGCTAATTGAGGAACACAATTGTTTGGCAGGTATCTGAAGAATCAAATTCCAGCGGAGGAAAAACATAGATTTCACTTTTTCAATAGCTTTTTCTTTCGGAAGCTTGCTGATCTAGACAAAGATCCATCTAGTGCTTCTGATGGGAGAGCTGCTTTCTTACGTGTTCGTAAATGGACAAGGAAAGTGGATTTATTTGGGAAGGATTATGTTTTCATTCCAGTAAATTTCAAGTAAGAGAATGATTAGAAGAGTAGCTTATTTCGTATTTTATGTGTTGCTGTGAGTTCTTTGTTCATGTGATTTGTGATGTTATTTGGTGACAGTCTTCATTGGAGTTTACTAGTAGTATGTCATCCTGGTGAGGTGGCTGATTTTAAAGGTGAGTTTTACAGTTATTTGTGGTACCTGTCTGTATGTTTAGTATTTTATTGATTTCTTCTTATATTTATCAGATAAAGAATCAGGGAAGTCTCTGAGAGTACCATGCATATTGCATATGGATTCCATCAAAGGAACTCATGCTGGTCTAAAAAATCTTGTTCAAAGGTATCGCAAAGTTTTTGAAATTCATAATTGATGTTGTCTGCTTTGTGCATATTATCACAGTGAAGAATGAAAATGTTTAAGATCATACATGACATTTCTTTCAAAAATGTGCAAGCAGTGAGGCATTATCCAAATTAAATAATTTTCCTTCACTTACTTACCATGCCTATTCCTATTTTTGACGAATCAGTGAATCACACCGTTGAAAATGGCTACTAAGTTTTTGCAATCATATAATTGGTACACAAAGCACAATCTAATGTATCTTGCTTAGTTACCATGCCTATTCCTATTTTTGATGAATCAGTGAATCACACTGTTGAAAATGGGTACTAAGCTTTTGCAATCATATAATTGGTACTCAAAGCACAATCTAATGTATCTTGTTTTATCCATTGTTTCCCAATGCAGTTTTTGGACATAAACAGACATAAACTGTCCTTGTTTTGTCCTTTCATTCTCTTTCTCTCTGATTGATTTTTGTTTGAACATCTTTCATGCTTTCCTGGAGTCACATATGTATATATGTATGCATGTGTATATAAAATATATATATATATATTGTGTCACTATTGGACCTTCACATGGCAGTTACTTTTGGGAGGAGTGGAAGGAGAGGCACAAAGAAATATTGGAAGATTTTTCTTCAAAGTTCTTGAATTTACGGTTTGTGCCACTAGAGGTATTTGTCTTCAAAGTTCTTGAGTTTACGGTTTGTAGCAGTGGAGGGATTTCCATGCCATATTATATACTGGCTACTGGCTGTCGATACTTTTGCAATGGCTTGAATTGTCTAGCCACCGCACTCTCCAATAAAAATCCTGCATCTAAAAAGCATCTCTCTTTTTCTCATGTACAAACAAGTCTCCATCGTGATTGTACAAGCATACAGACACATACTTTATTGAATTTCTAATTTTTGCGTCTGACATTTAGTTAATGTTTATGCAGCTGCCACAGCAGGAGAATATGTTTGACTGTGGCCTGTTCCTGCTCCACTATTTAGAGCTATTTTTACTTGACGCCCCTTTGAATTTCAACCCATTCAAAATTGACAAATTCTCTAGATTTGTAAGTGGATTCGCTCAACCATAAGCTTCTCTACAAGGATTTTAGTGATAGGTTCTATGGGAATGAGAAGATCCTATTTGGTCAAATGCCTAGCAACAAACTCCTATATTCCTTACATTAGAGTATTTCTGAACAAAGTTCCTGGATAGCAGGCCTAAGGGTTTTCTTGTTGATGAATTTTGTCTCTCTCTTCATATGTTTTGCTTATCCATTTTCAAGGTTTTTATAAATGATGTATCCTCTTTTAATTTCTCAACTTTATAGAGCCTGTTTTGTAAGTGGACCAGATGGATTGACAATAACGTCTAATATTCTAAACCTTGTATTTGCGTGGATATGGAAACTAAAGATCAAAAGACTTCTATTTTGCATTCTTAGTTTGGGCTATATCTATATTGAAACTAGGTCTGAAGTATGCTTTTTCCAGGATGATCAAGAGCAGTCCTGACAACATACCACGTATGGTTTGAACTGAATCCTTAAACTATATTGGTTTCTAATCAAAATTTTGTTTTCAGCAACAAAGTCACAGAACCTCTTAATATAATTTTCAGTTGAAGGTTGTCTGTGTTGTGCTAACTTAGCATAATGACCAATGATTGTTCATAAGAGCTTATCGAGTCTTTTGACGTTTAATATGTGTTGCTTCATATCGCATCATTCTCTCTTTGTTTTTTCCCTAACCAGCTTAATGTTGATTGGTTCACCCCATCCGAGGCTTCTCTCAAACGCACTCTTATTCAGAGGCTGATTTCTGAGATCCTGCAAGATCAGTTTCAACAAGGTGAATCTGGGGATGAACTGCACTGTGATCTTTCAAAAAATGATCACAAAGATACTGGAAGGGAGTTTGTTTCTGAGGGATGCACTCCTACTGTATCTTGTCAAATAGCTAATTCTGAAGCAGACCACGGGATTGAAATCACTCTATTGGATACATGTTCAGTAAGGAACTCTGAATGTGTTAATGATTCAGGTTTGGTTGTCAGAGAATTTTTCGAGCCAGGAGTTACAGCAGGATCATTACTTGCACGGTGTTCATCCTTTGATCAGCCATCTTCATATTACCGCCTTAACTCTGCCGTTGCACAGATAGAGGTATTCACATCACATTTCTGAATAAATTTATGCATAATCCTTTGTTCTTTGCTAAAAGGTTCCCTCCCTTTTTTTTTCCGGAAACAAAGTTCCCTCCCTATTTTATTAACTTATTTATTCTGTTCTTTCATTCCACCTTTTCTATGTTGAAATTTTGACAAGAGCTTACTATTCTGTAATTGGTGCTCTCCTTTTATGCCATTGATGCGTCTCATTTTATGGCAGGATGGAGCAGAAACTGCAGAGCAGCTTCTTTATTACTCTTCTGGAGAACCCGTCTTCCACCAAATTGCAGGGATGACGCCTCCATCTGGTTCTATCCCATTCTCATATCAAGGTTTCGGGGGTGATCCATCTTGGAATCCAGAGATTTCTATGCAAAGAGAGGAGGATGGTTCTCCTTCAGAAACATCTATCTCCAATTCAGACGATTCAGAAATAGGCATCATTGAGAATGATCATATGGAGGAAAATGTTGGGTCTTCTCAAAACAACATTGATGAACAAAGATATGCATCTATGGACAACATGGATTGTTTAACTGATAGCCGCATTTCTACATCTAATGAATTTCTGGGTACGTCAACAGCTGGGATGGCTGAAGATGGCAATAAATTTACAGGTAGCTGTGAGAACCACAGCCTTGCTTCTTGTCCGGATGATACGACTGTATCATTACCCCAGAATGAAAGCCCCAGGTTGGAAGGGGATGGAAAAATTGAACCGGATAGTAGAGAGGTCGCTGCAGACGATGTAAAAACAATTGACAATGAGGTCCAATTAGAGTCAAATGAAAAGCAAGATTTAAAGAAAACTGGGAATGAGATTATCGCAGAGTCGGAAGAAAAGCAAGATTTACAAACAATTGGGAATGAGATTATGGCAGGGTCAGAAGAAAAGCCGGAGTTACAAACAAATGGAAATGACGTTATGACCGGGTCGGAAGAGGAGTTACCAACAAATGGAAATGACGTTGTGACCGGGTCAGAAGAAGAACAAGCTGCAAAACGTCGTCGGCTTATGCCTTCTTTTGTAGAAAAGGGAGATTTGACTGGGAGCTTATCGGAGGATCTCCATTTGTAATTTAAGGCTAAAGAAAGATGGAGCTTTCTTTATTTTGTAATTCTTCTGGGTAGAGCATATTTGTGAATCTATGCCATAGTGTGAATAGTGCCAGGGCTGGTTCTAACATTAACGTAGAACAATTGGTGTACGGATGGTTTCTAGTCTCCTTACGGAAACTAGTCCATTAAATTGTCTTAAGCATTCAAATTAATATTACAAAACCATCCCAAATCTACCCTTTCGTTACCATTAATTATCGAGATCTAACAGCCAAGCAGTAGTTTAGTACTTCAAAAAGGAGACGTTATGTGCAACTATTTGATATTATTATTAAAATGTAATGATCGGATCAATTGGAAAAAATTTAAATTATTTATTTTTATTCACTTGTTAATTTTTTTAGTTTGATTTATTTTAATAATGTTGTTATTAAAAATTGATTTGGTTAATTTTATTAATTAATAAATTTTTATAAATTAAAATTAATTATTTTAATTTTAATTTTTTTCTTATATCATTAGATTAAGTTAAAATTTTAAAATATGATAATTATTTAATACTGACTTTTTAATTTTTGGTTTTACCAGTCGGTCTGGTTTTTAAAATTTTGTTAAAAATATCTTGTACTGCAAAAATTGCAGAGGAGCACCCAAAAGACCAAAGCTCGAGTGGATTACCAAGCCATAACTGTCTCTCAAACTAGCGTTTTCCTTCAAGAACTCGATGAGAAAACAACCTTGTCATGAACAAGCAGAGATCCTGACACTTCTCACATTTAGACAATTGGATTTTGTTTTTCCTTTTTGTGGTTAGATAGAGATTCGAGAGGCAGTCGAGAAGATTGTAAAAATGAATCAGTTGCTGTGGAGGAGTCACCACCTGAATCAATCCCAAAGAATTGGACTGGCAGGCACTTGCCTCCTAATTCTACCACTTTTCTTCTCAAATCTGTTTCAACCATTGGGCAGAGCCTATCCTTCTCTCTTCTCCGTACGAATCTTTGCTCTAATCCATCTCGTTTTCATTTTTCATTCGATTTTCTCTCCTTTTTTTTTCCCCCCTTGTTTTGGCTCTGGGATTTGCTTTTCCTCTGATGGGTGCTACGATGCAGGAGTGGAATGCTCCCAAACCCAGGCACTTACCACTTCTCAGCGCTGCTTTGGATCGCCGTATTGTAAGTAGGTGATTTTGTTTTTCTTCCTTTATTTTTCTTTGCAAAGGGATGCCAATGTTTAGAATTTGCTATTTGACATTGTCTAAAAGTTGAATTTCTTATTTACCAAAAAAAAAAGTTGAATTTCTTTAATTTTAGCCCATCAGAGATCAGAAAGAGCTGTGGTCTCCCCTGCCGTACCAAGGATGGAAACCTTGTATTCAGTCCAGAACTACTCCATGTAAGTTGTTTAATTTGTACCTAAGTGAAGCCATAAGAGTAGTTTTCTATCAAGATATGTTTTTTTTTTCAGTTTTTTCATTTGGAAATGAGCGAGTGCAAGGAGATATCAATTGCTGACATAGTTGCTGTTACTTTTTTCAAGTATTGCCCGACAAGTCTCAAGGGTACATCCAAGTGTTCCTTGACGGAGGATTAAACCAGCAGAGAATGGGAGTAAGCATCCTAATTGCCTTAAAACCAGATCTGTAGTTAAGCAGAAATATATATTTGGTCCCTTGGAGGTCCGATATTATTCCTTGCCACTTGAGCTAAGGCTGTGGCAAAGAGAATGTTATTTACTGTAGCATGTGCCGGAGCTTTCAGTGGGTGGTTTTCAATGCACTGACTTTCATATGAATGCGTGCTGCGTGCTTGATTAGGATTTTATTCATTTCTTTTTCTAAACCTCTTCTTTTTGGCTTTTCTTTTCAAGATATGTGATGCGGTTGCTGTTGCCAAAATACTAAATGCAACACTTGTTATCCCACACCTCGAAGTAAATCCTGTTTGGCAAGACTCGAGGTATCTTGGGCATTAGCTACCATCTGGAATTATGATATTCAAAATCCTGGCGATTTCTCTTAAAAAGAAAAACGTGAAAGTAACATTCTTCACAGCTCATTTGCAGAGATATTTGATGTGGATCACTTTATTAATGTTGTGCGACATGAGATTCATATAGTCAAAGAGTTACCCAGTGAGTACTCCTGGAGCACGAGGGAGTATTATTCTACAGGCATAAGAGCTACGAGAATAAAAACTGCACCTCTTCATGCTTCAATTGAATGGTACCTGGACAATGTCTTACCTGTGTTTCAAAGGTTGGCAATTCTTGCTATTTCTGTCTCATTCATGACTATTCTGAACTTGTTGAATTTCCTAGTCTGTATTTGTAGATAAAGTGAAGATAGTTGCTTGTATCCAGTCTATAAGGACTGGCGATCATTGCAGTTAGGTGCTGTGTCCCTATATGATCTCCACATTTGTGATTTATATATAAATTTACTATTCATCTCAAATGGGAAACAGAAAAGTGCTGGAGCTGTACACTTCATGCTCCTAGAACATGTATCTCTGGGACTCATTTTGCATTCAATTGTATTTGATTTGCTCTTTGTTCAATTATGTCATAACATACCTCAAATATATATTTTATTCACATGGCACTACCTGTTATGAAATTCTAATTGATGTTGCAGTTATGGAATCGCTGCCATTGCCCCATTTTCTCATCGCTTGGCATTTGACAAATTGCCAGCAAGCATTCAGCGCCTGCGTTGCAAAGTCAACTTTGAAGCATTAATCTTTGTTCCTCATATTATAACTTTATCAGAGATGCTTGTTACTCGTCTCCGCTATCCTTCTGGTGATATTGAGAAGAGAGATATTTCTGAAGAAAATGGATCTGGAAAGTTTGTTGTTTTGCATCTTCGCTTTGACAAAGTATGATTGATTTTCAATTGACAGGCAGTAATGTTTGTTGCAATATATGAAACACTCAACCAGGATGCTTCTTTTCTTTCTCTTTTTAAGGAAAAGCACTCTAAAGGTTCTGTTTGTGGATACACATACTAATAGATAAAAACTAACTAGTGTAAAATTGTAATATTTGGGTTGTACTTGAAGGGTTCAGATTTGGTTTATATCATTGATTATGATGAGAGCTTGCTTCCTAACTATACGGAAATGTTAGTCATATAGTTTAATTTTAGCATGAACAATTTTCTGTCTTTGTGACAATAACTTAACCCTGTTTAGGATATGGCTGCCCATTCATCGTGTGATTTTGGTGGGGGCAAAGCAGAAAAACTCGCTCTTGCAAAATATCGTCAAGTGCTTTGGCAAGGAAGGGTTATGAATTCTCAGTTCAGCAACGTTGAGTTGAGAAATCAAGGTCGTTGCCCTTTGACTCCTGAAGAGATTGGGCTTTTGCTAGCAGCATTGGGCTTCAGCAATACTACCCGTCTCTATCTGGCTTCACACAAGGTGATGTGTACCTTCACATCAGAAAGACAAGTCATTGATATTATGTGACTCTCTGTAGCAGCTGACATGATATTTCACTTTATTTTGTTGAAATTGACCTTTTCCACTCTTAACCCCAGAAAGAATGTTATTCAGGTCTATGGTGGAGAAGCGAGAATATCCAGTTTGAAGAGATTGTTCCCTTTTATGGAAGATAAGAAGAGCCTTGCCTCTGCAGAGGAACTTAGTAAGGTTGAAGGAAAGGCATCTTTGTTGGCTGCAGTTGATTATTATGTTAGCTTGCAAAGTGACATATTTATCTCTGCCTCTCCAGGAAACATGCACAATGCTTTGGTAAATATCTTCTACTTTGTTTATCTGAGGTCTGAAATTTCATTTTAGGATAAACAATGACGTCCGCATTTTCATGTAGAAATTGAATGCATTTATTGCTTTAATAGGAAACTTGGATGATAAAGTACATGGCTATATGTTATAACGGTTTGGATTGAATATATTATATTCCTGGTGTAAGAGCCCCCATACAGCACTTGACCATGACGCATGACTGCATTTTCAGTTTGTACTGTATCATTTTGATGTTCTTCACATCCCTTTAAAAACTCCGAGGTCATATAATTTTCAGTTTGGACATAGAGCTTACCTGAATTTGAAGACCATAAAACCGAACATGGTGTTATTGGGATCACTTTTCCTGAATAAAAGCATAGATTGGTCAAGTTTCCAGCTTGCAGTTCTCAAAGGGCATAAAACCCGACAAGGGCAGATCAGATTGAGAAAGGAGACACAATCAATATACACATACCCTGCCCCAGATTGTATGTGTCAAGAATAACTAGAATTTCAATCTCGAAAGAAACTAGGAAAGTAGGATGTGAATGCGAATGTTATATGGCTTCTGGTTGCAAAGTACTAATTATCTGATTTTTTTGTTTGAATTTATTACAAAGACTGGCAGATGGATGACATTGTTAGCTTTGTCACAGTTCTTGATGTATAAAGGAAGCCTTTATGAGCAAATTTTGGTTTCTTTTCTACTTAATGTGTAGCATCTGTTTGCAATTGTAGAAGGATTTGTAAGTTATATAGTATGCCTTGTTTTATACTTCAAGCTCTAGACAAACTGAAAAAACATCAAGTGTGAACACAAGGTCCCGTTCTCTTCCTCGTACCTAGCTAATGTCAAAATTTTGACCTTTATGTAGAAGGATTTGTAAGTCGAATATAGTATGCCTTATATTTCAAAACGATGTCGCATATATTATGTTCAAGTAGAGGCGTTAAATTAGACTCTAAAATTTTAATCAAATTTTAATTTAGATTTTAACATTTTAATGCATATAAAAAAAATCACAAATATATCTTCATTAACTTTCTATTAAAAGATATAAATAATATTGTTTATTAATTTTATATGAATCTCATATTACATGTATATGGCAAAGAATCAAAAAAAAAAATTTTATGAATCCCGTATAATAAGAGTTAAGTGACAAGTGGCTCACTGCCTGTGAACGTACTAGATTGGTCAAAGATTTACAGAAATGAGCATTAGAGTATAGAGAGATAACCCTAGTTGCAAAAGATGGAACTGCTGTAGTGGTCAGTCAGGCTGAGCCACATGAGAGCAATACATACCATGTCCAAGGATAAGGAGATGTTAGTGCTGTGTTGTGCCCTTCAAACTCTGGTGTCACACGCATGACAATTGTTGCTTATCTTTTAATGCTAAGCTAGCTCCAAGAGATGCGGTGGCAAGAGGCATAGATGACCAGCTGAAGAAGCGTAATGAGGATTATGTGCTACTTGATATAGAGAAAAATTAATCACTTTCCCAATATAGTTGTTGAGTGCCTTAAGTGTGACTTGGATATTACCCGCCAACCGATTCCAGAAGTTCCTACTGCTCATTACATGTGCGGTGGAGTACTTGCTGGTATGAATGTCTTAGGATTCTATTTGGCAAGTGAAGTTGCATGCACTGGTTTGAGTGGAACTACTAGACTTGCACAGTGACACCCTCAATTCATCACATGAAAAGCTCCAAACTTGATCACTGTGCTTCAAATTGTTGGCCCCAACCAATTTCACCAAATGTACTTAGTGTCAACCAATGGATGACATATTGAAGGCACCAAAGAAAGAGAGGAAGGAACTGCAATTGATAATGTGGAGATATGTGGGCATTGTTCAGTCGATAATATGGTTACGAACTGCAGAGGAAAAGATCGGTAAGTTGGAGACTGAATGGGAGAGGTAGACAATGGTGGGACTTGCTTATGAAATGAGAAACCTCTTACCGTACAAAATTGGTAGTGAGCAGTGCCCTTGCTGGACATGAAAGCCGGGGGCTTCACTACACTATTGGTTACCCTCATGCGGAGGAAAGCAAGAGGTTGCCAACAATTATATTTCCTTCTTCTCTCAACGGTACATGGGCTTCCAGACAATTGCGTAAGCAAGCATTTGTTAGGAAATTTATGGTCTCCTCTTGATTCTTTCTACCTAATATTTGTTAGATTAATTTAATAATTATAAAGGTGTGACCCATATTACTTAGTTCTAATATAAGGTGGGTCTAAGATAATGGTTATTGGGCTTGTAGAGAATATTAGAGTCATTAGGGTTTTATTATAATTAATAAGAATCTTTCCCTCTCCCTTTTTGTAAGTTTACAATTACCAAAAATAATTACATGTACATTCTTGCACTATTGGAAAAGAATGAAGAACAGAGAACGAGATAGTGGTTAAACTTTTTGCACAAGAAGGTGTTTGCAACTAAAAGAAATAAAGATCTATCATTATAGACATATATTAAACATGGACCAAAGTTAGCATTTCTTTCTCTCTTTATAGTATGAATCATAATTGAATGAATTAAATCAATTTTGTTATATATGATCCTGAGATAATTCTAGACTTGAAATATTGTCCAGAATATTGTAGTCTAAATTTACATGTGGTATCAAAACAAGATTATGACACTTTAATTTGCATTAAAGTTAACCTTAGAATTCATGATAGCCATTAATATTTCTATTTTGAAAAACAAAAGGTTAAACAAAAGGTCAATTACATTGTGTTTATGGGGCCTACCATCAAAAAGCTTTAGTTTTTTAGTTAAAGCATAAGTTGTTGGGGTTGAAAGTTGTGGCCATTGTGATTTCCATGTTAAAAACTCAAGAAGGGTGAATTTGCATGTGATCAATTACATTTTAGTCCTTATGGTTTTGGACCATTACAGTTTGGTAATAAATGAATATGCATGTTAAAGCTTGTTAGTTTTGGACTTTATGGAATAATCTTTTAACATTATAATTAAATTCCTAAATTTATTTATACTTAATTGCATGTTTACTGTATAAAAAGCTTGTTAGTCACCAAAGTGACCTTGCTTTAAAAAAGTATATATATATAGAGAGAGAGAGACTTTTAATCATGCATTCTTTCAATTGTTCATGTTATGTTAGGCTAATAAATAATATAAAAGATGAACTGAACAATTGAGATTATTAATTATAATGCTAGGAGATCACCCAAAAGTGGATCATTGCTTATAATTAATAATATTAAAGAGACTTATCGACAAACTTGGTGAATATGTTTGTATATCCAAAGATAACATACTAGCTTGAGTATGATTAATTGTCTATTAAAGTGTGTATATATATGTTGTTAGCATCATTATGGATTAAGGATATATATTTAAGTATCACCCAAAGGCGAACTTAAATATATATATTAAAGTTTATTATTTTCTGAATCCATTAATTATACCCAAATCATTAATGTGTGAATTTGTATTACGTTTGCAGCTTCTAATAATTTGTTAGCTATGAGTAATGGTCTGATCAAGTTCAACAGGCCAAACTATGTCGATTTGAACAAAGAGGTGAAAGGAAATAATTATACTTGTTAATTTACTCAGAATACATATTTACAATATATAGGCTAAAACTACCCTGATTTTAGGAAGTAAGAAAGGAAAGATTAAGAGAATTATTCTTAACCTACTATAGCTAATCAATCAGGAACAAATTAGGAGATTTACAATAATTACAACTAATCACATTAAATGTCAATTACTTTACTGTACTTCTCTCCAACACTCCCCCTCAAGCTAGTGAATAGATATCAATCATTTCCAGCTTGCCAACTAAGAAATCGAAGGCTACTCTTGATAAGGCTTTGGTGAGTATGTCAAATTCTTAATGTCTTGTTGGAACATAGGAAAGAGTTACACCCTCTAAATATATTTCATCTTTGATAAAACTCCTATCAATCTTGACATGTTTCATTAGATCATGCTGAACAGGATTGTGAACTATGCTTGTTAATGATTTGTTGTCACTGTATAGCTTCATAGGGCATGTCTTAGAGAATTTTAAGTATTGTAGGAGTCTTTCAATCCAAATTAATTCACATGCTCCTTG
Source organism: Erythroxylum guanchezii (assembly GCA_025629825.1). NCBI lineage: Eukaryota > Viridiplantae > Streptophyta > Magnoliopsida > Malpighiales > Erythroxylaceae > Erythroxylum > Erythroxylum guanchezii. Next base: position 6,914,809 of record JAOTAX010000006.1, on the reverse strand, counting down.
TGTTATTGCCCTAAACTCATCTTCAACACTACTCCTTGCCACAATTGGTTGTTTTTTGCCTATCTATGTAACAATGATTCCCTATACCTTTGTGATATACTCAATTGTGGACTTACTATCTTCAGACCCAGCCTAGTCAGGATTTACAAGACAACTCTTCTTAAACAAAAATCCTCTGCTTGGAGTTCCCTTGAGATATTTTAGTATATAGTTGGCTGCCTCTAGATGCCTTTTAGTAAGACAATGCATGAATTGGCTTATTACACTTACACTGTAAGTAATATTATGCCTTGTAAGTGTCAAATATATTAATTTTCATACCAACCTCTAGTACTACCCTCGGTCTGTTGGATGCTCGTTCTTACTAGTTTTTTGCTTCCAATTTCTTTCCAAAGGAGTAATAATAGGCTTGCATTTAGTTTTCCTAGATTCCTTTAACAAGTCAAGGAAATATTTCGATTGAGTAAGAAATATTCCTTGTTTGCTTTCGACTACTTCTATACCTAGAAAATACCTAAGTGTTCCAAGGTCTTTAACTTGGAATTCATTTTTCAAATGAGCCTTCAATCTTCCTATCTCTTCTTGTTCATCACCCGTGATTACCATATCATTCATATACACAATGAGAATAGCTTGTTTTCCACTGCTTCCTTGTTTGATAAATAGGAGTGGTCAACCTATCCTTGTGTATATCCAAAGGACTTTAGTGTTGAAGTAAATCTAGTGAACTAGGCCCTCGGAGATTGTTTTAATCCATAGAGGGATTTCTTGAGTCTACACACCTTGTTAGCTCCATCATCAAATCCAAAAGGCATCTTCATAAACTATTCACTTCCAATTTTCCTTTTAGGAAAGCATCTTTTATGTCCACTTGGTACATTTTCTAATCAGGGTTTACAGCAAGAGAAAGTAATACTTTGATTGAGTTCATTTTTGCCACTAAAGCAAATGTCTCCTTATAATCTATACCATATGTTTAAGTATATCATTGAGCCACCAATCTTGCCTTGTATCTCTCAACCTCTCCATCTGGATTGAATTTCACATTGAATATCCATTTGCTACCCACCAACTTCTTTCCTTGTGGAGGATAAATTTCCCAAGTATCATTTTCCAATAGGGCATTCATTTCTTCTTCAACTGTTGCCTTCCATTTAGGGTCTTGAAGTGAATTCTAAATATCTTTTGGAATGTCAACACTGTCAACTCGTGTAGTAAAGGCCCTGTACATATGAGACAGTTTTGCATAAGTTAAGTGATTGGACAAAAGATATTGAGTGTATTTTTGTACTCCTTTTCTAAGGGCAATTGAGAGATCAGTGTTATTAACCTACCCCACACCTTCTCTTGTAGAACTTGGACTTAGCTCTGGTTCCAATGATTGATCAGTTTGGGGAGCTTTTGGCCTTCTTGTGTAAACCTTGATTGGTTCATTGGTGATTGATCCTCCCCCTTGACACAATCCTTGATCATGTCTCACTAGGGAGGGACTTGGAATTGGACTATTTGAAGGTGAAGATGACTCTTGGGACTGGTAAAAGGAAGGAAGCCATATAGGTAAAGATATGATTGGATCCCAATGATTTTCTTCATTCAAATTCTCCCCCTAAAGAGAACCATTGGGACAAAAGGATTGGTCTTCAAAGAACATGACATCATAGGTCGCAAAGAATTTTCTTGAGGTTAGATGGTAGCATTTGTACCCTTTTTGTGTGGAAGAGTATCCTACAAATATGCATTTTAGTGCCTTAAGGTCCAGTTTTCCTCAATGAGGATTGTGATTATAAATAAATGTCATACAACCAAATACTTTTGAGGGCAACAAATGAAGGAGGTGAACTTTTAGAAAGGTCTCTAACAGGCAGCTGATAGGAGTACAAAGATTGAGTGTTTTTATGGTAATCTATTGATGAGGTAGGCGGTTGTGAGAACAACTTTCCCCTAAAATTTGTTCGGAACATTGTTGGCAAACATTAAAAAGCGGGCTGCCTCTAAAAGGTGTCAATTTTTATGTTCAGCAATCCCATTTTGTTGGAGGCTATAGATATAAGAGCTTTGGTTAAGAATCCCATGATCAATAAGGTAATTGGTTAAGTTATTGTTAAAATATTCTCTCCTATTATCAGTACAAAAGATTTGGATTTGGGATTGAAATATAGTAGAAATATATTTATGAAACTGTTTAAAAATGGTGGTGGCCTATAATTTTTCTTTCATAAAATAAACCCAGCAAACCTGAGTGTGGTCATCAATAAAGGTGATAAAGTGTCTTGGACCCATAATGGAAGACTCTTGGGTTGGAACCCAAATATCACTATAGATGAGATGAAATAGTTTTGTTGCTTGATATGAATGAGGGTATATGTTTTTCTTGATTGTTTAGCAATAATGCGATGTTCACAATGATTGGAGACATCTTTATTGATAACTAAAAAGGGATTCGACGATTTAAGATAAGAGAAAATAAGGTGATCAAGGCGTTTATGCCACAATATGAGTTAAGAATTGGACACAGTGGATAATGTTGGTGTAGAAGGAAGGGAGATTAAAGAAAATGAACACTCTGTTCATCTTACAGTATACAATCAAGCTAGTAGTAGAAAGAGAAAGTCAAGAAAGAAGAACAACAAGAAGGACAAAGTCCCAATGAAGGTTAATGAGGGCCAAATCCATAAAGAGCATCATTGTTTCTTCTACAAAAAAGCTGGCCATCTTAAGAAAGATTGCTATAAGAGAAAGGATTGGTTCAAAAAGAAAGGTAAGATCTAGTTTCAATATGTTTTGAATCAAACCTTATTAGGGTGCCCAATAATACTTGGTGGTTAGATTCAGGTACAACTACTCATCTATCACATATTATGCAAGGATTCCTTTTAACCTAAACCCTATATGGAACTGAAGAGTTCCTATATATGGGTAACAGAATGAAGGCATGAATAGAAGGAATTGGAGCATAGATATTGATCTTAGACACTAGTTATAGTCTATATCTTGAAAAGTGTCTTTATGTTCCTGGATGTGATAGAAATTTAGTTTCTGTTAGTAAGTTGGATAAGATAGGTTTTAATTGCAATGTTGGAATGATGATTTTTCTTTATATAAATGATAGTACTATTATGGTTATGGTACATTAATGGTGGTTTATATCATTTTAACCTTGAAGTTAATCATTCTAAATCCCTACTTCATGTTGAACACAACATTGGTAATAAACATAATGCACATAATTAATACTCTACTTACTTATGACTTTAAAAGTTAGTTCATATATCTAGACAAAGGGTGATGAGGTTAGTAAAAAGTGAAATCTTACCTCAACTAGATTTTAATTGGGATGTGTGTGTGGATTACATTAAAGGCAAGCAAACCAAACACATATCTAAAAATTCAGCCACAAGTACTGAGCTACTTGAATTAATACACACTAATATATATGGTCCATTTCATGTTCCATCTGGGAGCAGTGAAAAGGATTTTTATCACCTTTATTGATGACTATTCACGTTATTATTATCTCTATTTACTGCATAAAAAGTCTCAATTAGTGGACAATCTTTAGGTGTTCATTAATGAGATGAAAAAGGTAGTTAGATAGAAAAGTGAAAGTAGTAAGATCTGATTGAGGTAGTGACTATTATAGTGAATATGATGAGAATGGACAGTGTCCAGATCCATTTGTAAAAATTCTTCAAAGTTGGGGCAATTGTGCACAGTATATAATGCTCGGTTCACCATAATAGATTGGTGTAGCTGAAAGGCAGACTAGTACTCTTATGGATATGGTTAGGAGTATGTTAAGTTACACTAATGTACCTTGATCTTTATAGATGTATATATTAAAGAAAACTACATATCTACTTAGTAGGATTCCTAGTAAAGTAGTTCCTATGACACCTTATAAATTGTGGACAAGTAAGAAACCTAGGTTGAGACACCTACATGTTTGGGATTGTCCAGCAGAAATAAGGATTTTATAATCCTCATAAAAGGAAACTTGATGCAAGAACCATTAGTGCTTCCTTCATCAGTTATCCAGAAAAGTCCAAAGGGTACATATTTTATTGTCCTAACTATGATACAAGAATAATTAAGTTTGGTAATGCTAGGTTCATTGAAAATAGATAAATCAGTGGGAGTGGGGAACCAAGAAAGGTGGATATTCAAGAGATTCAGGTGGAAAATCCTTCACTCAATGTCTCTTTTCAAGTTTTTGTTCCTCTTGTTGTATCGTAGCCACGCAACATACCAGAGCAACAAGTTAACATTCTAAGCCCACAAGAAGAGAATGTCAATAATGAATTAGTAAACAATGTGCAAGTCACAAAACGATCAAGTGATACCAAAATAAACATTATTGCATAGGTCTATAAGGGGGAAAAGACCAATTATATCAGATGATTATGTGGTGTATTCACTTAGGCACGAGCGTGATTTGAGCATTGATAAGGATTCCTCATTTAAAGAAGCCCTAAATGTAACGATTCTGAAAAGTGGTTCAATGCTATGAAAGAAGAGATAAAATCTATGGATGATAATCAAGTCTATGAACTAATTGAGTTACCTGAAGGCTCAAAGTAAGTGGGTTGTAAATGGGTCTTTAAGACCCAAATGGACTCGAAAGGTAACATTGAAAGGTATAAAGTCAAACTTGTAGCCAAAGGTTATACTCACAAGGATGGCATTAACTTTAAAGAGACCTTCTCTCCAGTTTCAAAGGACTCTTTAAGAATTGTTATGGCATTAGTAGTTCATTATGATTTAAAGCTTCACAAAATAGAAGTAAAGGTTGTTTTCTGAATGGGGACTTAGAAGAAGTTTATATGGACCAATCGAAAGGTTTTGTAACTTTAGAAAAGGAAAACATGGTGTGTAAATTAAAGAAGTCAATATATGATTTGAAACAAGCTTCCCAACAGTGGTATCTTAAGTTTAATAATTTCATTACCTTGTATGGCTTTGTAGAGAACATTGTTGATAGGTGTGTATATATGAAGGTCAGTAGGAGCAAGTTTATTATTTTGGTACTATATATTGACGATATTCTTTTGGCTGCTAATGGTTTGGGCTTGTTACATGATATAAAGAAAATTTTCTCTAGTAACTTTGAAATCAAAGATATGGGTAAGGCATCCTATGTGATCGAAATAGAAATATTCCATGACAAGGCACAAGAATTATTAGGGTAGTCTCAGAAAGGATATATTAGTAAAGTATTAGAGAGATTTAGGATGAGAAAATACTTAACAGGGATAGTTTCAATTCAGAAAGGGGATAAATTTAGTGAAATGTAATGTCCCAATAACGATTTGGAACGAAAGGAAATGGAATCTATTCCCTATGTATCTGTAGTTGGGAGAATAATGCATATTTAGACTTATACTCGACCAAATATCAGTTTTGTTTCTGGAATGTTAGGCCGATATCAAAGTAATCCCGGAATGAACCACTGGAAAACTGCAAAAAAAAGTACTTAGGTATTTATAAGGAACCAAGGATTTGTTAAGTCAAAATGACTTTACGATTAATGATTTTGATGAAAAACAAATAATAAGCTAAAATGAAAAGCAGACGGAAGCGAAAATAGAAAAGCAGACGGAAGCAAAAAACGAAAAGCAGATGGAAGCTAAAAGGAAAAGCAGACGGAAGCGAAAATAGAAAAGCAGACAGAAACAAAAATCGAAAAGCTGACGGAAACTAAAAGAAAAAGCAGACAATAAAAAGCAGACGGAAGCTAAAATGAAAAGCAGACGAAAGAAGCAAGTCACAGATCAGTCTAAGTTAGTTACAGAACTCAACTGAATAACCGTTTCTTTAAAGAATCAAGAAGCAGTTGGAGACGAAGGCTATAAATATAAGTCGGAGTCGAAGATTGCAAAGTTACGAAAGTTACTGAAGTTTATGAAATTAAAGAGCTTAGCATTTTCTTGAGAGAAATTACTGTGCGAAAAATTTAGAGCTATTTTTCTGTAACAAAGCTCGAAACACCTTTCAGTTGAAAGTAGTGCAGATAGCCTGAAGA
>JAOTAX010000006.1:6890149-6908690 GCA_025629825.1 Erythroxylum guanchezii | reverse complement strand
TTACCAATATTGACATAAATAATTAGTTCCAAAATCAATCCATAACACCTCATAATTCATTTAAATCATGCTTAATTTATCAAGAAAAATTTCAAGGGCCAACAGCTAAGCATCAAGGTTTGTCTACATACGAAAAGGAATTTCTCATAGTCATCATGGCTCTCAAGTGCTAACATCAATACCTTAATGAAAGACCCTTCAATTATCTTTATAGAACACAAAAGCCTAAAATTTATAGTGGAGCAGCGGATGCATACGCCCTCTAGTAAATATGTCTTCCCACATTATTATGCTACAAAATTTGAGATCAGGTATAAGAGGAGTAGGGAAAATCTTGTCGTTGATGTCTTGTCCCAAATACCTTGCTTTGCACTTTATGCTTTAGTTCTCTCTTCAGAACAGGTTGATCTATGGAAGAAATAAGGAACAACTAAGAAGTTGATCCCACTACTAAAGACTTGGTAAGAAAATTGCCTGAAGGGAGTATGAGTTTGAGCTTTTATCAATGGGCAGATGGAATCCTAAGGTGGAAGGGACAAGTTGTGATCAGATATGACATTGACCTAAGAACACTCATAGTATTTATGGTGTATGAAGGGTCCATTGGAGGGCACTTAGGTTTTATAGGAAACACCAAGAAGTTACCTACCATATTTCATTAGAAGGATGTTCAAACAGATGTTAGGAATTATGTTAAAAGTCGTTGCATTTGTTAACTCAACAAGTATGAGACCACACCACCTATGAGATTTCTATAACCACTCCCTATTCTTAGAGGGTGTTAGATAGACATCTATATAGATTTCATTGAGGGCCTTCCCATCTTGAATCATTGTTCTGTGATCCTAGTAATTGTTGATATGTTTAGTAAGTATGCACATGTTTTGGCTTAAAAACCCTTATTCAATAGAGATAATGACCAATGTCTTTTTCTCTAATGTATTTAAGTTACACAACATACCTGCGATCATTAAGATTGATCGTGACACTATGTTCTTAAGCCAATTCTAGTAAGAGTTCTACAAGATACAAGGAGTATTCTCATATTACGAAGGCGTTAGCCATATAACATTTCAAATGGCCAAATATTGATGGAGGAGTGGGAGCTTTATATATTTTTACATCTAGAGCGTAAGTAGTAATGTTATACTATCATTTTGCCAAGTAAAGCCATTCAAACCACTTATTGGGAAAATCACTTGTCATACATCTGAGGTAGGTTTCCAAGGAGTGATTAAGGACTTGTGCTTGGCTATTGGTTTGGGGATGATAAGCATATGAGAATACTCCTTGTATCTTGTATGGCTAACCTTTTGCAAGATAGGGAGGCAATTGCACAGAAATCAAGTTTCATTTATAGAGAGCTTGACAAATAATATGCCAACTGATAAATAATAAATGTATTGAGAGAGCAGCTGAGAGGACATGATATTTGTTAAATTTCAATCATATAGGCAAGGGTCATTAGCTAAAAGATCCAACCAAAAGTTATCCTCTCAATTTAATAGTCTTTTTAGAATCATAGACAAAGTGGGATTGGCCGCCTATAAGCTCAATTTCTCACCGGAAGCCCTTATACACAATATTTCCATATGTTGCAGTTTAAAAGACATACACTCTTATCCATGGCAGCCTTCCAAATTCTCTCATGCAAATTAAGTGTCGAAGAAAGGATACTAGTTGCCATCCTGGAGAGGAGAATGATTACTAGGCATAACAAGTTAGTCACCCAAATTCGCATGAAGTCGTCAAGACTTATGAAGCAAGTCACTAGTCCTTGTTAACAATAGTTACTGAAGGTCGAGTAGTAGACCGGTGAGGCCCACTTGAGAATTCTTGATTAACCTACAACAGTGCTATTGACAATGTAGACAAGGTTCTTTAAAGGAGATGAAGTTGATACAAGTTATAATGATGGAGGAAGATGATTAAGAGTTCATTAACATTGTAAAATGATGTTGTATATATTATAATTATGCATACTCGATTAAGTTGTTACCATTGTCGTTCTACTTTTTATGTTTCTTATGTTAGAACGTATATATTTGTCATTGTTGGGGAATAAGAAGCATAACAGACAACAAATATTTCTTAGTTGATTCTCTCTTTTCATATGTTTTCTCTCGGGAATTTTTTCTTTTTCCTTGCAACATTCTCTCTTTACTCACCCAAAGCCTCCGGAACTTCTCATCCTTATCAGAAAACTATGGGAACTTCTCATCCTTATCAGAAGACTGTGTAATCACAAAGTTCCATCCTCTTCCACCATACGGCCCTCTTGACATTGGAATGCGTAGAAAAGTTCGGTTCGAGCAGTGGGCTTGTAGTCGTAGGTGGAAAACCTTTGGAAATTACTGGGGATTTATGACAATCTGTTTCGAAATTATTATTTAAAGAGTAGCAGCGTTACATTAGCTGTCTATCAAGATCAATTGATAAATCATGTGACAAATGGAATCCACTCACTTGCCTATCACTCTTTTTTTTTCCCCCTCCAATTTTTACCCTTGCTTTCTGTAGTTCTTTGCCCATGACAAATCTCCAAGGTCTAATTCATGAATATTTACAAATATAAGCTTCTCACGGGTGTCTTGGGAAATTCCCTATACCAGCTTTAAAAAAACAGCTGGGAATTCCTGTATCGTGTCTCCTGGGCTGGGATTCTAAAATACCAAGCATTTGCTCTTCTTTGTTAACAGCTTTAATCAATTTTTGAGGGATTTGGTGCAGCTGTTGGCTGACCATCTTTCTTATCCTTGGTGGCAGAAGAAGTTCCCCCTCCATTCCGGCTAGAAGCCAATTCCTTGGACTCTATGGGGAAAGGAGATGAAGGTATTTCCTCCTCAATTGGAAGTGTTCGTTTTGAGCCATCTAGAGCAACACCGAGAACAATATTCTCTTCCAGTGGAGGCCTGCCCACCGACGACAATGCTACAGACCTCTCAGCATCCTGCTTATCTTGAGAAATGACTGAAGGAATATCACTCCTATCATTACTAGATTCTGAATTAGTAAGTGATGACTTCTCAGCTGTTCCTCCTCCTGAAGTTAATTCTTCGGTATTCAGCTTCCATATTCCTGTTGATGCGCTTCCACCAGTACACTGTGTTTCTGCGCTCTTTAGAACTACATTATCAGGAGAGTCGGATGTAGGCAATGAAACCTTAGAATTTTTCCTGGTGTTGGAAGCAGAAGTTTCTGTTTTTGAGTCAACATTTGGAGTTGAACTAGGTTTGGCATCTCCTTTCGGATCAGAAGATAAGGGTTCTTCAACCTCATCCTTTTCATCAGTTGTTCTTGTTGAACGACTTGAAGCTTTAACCTTATCATCACCATTGATTTTATAAGAGGGCTCGATCAGCAATAGAGGATGGTTAACAGCTGCTCTGGAGCGATTAAAAATGGTGTCAGCATATGCAGTATTGTCCAAATCAGGCTCACTGTATACTTTCTGGATTGTTCGAATAGGCATGGCAAGCCGGGCTCGGTGATGACTTACAACTCTGAGAAGATCCATAAGAAGTGCTTCCTGTTCATTCCATTTGTTATAACAAATTATTAAAACTTTTAAAACGAGATAATGCGGGTGAATCATTAAGATCCAAATAGTATGAGTCAAACATGATGCAAAAGGATCCGCCAGATCCAAGAAAGAGGTAAGAACTAAATACATATAATTAAAGAGCACGAGCAAACATGATTTCATTTTCCAATTCTCTGAGTCTCACCATTAGTTTGCAAGAATTTCAGTCCAAGAGCAGTTTTCAATTTAAATTTCTTTTCGTCCATTCAGGTTTTAGGACACATTATCACTGATTCCAAGGCTCTAACTCTAAAGATTTACCTACAGAAAGGATCAAGCACAATAACTTACCTTTACACACATATATTCTTCATAATGTGAGGTTTTGACAAAGCATGAGATCAAAATCTGCGAAATCAACAAACAAGCAACACGTCATCACGAGGGGAGAATTGAATAGCTAAAGAGACTCCCTATTTCCTATGAAGTTGGATACACTGTATCACGGACCAAAAAGTGGAAGACGCTAAACCTAGTAAGAATGGCAAGCAGGTAACTCAAACATAGTAAGTTTCAAAGGTCAAACACATTTCACCCAGCAACTTGATCCAGAAAGGGAATAAACATATTTGTTTTAAATTTTTTAATTTTTGTTTTCATATTCAGTAAAAAAAACTGTTAGTTTAAATTTATGATTTTTATTTTTAGTTTTAGTTTCTTCCTGTTTTAATAAATTATGAACACCATAAAAAATGACTTGTTTTCTGTTTCTTTTCTTTTCAGATTTACTACCAAGTAAATATAAATTATTTAACAATAACTATTAGTAAAAATTATAAATAATTTAATTCAATATTATATATTTAATTATTTAACATTAATTATTAATAATTTAATTTAAGCTTTAAGTTTTGAAAATAAAATAATATTAAATTGATAATTACTAATAAATATATTTTAAATTTAAAATATCTTCAAATTGTGTAAATTGTAAATAAATTTTGTTTAATAATTAAAATTTTATTTAAAATAAATATTAATTTATCAATAAATAGATAAATATTAAGTTATTTATTTTAATAAAATATAAGAATTTTTCATTGATAATTTTCAATAAATATGATATAAAATATTAAAATAAAATAATTTTATTTATTTGTTCATAAAATTAATTTATCTTCAAATTTTATATAACATGTAATTATTAGACAATATTTGAAAGAAAAACAAAAAATAAGAAATAAAAACTAAAAACTAAAAATTACAATAGAAAAATAAAAGCGAAACTAAATGACAGCTTTTGGTTGTTCAGAGATTTAGCAAAAAAAGAAACTTCAAGCAAACATGCAAATAATCAACCAATTACGATTACTCCAGACCATCCCCAGGAACATCACTCCTCAAATTTCCTTTTCATTTTTCACAAGACAGCAAATTTTGATAAAAAATTTCAGACCACCTCCAGAAGATCTTTATTTATCTTCATATTTCCTATTGCAGGGACTTCATGCCAGACACACTAATTGCATAATAGAGCAAATAATGAAATTAAAGCTTTACCATAAGAGCCTGATTATCTGGATTGATGTTTTCCAAGAAAACTCTTCTGTGCAATCTTTGCTGCTCTATCAGAGGATTTTTTGCTAAAACCTTGCGCATATCAGCAACAATGTTCTGCACAAAGATAAACCCAGACCTAACCTCTTAATTGAGATTTATTAAAGTACATATTTGCTTAACAGACAAGTGAGCATCTCACGTTGATTTTGTTTGCATCCAAATGACTGATGGCAAGATGGGTCTTGATGCGCCAATGAGATTTCTGGCTAAGATTTCTAACAACACTCACAGAAAACTTATGGTTTGGAATATGAACTGCTTCACGATCATCACCTCTTATAACTGTTGGAGACCACCAGCCCACTTGCTGGAACAATACAAAATCCAATACTTAGATGGGAAAATGGAGAACATGTCAAGGGACCTAATTTCTCATCTGTTCTAATGAACTCATCTGTTCTAATGAACATTCAGTTCACTAGCCCCCAGATTCACATGGAGCCACAGACGGGAAATTTAATGCAAGATAATTAGTGACCATATTATGGGAGCATTGTTTCATGATTTTTGCTAGCTTGCCAGACTTATACTCTATTTCTTTTTGTAATTATTAGAGAAAGAAGAAAAACGAACCTCAACAGTACCAGATACTTCATACCCTTCAATCTTTGTTTGAATCCAGTCATTCAATACAAATGGCCGTGTTGTATGGATCATTATGCTTGAGAGGAAATTTGTGAATATCTGAATGAACAAATGGTGCCTCAGTTGAAGATGCACTTCATCATGAATATTTAGAGAAATTCAAGGAAGACTGGATTGACCTTAGGCTATGAAAATAAAATATTTTATATAAACAATGTGCACAGCAAAGTAAAAATATACCTCCCGACCAGCAAGGGTTAGCAACACTGTTCCCAGACCCCCAGCTGTTAGGCACTTTTGGGTGGAGAAACCCAAAAGTTCCATAAACAATGACACAGCGGCAACCCAGACAGCAGTATAAACAGCTTTTCCAGCAAAACTAATGCCCATCTGCCAAAAGGAACACATTGCAGATCTGAGCCACATTTCAGCCATACAACTTCATAATATAGTAACACAAGATAACAAACGATAAATTTAAATGATGCCATCATAATTCACAAAACTTAACAATTTAACATGAAAATACATGCATCCAGAGGGTAATTAGACACAAAAGATCTTATAAAAAATGCCATGTCAGCTCAATAGGATGCCACACAGTAGAGCCGCCACCAGTGGTCTACGTAAATCCTACAAGAGCATGCAATAGAGATCAAGAGATCAAGGCTCCACACCTATAGAGGAGTGATTGGTTCCTATTCACCACACAAAAGAGATAAAAATGTCCAACTCAGGTTTCCGCATAGTAGATAAAAAAGAGTTTAAAAGGAGTTGTAGAATTAGTTTCTTCAAGCACATTAAAGCAAGTATTTATGTAAGTCTTACACATACATAGTTTAAAAGGAGTTGTAGAATTAGTTTCTTCAAGTACATTAACAGAAGTATATACGTAAGTCTTACACATACATAACTTGGATCTCATTGTTGGAAAAACATGCAGCCAATGATTCACAAAATCAGGTCATCCAACATTGGAAGTAAAAATTTTCTTTCCAATTTTAAATCTTAAAATATTGACTTCGATTAATTTTCTTCCAAGTTTTCACCAATGCAAAAGAATTAAACTTTCAATAAAAGTATATTAGCGCCTGTAAGAACATAAAAAGTATAATTACAGACATAAAAAGTATGATTACAGACTTCAAAAGTCATGGAAGCATACATTTCTTGCATTGTCAGAATCATTTGCATCAGAGAAGAACTTTTGTGCCTCTTCAATCAAGCTGCAAGCAGAAGAAAGAAGTCATACTTAAATCACAACGCAGGATTAGTCTTCAAAATTGTCAAACAACTCAAACTGACAATCAAGCACAAAAATATGACTGAAGTGCTACATGAAACTGAACATAAAAGATACAAGCACAATCAACAAACACAAACCAATATAAAAGGCAAAACAAACAAACAATCAGCTTTTGCTGAGAACCAAGACAACTGGGAAGTAAAAGGGATAAGCACCAATACAATATAGATGACTCCATAAAGGAAATAAGGATCCCAAAATGATTATTAATGAATCAATAATATGCAAGTGACCAAAAGAATGAATAGATTGCAAAAGTTGTGAGGACAGCATTTAGTTTTTTTTTTTTTTTTTTGAGAAGTGAGGACAGCATATAGTTGCAATATGCTGCATAGTAAAGAAGAAAGTTGAATGTTGCCAAAGCAAGGCAATTCAGTGTTCACCAGATCAACTTAATTATTTTCATAAAGAATGGACAATCCCTGACTAGGGATGGCAAAAGGGCTTGGACTCGGATTAAACTCAACGGACAAAATCCGATTTGTCTGAGCTTTAGGTCCGGCTTTGGCCTATGGGCTTCAGCCTTAAAAAAAGCCCAAAACCTTATCATGAATGGGCTTTTCGGCCCAGCCCAGGGGGCATAAAAATTTTCAAGCCGGTGCCTGGCTCATCACTAACCCTATCCCTGGCTGTTAACCTACCAAACAGTAACAACCAATTTCAATTTACCACTTCTATACAACAGACAAAATTGACAAAACAACTACCTTGACAAACAAGAGGCAAATGCCAATACAGTTGACAATGATCGCACAAAACTGAGAACCCGTTGTTTCACAGCCTGGCTTGCTTGTGATGGGAGAATTACTGGATCCAATACTCTGATATATTAGCAGCTACAGTTAGAACTAATCAAACAGTTGGAGATAGACATCTGGTAAAATGTTATGCCGATACCCGCAGATTAGTGTGGCTCCACTCCAAAGCAGTAAAGGCTGAAGATAAGATGTGACGACATAATTTGTATTGCTTCTTTTCCAACTATTATCAGATTTCTGCATCATCATAAGAATAAATGGGAGATCAAGAAGTTTGAGGAGTTAATAAGAAATTATTTTTAAAAGGCAAACTATCTGTATTAATACATACATGGAGAAAAACCATTCTACCCAATCGTATAAGTGGGACAAGACCCCATACAGAAAAGGCAATGATGCTCAGTGCAGGAATCAATTTCACCACAAGAGGACTTCCATGTACAGCATTGTAGGTCCTAGGATGTGCATCACAACAGATGAGTATTACTATCAGACTCATGTATCCAATAAAGAAAGGGTGAAGATGACAAGTTAGCCGAAGAAAAATGAGAAAAAGGAAAATAAGTACAATCACTACTCTGACCACAATAATCTTTGGATGCATTATAGAAATTATAAAGTTCTTAGTCAATGGATATTTAAATGTATTGGCAGATCAAAATTTAAATACATTTATCCTTGTCCTTATAACATGAGAGAATAAAAATTAAAGAATGATAAGAAAGAGGATAGGAAACATTTAAAATTAGATTACTGTGGCACATTGAGAAAATTTTCTTGCAGACTATGACAATTGATACAACTAAACAGTTCAAAGTGGACAATATATCTTCATGCGAAAATCTACTTAACATGAGACTAAGAAAATTGAGAGTTAATCAGACATACAACTGGGAATCCAGAGACCTTTAAAATTCAATTAGTAATGTTAACAGGACATGGTTGAGAATTATAAACCTGCACCTATAAATCGTGACTGATGAGTTATGACCCATATAAAATGTAATTTGTCCACTCACTCAATCACCTCAATCTATTACTTATGGGGCTATTGAAGCATCAAACAATCCAATTCATTAAAGGCATACATTTATAGAACTTATATCTCAAAGTTGTCTCACTGAGGCATAGCACTACAGGACCAATTTTTCATGTAGATCACAACTATTGGTGTCACTAAAAGGATTTGAGTTGTCCAAATCTTATGGCTAGTAAAATTTAAATTTAAAAGTAGAAGCAAATACAAACGTGAGTATACCTTGTCAGGACAACAGTAGCAGATTTTAGAATCGGAATCTCATTGCCCCCACCTGGTGTTAGAACAGATTGGCAGACGAAGACATTATATCTTGTAACCATAGGGTTTATTGGGCCCTTGATGCTGCTTAAAATATGAAGACTCCAAGCATCCTGCCGCTAAGATGAAAGGCCCAGTAATTCATAAAGCTCATATAGAAATCACATGCACAGATAAAAAGGGTGAGCAAAAATCACGATAAGAAAATAGAGTAGCAGACATCTTGAAACAAACCAAGAACAATAGCAAGAAAACTATTTTTTAAAATATACAAAACTCTCAAATCAAATAACTATACACAGAATAGTAGCAGATAATTAGAAATGTTTATGCATAGATAGAAAGACATACCAACCCATGTGATGAGAAATTAATGTTGGGCATACTTGCTTTGTCCTTTACAATAACACTCTGTAAAAAAAAGCCTCAAAATGAAATAGAGAACAGGGACATGCGTATCAAACTCCATCTTGAAAAGAGAAACAGTGATAAAATGAAGGACAACTCACGCTACGTTGGCGATTGCACCCATGGATGTTTTGAATCATATATTCACGAGACAATTTGATGGAAGTTGCATGCGTCATGGTAGGATTCAAATGAAAGATTCCAATAGGAAGTCAATCTCATACAGTAGTTGAAACCCAATTCCGGCCCAATCCTATCTGTTACTTTTAAAATGTGTTCAGATATTACAAAACCAATTCAGAACCTGTAAACGTGATAATTAGACAGGCAGCCACTATAAACCACGCAAGGTTTAAAAGAACAAGACAGCAAGTGAAAATCAAGAATGACACGGCACTTGACTCCTAACAAATGAAAGCTTTTCCTTCAACTTGGAACAGAATGATTAAACAGGACCTAGTTAAGCTTCATCATTAAAAAAAGCTTCAATTTTCTTTTACTCTACAGCTTCGACGACTTTCCTGGAAACCTATCTCAAAAGCTTAAGGAAATGAACTCCGATCTAAACTAAACCCTAATTTCTAGAATGCCGAAAGCCTAGCTTCAGGAAGCATCAACGCAAAATGAATTGCTGTATAGTTAAACCTAGCTAACCCAGATAAACTTTCCAAGGCTACAAACGGAATCATAGAAACGAACAATTATAACCTGTTAAAAAGCAAACATTCGTTTGTTTTCCTCATTTTCACAAAGAAAAAAAAAGCTATGATAAATAAGAATAAACCGTTTCTTTTCACCGAGAAACAAACAGAAAATACTTTCCGAGAAAAATCTGGAGAAAAAGTAACGTGAATAGATTACCTTCTTAAGAGAGAGAATGACAAATTACACCGTACATTTCTCAATTGTAAACTGAACGTTTATGGCCAGGAAGGGTTGGCAACATCATCGATGTACTGGATTTGCTCTAACGTGCGCCAAAGGTTGAGTCCTCCTTCCTGCACGTGGACCACAAGGATCTTAGAGTTTTGGATTTCGTTTCAATTATTTTATTATTTCTTTTTTTTTTGTTGGGATCCCAACCCTGAAGTTTTACGCGGCGCCTTGACGTGTCAGTATTGGTAACGTGCGAGATGTGTGAAGTGTGGATGTTTGGTCTCCGGCTCCGCTTCCCAAAGTGAGAACTCTTTTAACAACAAAATAGTTTTACTGATGCATAACAATCGAGAGTTGAACTCTCAGCATTCCTTGCTTCACGGGGAATTCGACTACTTCTCAAACCTTTTTGCAAACCCCCTTCTAAGGCCACTTCTTCCCAATTCTTTTTCAGACAACCTATGCAGTTTGGAATTACTGCTCAAGACGTTGAATGGTTGACTCAGTCTATCTCCAGGTAGGAAAATGAAGACTTTTCGAAGACATTGAATCCTTACAAAGCGCCTAGTCCAAATGAATTTAATCTTTTATTTTTCAACAGGGCCTGGTATCTAATCAAGCCTACTGTGATTGATGCAATTCTTGAGTTCTTCAACAAATGAAAGCTATTAACAGAATTTAATAGCACTTCCATCACTCTTGTTCCCAAAGCTAACGAGCATAACTCTTTCTCGAATTTTAGGCCAATTTCATGTTGCAATATAGTTTATAAAATCATCTCCAAGGTGCTAGCTTAAAGACTAAAAAGAGTTCTGGGAAACTACATTGACTTATCTCAAGGGACATTCATTTCAAGTCGTATTATGAGAGACAATATACTATTATTGCGGGAACTTGTCAAAGCCTATGGTTTTATAAGAGGAAGAAGGAACTTCTTTCTTAAGGTAGACCTGAGAAAATATTTCGATAATATTGATTGGAATTTTATTCTAAATATCCTTCAGGCCTTGGATTTTCCACAAATATTTATATAATGGATCTTAGAATGTGTCACAAAAGTATTGGTGAATGGGAAGCTTAGTAAACACTTTAAAAGCTTCAAAGAAATCCAACAAGGTGACCCCTTTCTCTATATCTCTTTGCTCTTGTTATGGAAATCTTTAACAGAACTCTCAAAGTAGTGGCAAAGTGAACTAAAGCATTTAAATATCACTTCAAGTGCAAGAATATGAGGATTACAAACTTGAGCTTTGCAGATGATCTTATTATGTTTTATAAGACAAATTAGGCTTCAGTCTCTACAATAATAAAGGCCCTGAAAATATTTAGCAATCTCTTTGGTTTGGAAGTAAATTGTATAAAAATTGGATTCTTATTGTCAAAATTTGCTTTGGAGTGAGAATCAATTATCTAATTCATCACTGGTTTCAGCTTTCTACCTTTGCAAATCGTTTATCTTGGTATCCCAATTTCAAGTTCTAATCCTACTTCTGCTTATTTTTCCTTGCTAGTTGAAAGAATCAAAAGTAAAATTGCATCCTGGAGCTTTAAATCTCTTTCTACAACAGGTAGGATCCAACTCATATCCTCTATACTAAACTACATCAACATATTCTGGTATGCTCATTTGGTTATACCCAAAAAATAATTAAAATTGTAAAGAAGATCTGCAACAACTTTCTATAGTATGGATAGGAGGAATTTACCAGGAGGGCTAGAATGCATTGGAATGAGGTTTGTTTATTTGAGAATAAAGGGGGTCTTAGGATTATCTCACTGAAAATGATGAACACAATACATATGGCAAAAACACTAGCGATTATTGATTGATAAGCAATCCCTATGGTGTAAATGGCACATTCATCAAGGAAGGAAACATCTAGAATGTTAAAATCAAACCTACTTCTACATCTACTTAGAGAACTATCCTAAAAATCAGAGATATCTTAATATATGAATTTGTCAATCTAGTTAGGAATGGTAAACTAATCAGTTTCTAGTTTGACATCTAGTTGTCTTGTGGCCCTCTAATCAACTTGCAAGAGATGGACTGTCTTAGAACTACTCTCAACTAGAACATCATAGCTGAGGAAGCTCTAAGAGATAGGCAAATCTTTACACAAGATGTAGTCCCTATTTCTATTTTTCATGAACTTCATCAAACTAACATGCTTGGGAGGGAAGGCAAGACTATCTGGAAGCACCCCAAAAATGGGACCTTCACCAACAACTCTTGTAGGAATTTCTTACTGAGGCACTTTAATATAATTCCCTGGACCAAGGTTGTTTGGATTAAGCACTGCCATCCTCGAGCCACTTTTACTTTGTGGAAAGCTTTAAAGGATAAATTACTAATAGTAGACAAATTGAAGTGCATTCTCATTATACCTAACTAGGGCAGCCTATGTCAAATGGCTGAGGAAAGTCCCGAACATCCATTCTTCCAATGTGAGTTTGTTAATACTAGTTGGAAGACGATCCTACATAGATGTGGCATAATGAATACTCCTAATTATTGGAACTCTTTTAGGGCTTGGTATGGTCAGCTTTCACTCTATGATGATCCTGTTAGGTGGTGCTTCTGTATAGCTCTCTCTTTTATTATCAAGGCTATCTAGGAGGAGAGCAACTGTCGAATATTTCAAAATAGAAGCTCATCTAAAGAGCAGTTTCACAACAATTTGTTCTTGCAAATCAGAAGATACCTTAGCTTGGACAAGCTAAATTTCCATAACCAGGAATATTGGCTTAGAATGTGGAACATTTAACTCCTATCATGCCCACGTAGTTAGCTCTTTTCTCTAATGTAACCCATATTGCCTGAACAAATAGGTACTACTCTTTATATCTTGCTTGTAACTTTTGTTTTTGCCTTTAATGGACAAATTCATTACAATTCCTTAAAAAAATTTTGAATCTAGTGATGAAATCAATAAAATTAAAAAGAAAAATATAATGTTTTAATAAGATAAAATAATTAAACAAAAAGTGATCATATTGTTGTCTTCAACCTCATCTCTTAC
The DNA here is from genome assembly GCA_025629825.1 of Erythroxylum guanchezii. Taxonomy (NCBI): domain Eukaryota; kingdom Viridiplantae; phylum Streptophyta; class Magnoliopsida; order Malpighiales; family Erythroxylaceae; genus Erythroxylum; species Erythroxylum guanchezii. The sequence continues at coordinate 6,895,294 of JAOTAX010000006.1, read as the reverse complement.
ATCTGTGCCTTCTAGCATGTTCTTTCTTTTTATACAAATATGAGAGTTCAAGTAAATTAAATTGATCATATGTTGTTTAGGGTAAGTATGTCATCTTCTTGATAAGGTTTGTTTTTTTTCTAATGTCTAAACATATTAGTTCGTTAAGCGAGGATGGTTAAGTATTAGGTTTTAAGAGTGGGTCTAGTTTGTGCCACCCCCTAAAGCAATATTGTTCCTCAATAGAGCCAAGACATCTTCCAGTAACTTAATTCTTTTGTTTGCCCTACTTGAAATGTCAGTTAACTACCTTTAGATCCTTGCAATATCATCATCAATCCCATTATAATTGGAATTAAGTTCTTGACATGAGATGTTAACATCAATCTATCAAACACTTGATAGGTTTCTTTTTGTTAAACACCTTATGAGTGTTTCGTTCTTAGTAATTGTTAGGGATAAACGTCTACAAGAAGCAATAAATAACAAAATAAAGTCTTTTACTCATGTGAAAAATAAAATACAAACAATGTGAGTTCTTGTAGTAGCAGTGTCTCAGAAGTTCAGACAGACGTTGGATTAAGTTGATCATGCAAGGCTGTGTATCGACGTACAAGAAAGTGAATAAAGAAAATCAAGGAATGTCAGTTACTTGATAGTTAGGAATTGAGCATTATAAATACTGTAATTCAATACGATTTGTATATACACATTACTTTTCAATATCAATAAAATCAGTAGAAGCCTCAACCAATTGTTGAGCCTTTAAAAAAATAAATACTCTGTTCTCCCCTGATTCCGTTTTTGTTCTCTCTCTCTAGCTTTCCTGCTGTTCATTCATTCTTTCTTTAATAATTCCGTTTGCACTCTTTAGTTTTGTACATGATCGATAGATAACAACTACAAAATGGTATCAGAGCGTTTATTTCTTGAGGGACCTGTGAGTGTGTGATTGAGTGAGGAGCTTTCTTGAAGATCCGACGTTGGTGATTGTCATTGGAGTGCTGTGATTTAGAGGAGTTCATCGGAGATGGCTGAGAACTTACCTCAGGGCCTGCAGCCTCCAGTGTTTAATGGTGAAGGATACGCAGTCTGGGCAATCAAAATGGAAGTTTATATGCAAGGACAGGATCTATGGGAACCTGTTGAAGACGATTATGTTGTTGAAGTGCCTACAGAGGATGCGACCATATCTCAGCTAAGGTGGTTGAGGGAGAGGATCACCAAGAAAGCTCGAGCCCGATCGTGTTTGTATCAGGCGTTAGCTCCCTCCATTTTTACAAGAATCATGAAGATGAATTCGGCAAAGAAAATCTGGGACTTCTTGAAGGAAGAGTACCAGGGAGATGAAAGAGTCAAGCACATGAAAGTGCTTAATTTTATGAGGGAATTTGACAGACTTCAGATGAAAGATGGTGAATCTGTCAAGGTTTATGCGGAGAAGTTATGTCACCTAGCTGATCAAATTAGACTTCTTGACGTAGAATTTAAGGATGAAAGAATCGTTCAGAAGTTGCTAATCTATGTTCCAGAGAAGTATGAAGCAACTATTACTTCACTAGAAAACTCGAAAGACATGTCCATTATAAAGCTAGCTGAGGTTGTAACTACGTTGCAGGCACAGGAGCAGAGACACCTGATGAGGATGGGCGATATTTCGGAAGGTGCTTATAAAGCATCCATAAAAAATGCTGATCAAGAGAAGAACAAGAATGCCAAGTATAATCCGTGTCCCCATTGTGGTAAGTCAAATCATTTGGCTTACAGATGTTGGAAGAGACCCGATGTAATATGTAGAAAATGCAATGAGAAGGGCCATATGGAGGCAATCTGTAAACAACAGTCGGCTGAGGCTCAACTTGTTGAAGAAGAGGAGCAACTATTTTTGGCTACTTGCGATTTGAACAATTGAAGAGTTCAGTGGAAGTTCAGAAGCTGAATTTCTGATCCAAGGAGGAGATTGTAGTAGCAGTGTCTCAGAAGTTCAGACATACGTTGGATTAAGTTGATCATGCAAGGCCGTGTATCGACATACAAGAAAGTGAATAAAGAAAATCAAGGAATGTCAGTTACTTGACAGTTAGGAATTGAGCATTATAAATACTGTAATTCAATACGATTTGAATATACACATTACTTTTCAATATCAATAAAATCAGTAGAAGCCTCAACCAATTGTTGAGCCTTTAAAAAAATAAATACTCTGTTCTCCCCTGTTTCCGTTTTCGTTCTTTCTCTCTCTAGCTTTCCTGCTGTTCATTCATTCTTTCTTTAATAATTCCGTTTGCACTTTTTAGTTTTGTACATGATCGATAGATAACAACTACAGTTCTCACTTAATCTCCTGGACACTGTTTATAAACATATAAATAAGATATGAAATTGCTAGAAGTTATGCTTTGGACTTACAGAGATTTAGAAAAACAAGCGTATCTTTTATATTAGGTTCAAATAAGGTGATTACAAAAGGCATTATTGGTACTAACAAACATTAATGTGAATTGATAATTGTCAATCATTAATTGTCATTGTATGAATCCACCTTAAAGCTAGAGTGATTTTGGTCTTTCCATAATCTATTTAATGAATTTCCATCTAGTGGAGATAGTACTTTACTTGCAACAAATCTTAGTTAAAGAGGCATGCACAAAATAATCAAGCAAATCCCTTAATAAACATTAAAATAAAGGGACAAGTGATAAGGTAGATTATATTTGAGAAAGAGGAATTGTTAAACCAACATAAACTTCATGAAGACACGGTGCTCGTGAAAGTGAACATTACAAACTTCAAAATTAAAAGAATCCTAGTTAACGATGGTTACTCTATCTATATTCTATTATATGAGACTTTTAGGTTAGGAATCTTAACAACTCCATTAAGCGCCTTTCTTTTTAATATGATTTATAGGGACTAGGTCTTTTATGAAGGAAAAATTACAATTAGGCAACACCCCTACATAAACCATCAAAATAATGTAGTTTTAAGTCATACACAGACTCGCTACCTATAACACCACTTTTATAATCATTTTTTATATGCAATAAGAGCTTTCCTATCACTATAGTAGCTGCTTATAAAGTTTTCAGTCAAGAGGGTTATAAGAAAGTCTTAAAGTACCATCAAATTTCAAGATAGTTCAATATGGCTTCACTAAAAAAGAAGAATCCACGCAGCGGATAAACATCAAACAAATGGATATCGAGTTTACATAGAAAAAAATTAAAACAAAGAGTAAAAGAAATTTGAGTAATCCAAGTTGAGGATGTGATCCATGATAGGGTATTGTGAATAAAAGTTGATATAGATGAGGAGCAACAGAACAAAATGACAAATTTAAAAAAATTATCAACAAGTTTTTTTAGACATAAAAGGAATTAAGTTATATAATAATCCATATGATAAATGCGAGACCTGATGTCAAATCTTTGTGAGAGAATAAAAATATGCAATGTAGGAAGAGGTGAGCAAACTTTTAAGTGCAATCTTTATCAAGGAGGTAGTATACCCAAATTGGCTCACCAATATGGTTATAGATAAAAATCCCAATGACAACAAGTGTTACATATCTATTGATTTTGTAAATCTAGACAAAGTTTGTCTAAAGAATATTCACTTGTTTTTAAAGATTGACTAAATTATAGATGTCAAAGTTGGCCACAAATGGTTGAGTTTCATAGACATATACTTGAATTATAACTAGATCCATATATATAGGTGACAAAAATTGAATTTTATTACATATAATGGAACATATTATTACAAGATAATGCCATTCAAACTAAACATACATATCAACCTATCATATTATCTTTAATTATATGTTTTATAGATAAATCAACCAAAATATTAAAGTATATGTAGAAGATATGATTGTTAAGATGAAATGGGGAGAAATCACTTAGCAAACCTACAAAAATGCTTCATAACACTAAAAAAAGTTATAGAATGAAACTAAGCAATTATAAGTTTGTGTTTAGAACTTTTAACAAAAAGTTCTTAGGATTGATAATGAGTTAAAAGGGAATAAGCTAACATTAAAAATATTAGAGCAAATATAGATATGATGACATCACCATAAGCCTTAAAAGAAGCACAAAGCTTCTCAAGGAAATAAAAAAATTATCCCATTTTCATTTTTGGTCCTTTGAATGAAATTTCTCATTATTCTAAATATTAAGGTAAAGAAAATTGATTGAATAGAGCATTGAAAGCTAGTAGACATTTGAGGATCTGAAAAATCACTTATAGAATCCACCTTTTGTCACAACCTCCCAGAATGATAAAAACATGTACTTATACATCTCAATCATAATAATAGTTCAGTGTTAATATAAAAAGAAAAACACCAAAAGCTCATGTATTTTGTAAGTAAGATCTTTCAAGGGCCTAAAACTTGATATACCTAAATGAAGAATGTGATATTAATTATTGTCACATTAATAAGAAAGTTAAGATCGTACTTCCAAGCTCAGCCTGAAGTTGTTGTGACAAACCTACCATATATTGAAAAATTTTGTATAAACCTTAAACTTCAAGAAGGATGGTCAAGTGGTCAGTAGAATTCATCGATTTGACCCCATATTTGCTCTGCTAACTTTGATATAATCTTAGTTACTAGTAGACTTATTGGTATTCACCATTCTTACCAGTATTTTTTATCTTAATGAAATTGCCTTGGAACTTTTGCCCATTTGGATTAGCAGCATTGATGGAGCGTCAGACAATGACAGAAGCATTGATGATATTTTTATTAAAGGTTATATGATATCAACATCAAAAGCTTTCAAAAACATGAGTTCAAGACCTTCAATAATGAAATTAAGTATAAGGTTTTAATATGCAGGATCAAAATGATGAAACACTTACAAATTTGATAGGTAAAGGTTAAATTTAATTCACAAATTATTATCCATTAGTTAACGAACTCTTTATTATTAAAGAAGAAACTATGTAGAAGTATTTTACCTTATATTAGACTTGAATAAAAGACATATAGATTCAGGTAGAACATTTCACCAAGGAGCAAAACAATTTAGCAAGTTAATTGTCACAATGGGGGCGAAAGGGATGAAGCTCATGGATGTATTTTTGAAAGTTTTTTAATCTTTTTTTGGCAGAAAAAATATTTTCTGCATCCTTGTAACAAGTTTGTCCCACACCATT
>JAOTAX010000006.1:6867313-6885933 GCA_025629825.1 Erythroxylum guanchezii | reverse complement strand
AGAGCTTGGAACGGCGTGGTTTGAATGGCGTTATGAAAATTGGTGTTGTACCACCATTCGGCTAAATGAAGCCATCTGTGCCACTGTGTGGGATGCTGGTGCGTCATACACCTCAGGTATGTCTCCAAACACTGATTTACTCTTTCTGTCTGACCGTCTGTTTGTGGGTGATATGATGAGCTCATTTTGAGCTGAGTACCCATATGTTTGAACAATTCCTTCCAGAATAGGCTAGAAAACACCTTATCCCTATTTGAAATAATTGACTCTGGGGTCCCATGTAGTTTATATACTCCTTGTATGTATAATTTTGTCACATCTGAAGCTGTAAAAGGGTGAGATAAGGCTAGGAAGTGTGCATGTTTTGTATAAGTGTCTACCACCACCATAATCACATTCTTCCCTTCAAAATTCGGAAGTCCTTTTATAAAATCCATGGATATCTGTTTCCAAGCTCCTTCAGGTACTGGCATAGGTTGCAATAACCCAGGGTAGGGAACATTTTCATGTTTACATTTCTGACAAATTTCACATGCTTGGATGCAAACCTGTAGCTTACTCTTCATTCCTGGCTAGTAGAATAGTTGTTTGAGTCTGTGATAGGTAGCCTTGAACCCTGAGTGTCCACCAGTGGAGGATGAGTGAACTTCCTGTAGTATGGTTTCCCTGAGGTCACCTGTAGCTCCCACATACAGCCGCCCTTTGTACCTGAGAATTCCTCCTTTGAAGCTGTAGGGACCAGTCCCTTGAGTGTCTCGTAGGGCCATTAATACAGCCTGTTGAGCTTCAATATCCCCTTCATAGCTTGTCACTAGTTGTTTTACCCATTCTGGTTGAGTAGTAGTTATGGCATGTAGTTTTGCTTCTTTTGATTCAAACTTCCTAGACAGAGCATCTGCTGCTTTATTATCCTGCCCTTTTCTGTAGTGAATGGTGTAGTTAAGACCCATGAGTTTAGTTAAACTCTTGTTCTGCATCTGAGTTTGAATCCTTTGTTGCAGAAGATATTTTAGGTTGTAATGATCTGTCCTAATAATGAAGGACGAAGCTTCTAAATAATGTCTCCATTTGTCTACAGCTGAAGTGATTGCCAATAGTTCCTTCTTATAAACTGATAGGTTCTGATTCCTAGGACAAAGAGCCTTGCTAAAGTAGGCAATAGGTTTCTTCCCTTGCATGAGGACTGCTCCAATTCCACAGTTGCTAGCATCCGTTTCCAAAATGAAGGGTTCATGGAAATTTGGCAGGGCTAGCACTAGGGCTGTTGTCATAGCCTCCTTTAATTGTTGGAAGGCTTGTTCTGCTTCTTTCCCCCAATGAAATTGGTCCTTCTTAAGTAGTGCTATTAGGGGCTTACAAATCCACCCATAATTCTTGATGAACTTCCTGTAGTAACCAGTGAGACCAAGGAAACCCCTTAGGGCTTTGACATTAGTGGGTGTCGGCCAATCCAACATTACCTGGATCTTCGAAGGATCAGTAGCTACTCCTTCCCCGGATATAATGTGCCCTAAATATTCCACTTTGTCTACACCAAAAGCACATTTTTTCTTTTTGGCAAATAGTTGTTATTGCCTCAAGATTTGTAACACAACCCGTAAGTGTCTCTTATGAGTTGGAAGGTCAGGACTATATACTAGGATATCATCAAAGAAAACAAGAACAAACTTGCGTAGATAAGTTGCAAATACCTGGTTCATCAATGCCTGAAAAGTTGCAGGGGCATTTGTGAGACCAAAGGGCATTACCTTGAATTCATAATGTCCTTGATGAGTCCGAAAGGCAGTTTTGTGAGTATCTGTGGTTGCCAGTCTGATTGGTGATAACCCGAGGTTAAGTCAATCTTTGAGAAGATCATAGCTCCATGTAACTCATCCATCAAATCTTCTACTATAGGAATAGGAAATTTATCCTTGATGGTGATATCATTGAGCCCTCTATAGTCTACACAAAACCTCCATATGCCATCTTTTTTTTAACTAGCAGTGCTGGAGAGGCATAGGGACTATGACTAGGTTGTATTATTGATGCTTCTAACATTCCCTGCACCAGCCTTTCAACTTCTATTTTCTGGTAGTAAGGGTATCTGTAGGGTTGTAGGTTGACACATTTTGAATGAGGTTTTAGGGGTATTTGGTGGTCTAAGGCCCTGTGGGGAGGTAAGCCTCTAGGTTCTTCAAAAACATCACTATACTCCTCCAAGAGTGCAAGCAAGTAGGGGTTAATTTCCTGAGGTTCCTTTTCTTCAATTAAGAGGAAGATATGCCCAGCCATGCCTTTGATTCCTTTCTTGAAAAGTTTCTGGACTTTTGTTCCTTTGAGAAGTTGAAAAGTTCTGTGCTCCTTTTGAGCCCTCAAAACCACTCTATCTTCACCATTATTCACAGTAACTTCTCTGGATTTTAAATCAAAGCAGATAGAGTTGTGTGCTTCCATCCAATCCAATCCCAAAACTAACCCACAACCCGCAAACTGAGTATCTTTAGGTCTGCACAAAATTTATGCCCTTGCATCTCCCAAATGAAGTTCTTAATCTTGTAAGTGGATGTTACTTTTGCCCCATTAGCAACTGTCATAGTTAATGGTGTTATTTCCTCCCTTGTCAGATCAAGCATTCTCACTATAGTCTCATCTATGAAAGAATGAGTACTACCCGTGTCAATTAAAACACTCACCTCTTGATTTCCTACCATTCCTTTGATTCGAAAGGCATTAAGTAATGATTTCCCACTTAAGGCATTCAATTGTATTACTGCATCTTCATTCCTATCATTAGCTCCTTCCATAATAACTGTTGTCCCTTCCTCTGCCATTTCCTCTTGATCTTCTTCCTCCTCTATTTCTTCGATCAGCATATGTAAGATCTGTTTAAGTTTGCATTAATGTCCCTGAAAATATCTATCCCCACACTTATAACACTTGCCTGGTTCTCTGGTATATGCAGGTTTAGTAGTGGTTGATTTGTTAAGGTTAGCTGCTGTGGCTTTGTTGTTTGTGGATGTGTTGAGATAATGAGGTTTGTTGGATATAACAGAAGTGGTTACCTTGATTACATTGTAGGTTTTGGGGATTTGAGGTTTCGGGTATTTATGAAGAGCTTCATTCAGCTTGGCTTGTTCATAGGCTTCTTGAAGGGTGGATGGTTTAAACCGCTTGACTGCCCAACCTAGATCTTCTTACAGACCTCCAATAAACACTTTCACCAGGTATTCTTGTGTTAATCTAGGATTCATTCTTCTAACAAGGTACTTAAGTTCTTCAAACTTCTCCTGGTAAGCCTCCACCGTGTCTGTTTGTTTGAGTCTGTGGAATTCCTCCACAATATTAGCTTTAGTATAGCTAGTAAACCTGTTGCACAATTCCTCTGCAAACTCTTCCCAAATCAATACTGATTTACCTTCTTTCCAGTCTTGATACCAGATGTCCGGCTTCTCCTCCAGGAACATGGCTGCTGATTCTACCTTGTGTTCCTCAGGTATGTTATAGATCTGGAATATTTTCTGACACTTTCTAATCCATAACCTGGGCTGCTTGCCGTCGAAATGACTGAAGTCCATTTTGGGCCATAACATATTGGGTGTTTGGAGTATTGGAAGGACATTGGTGGTCGGGGAATCCTGTGTTGGGTTTGTGGTATTAATTGTGGGTGTCTATTTGGTGTTTGGTATTGGTAGGGGTGGCGAATGTAGGATTCCAGCATATGTTCTGGATGAGGGTGAGGTAGCTGTATTGGTACGGTTCGGATGTTGATTGGTTTTGATGGTTTCCAATAGGGCTAGTATGGATTTTTGGTTTTCTTCAAGTCTTTTGATGGTCTCAAGTTGATCCTTGGTCATTTCGGCTTGCATGGTTTTCATTTGTGTTTCTAATGCCTTCACTTGTTCATCCAGGGTCTTCAGTCTGGTACCTTCGTGAGCCATGGCAGCTAGAATGCTCTAATACCAAATGTAGTATACCAGCTGAATCGGGTTGCACAGATTGGGCAGGAAGAAGAGAACAATCGAGAAGAGAAGAAGAAGCAGAAGAGAGCAGAGGGGAGAGTGAATAGAGGATAAGAGAATATTGTATTGATTTTCTGTTGTGTCCCCTAGGACAACTGTAGCGTGAAATATATCCTCATGTAGTAAGTTTGTTGTAATCGTAGAACTAGGAATAAAAATAAAAAGAAAATTATTCCAACAATTTATGCTTGCAACGGTCAGTTCCTTAGTGGACCTTAAGCCTTGTAGTAACTTCATAAGCCCACTCCGAATGGGTCATAATAGAGAACAATATATCTTAACACCAATCTCAAAATTATAACGTAGAGAGAGATGAGACAAAATTTACCTAAACTTTCCTTTGGTGATATCTTAAAATCCTTTGAGAATTTCTCAAATCTAATGATAGATTTGAGTTCCTTGATCCCAAATTAACTTAGAACACCTTGGTTTGGCTTGGAGAATCAACAAAAATAGTAGAAATTTGGTGATGGTCGAATAGTGTTCTTTTTCTCCTCTCTTCTCCTTTCGTTCAACTAAAACAAAGTGTTTCTAACATTTAATGGTGGGGTGCATGGCCACACAAGGAAGAAGGGTCTAGAATGTTGACTCTTCTTTGACCAAACATGGTGAAATTACCTTTTTGCCCTTAGCTTATGTGAAATTACTATTACACCCTCTAAACTTTTCCTAAATTTGCAATTAAGCCCAAAATTTGAGAATGACCAAAACTTTGATTTTCATTTGGTCCCCGAACTTTTGAAAATTATAATTAAGTCCCTTAACTTTATAAAATTACATATTGGTCCTCCAAGAATTGAAAAATTACATTTAAGTCCCTTAACTTTTAACAATTTGCAAATAAGCCCTTATGTACATCAACTTTTCCAATTAAGCTTTCTAAGTGTCCAATAAGTCTATAAATCATGTCTAATCACGTATAAGGCATTATAACACATTTAACTCGGCCACCATGGCCATACCCATCCAATGGACTCGAATTTACACACTTAGAAGCTTTTATGTCAAAAATCTCCAAGATTTCGCATATCGATGAACTCTAAGTTTATATAAGGGCATTTAACATTATATATCACTGGCATATATACCGAAAGGATTCAAATACATTTTTGAACTCATATACAACCATGTATATATCAATATATAGTAGTATCTCCAAGTACAAACCAATGCAAAAAGGCTCAGAGAGTTACATTTATAGTGGTTTGTCTTGATGAGAATGTGATGTACATCAATTCTATGGAAGAACATGCAATTTACTTACAAAAGGTGTTGGAATGGAAAGAAACTATTGTATGCAAAATTGGAAAAGTGCAAATTTGCAAGGTTAAAATTTAAATATCTAGGGCACTTGGTGAGTAAAAACTAAATTCTAAAGGATGTGAAGAAAGTATAAGCCATTATAGAGTGGTCAACCCTTATCAAAATGCTAGAATTATGGTTGTTCTTTGAACTTGAAATTATTATCATTCATCTAAAGTTATTCTCAAAAGATAGCTCCTCCCACTAGATTACTGAAAAGGGAGAGAAAATGGTATTAGTGAGATCATTGTGCATATGCCTTTGAGAAGTTGAATAAGTCCAATACATTTAAACTTGTTCTAAGGATGCCTAAGTTTGAATTACCATTTAAAGGTCATATTCATGCATCAGACAAAGCTATTATGGGCATTTTAGTTTTGAAAGGACATCTAATAGCATTTGGAAATGGTTATTATGGTACATTGTCAAAGGTTGTAATGTTTATACTTACTAGAACCAAAGTTTATGGTTTAAACTAATCATATAGAAAAATGACTTCTTTTAGGAGGAAAAGAAATTATCGAAAAAATAGTAATATGGTAGGAGTTCTTGGTCAAATGTGACTTTACTTATAAACACATCCCAAGGAATTATGACCAAGTAACAAATGCCCATAATTGGAGATAAAATTGTTGGCTACTTACTATAATCTATCTAAAATTGAAGCTAACTTGATGGATAGAATTTGGGAAAATAATAAGATTGAAACTAATTATTGTTATTTGGTATAGGAAGTGCTTGATAGAATTACTAAATGATATTAGTTTGATGACAGATTGTTTGTTGGCAAAGGATGTTGACTTTATATACCTTTAATTAGTGCACTTCATAATGAACTCATCAAGGAATCATATAATACACAATGGACAGGACTCTTAAGAAGGGAATGAATGATGACATTATTGTCACAATCTTATGTATGGCCTTATATAGAGTAGAACAAAGAAGCCTATTTTCATTCATATATTATGTGTCAACACTATAAAATTGAGAGCCAAAATCAAGTTGGATTATTGCAGTCTCTGCCTATTTTAGAGAAACTATAAATATCATTATCTCTAGATTTTTTACGAGATTTCTAAAGATTGATGACAAGGCCTCTGTATCAATTATGATGGATTGCTTTACAAAGTATGTTGTATTCATTGATGCTATAATAACTTGTTTAGCAGAAACATTTACTCAGTTGTTCTACTGAAATATAGTGAAACACTTTGGTGTTTCTATAGAAACTATAAGTGATTAGAACACTCAATGCACTCAAAGATTCTAAATTTCATTGTTTAACATGATGGAAGCTAACTAAAGTTTTCCATTACTAATCACCCATAAACAAATAGACGAACTAAAAGATCAATGCTTTGATAGAAGATCACCTAAAGCAAGATACGAATGCTAACTAATGCAATTGGTTGGAGCTACTAGATTTTGCATAATTTGCATACAATATACAATGTTTTTTCTCCATAAAGAAGATTCATTTTGTAGTGGTTCTAAGTCAACAGACCTCTACTTCATTAAAGGTGGCAAAGTGGCAAATAAGATGTAAGTATCTTGTTATATATATTTTTGCTAGGGATAAGTAGGAAATGCTAGAAGAGGAAAAAGATAGCCTTCAAAACGTAGGGATTCAAATGAAAAAGTATGTAAATTAACATTGCCAACCTTGGACTTTGTTGTTAAGGACAAAGGATTGTTAAACTAACACCTCAAATCATGAAGAAGATTAATAAGAAGACAATAAATAGCAGATTAATCCCTAAATATGATAGTCCCTAAATTATCAAGTCAGTAATGATTCCTATCTTCTAAAGCTACAGGAAAAATTAAAGATACGGAGGAATTAAAGAGAAATAAGCCTAAATATGCCCTCTATTGATGTAGAAACAATTTAACAAGGGTATAACTAAAACTCTTGACTATCTAATGTTGGGATAGCATAAGAAGAATTATTGAACATAATTTCCTGTGCAATAAAAAGGGAAGGAGGTAGCAGATGCAACTTGAGAAAAGGATACTTCCCTTGGGTAGGTTGAAGACAAGATTAAAGCATAGTTTAATAATCTCCTGATGAGGATGTTAAGTCCTTTTGCTATGGGAGGTCTATGGGGCCTTTTATGCATTACTAATTATGATAGCAAAATGACTTTTTACCATTTCATCACCAAAAAAACGTAAACATAATAGTGACATGTTCAAACAAGGAACCTAGACAGCTTGGTAAAGGTATCAAATATTGGCTTATAAGTTATACACAACCTTATTTACTAGATGGAAGTGGATTACACATATTATGGAAAGACCAAAATCACTCTAGTTCTAAGGTGGATTCATATAGCGGTAACTAATAGTTAATAGTTATGATGACTGACATTCATGTTGATTGGTGGTAACTATCCCTCCTAATAATAAACTATTTAAACCCATCATAACAGATACACATGTCTATCTAAATCTTTGTAGGACCAAAGCATAACCCCTAGCAGTTTGAAATATAAAATTTTTGTAACTTTTGTAATTATTGTCTATCTATTTATATGTTTGTATAAAGTGTTCAAGAGACTAAGTAAGACATTACACTAATTGTATTTCATTTTTTATATAAATAAAAGCTCCTCTTTTTATTATTGGTTGCTTTTTTATGCATTTGTACCTAATAATTACTAATAACAAAACACAGATAAGTTGTTTGACAAAAAGATGCCTATTAAGTGTTTAATAGATTGACATTGACAACTTAAATTAGGAACTTAGTTATAATTACAATGAGACTTTGGTGTAGAACTTTTATTATTATTGCATATCTTATCTGTATGTTTGTACAAAATGTTTAAAACAATATGTAATAACTCTCACTGTTTGTATTTCATTTTTCCTATGAATAAAAGACCCTCTTTTACTATGTATTGCTTCTTCTATACATCTATCTCTAATAATTAATAAGAACAAAAACACATATAAGGTGTTTGACTTCTAATAATTAGATCTTCTTTCTTAATTCCTTGGAGCTTGCTTGCCCATTCAACAATACAATCCCATTTTTGCAGGTTACATTGTTAATTACGTAGGGCTAGGATTTGGTTCCACCTTATAGTCATGTATTTGTAGTTAAAAAACAAATGGTAAAGTGTCTCATTTTTCTAGTTACAAAGTAAGCATGTTGAGGGGTTTGAGAGGTTTTTTAATAACCTATCTTTTGTCTAAAGCTTCCTTATAATAGCTAACTATAAAATGAAAGGTGTTTTAGGCATATTATTATTGTGCGAAACTAGTTTGTTATAATTATTAGAATTGGGCTTGGATCAACTATTTTCAAAATGACTAAAACTAGTCATTTAGATAGTTGACCCTTACCACTTATAAACCCTTTAACATTTTCATATTTATTCAATATAGCATACTCTAACAATAATACGTAGTTTGATTTATGCTTAAGTGTAAACATGATTGGTTAGTAAAGACACCAAATTTGTATTTGGTCCAGATTAAGAAATCCTCTTAATAGATGCAACATTAGCATCTTAGAAAATGCTTGTAACTTAGGTGTCTGAACTCTTGTATCTTATAAAGAGGCCCAAAATCATACAAGTAATCAAATAAAAACCACGTTTGATTTCCATTACTTTCTTATTTTATGGAGGTCCAAACTTTATAATAATTTCTTTATGGACGAGGTTATAATATTTGTCTTCATCTCATGTAATATTGGAATATTCTTGGCTTTTTGAACTTTTTGTTAGGCTTTCGTTTTTTTATGATATTGTCATCTATATCAATAAATAAATAATCCTTAATAATAAAAAGGTACACGAAATTTTACAAATTTTGCTATTTAATGATAACTGTAACTTAGTAAAAGATATAATTGGTGAATTGTTTTCTGTTTTGGACTTTATTTAATACATATTCAAAGAATATGAGTTTTACTATTAAAAAATTAAAAATGACTCTTCTATTCATTTGTTTCAATATTTTTTGAGAAATTAACTTTTACAATAGAAAAAAATAAAAAATCATGGAGCATATTTGGTAAGTTTAGAGAAACAGAGGGGTAATGTCTGACTCATAAGGAATGTGATATGTAATGTGATTAGATGACAAAAAAGGATAAGTAAGGGTACATTAACATTGAAAAAAAGGGAAATTTTGATGTTAACATTTTTATGAAGATAGAAATTAAATTTAGACCTTAATATTTCGAAGCATTTAAAATAAATATCAATGTTTATAAAACATTTAAATTAAACCCTCAGTAGACAGAAAAACTCATAAAATCATATCGTTGTCATTTTTTGCCACGACAACATGATAGGATTGTATTATTTTTTAATGCACTTATAGGCCTATAAAGCCATGTGACACTTAGCACTATAGAGTCTATTTGTTTTAATAAAATTTTAATTAGTTTTAATATGATTTTATTAATTTAATTTTTTTATTAATTATAATAAAATTAATTAATCTAACCTAATCTAATAAACCTTATAAACCCAAATTCCTAAATTAATCAATGTTTGAACCCTAAATTTATCCCTAATTGCTTTATCCTCTTCATTGTCTCCTTCATCTCAATTGTGTTGGACAAGAAGGCAATTGATGCTTCAAAGATTATATGGTTTGAAGCACTAAATTTCTTTTATTTCCATCTTTGGAATGCATGGGAAAAGCTAGAGACCAATAAGGTGTGGTAATCGAATCATGCATGACTCCATAGGACTACTTTCAATGAACGCAATGAGTCCCTAAAGAGTAGGCTATCATTATCAAGGTGTTTGGAAACCTTCGAATTGGATTCAATTACATTAATGAGATTAAATTGAATTCAATTTACACTGTTTGGAACAAATCTAGTAATATTAGAATTCAATTCAATTACACTATTTGGAACACATTCAAAATGAATTCAATTATTTTATATGACATTTTTACCCTTGACTAAAAAATAGTCTTATTAAATAATAAACATTCACACTTACATAGAGCAAGTTATAAACATCAATTTCATTATAAGTTATATCATAAAAAAAGTTCATTATTAAAATGAAAAGAAAAAATTGATTGCAAATGACAATCACTCCACCGGTCCCACTTTTTACATTCAATCTCTCTCAATTTATTTCAGATGGCTATGATTTTTGGTGGAGAGATATAACAATGTCTTATGAGTCCAATGGTTCAAGTCTCAAGTCATTTGGAGGTCGGACGAAGAAGATATAGTCAAAAAACCAAAGGATGTTCATCAGCCTGAAACTTTCAAGGTCGCGATCGTGAAAAATCGAAAAGTCACAATCGCGATTTTCCCTTAAAAATCGCAAAGTTGCACGATCGCGCTTCCCTTCTTCAAACCTCCATAACTTTTGATCTAGAATCCAAAATTTTCAAACTTTATATCAATGGAAAGCTAAAAGAAAGATCTACAACTTTCATGAAGACAATTTTGTCAAAATCTTCCTAGATCAATACAGTTTAATCAAGGAAGTTTCAGATCAAGACTAACCTTTCTTCTCAACTTTTTTTCTCTATTTTTTCTTCTCAACTTTCAATTTAAATAATCTTTCTCATCTCAGACTAGCATCTTACAACTATTCTTCAACTCTAAAATCATTCTTTTATTCATCTCTAATTTGTCTATAATTTTCACAATCATTCTCTCAAAAATTCTAAAGTTGACTCCTAAAATTTCTTTAATATCATAACACTCATTTCTTTTGCGTTGACAACTACAAGGAACTATCAAAATTTTAAATTTCACTCTAAATTACATAATATCATAAGAAGTTTAACATGTCTTCCTGTGATAAGGAGACATAAGATCATTTCATCAGAAAATTAAATAAAAAACATTCATACTTGCATAGAGCAAGTTACATCATTTATAAAGTTCCACACTTAAATAGAGCAAGCTATAAAAACCTAATACCAACCCATCTTCCTAGACAACCAATCTAAATGTAGTTTAATTGGACATGCAAAAAACACACCAATAAAGTTAGGATGCTCTACAAGACAATCAACTGCATCTAAGAGAGCACGTCCTTCCAATCCTAATTATTTCATTGCGTCAAATATTTCCTCCTTTTTTCTAACACGAGGGTTTGTGGCTACAATAGCTTATGCAATTTCTTTCATTGCATTGGATATAACTTGTAATTCCAAAGAAATTTGATCTTCCACTCGTGCTTTTCTTTTCTTACCCGTGTAGGATGGCTTTGACACTGAAGTAGTTAATGATGAGGGAGCTTGAGTTATTGGTGTTGTTGGAGTACTCTCGCTCTCAAATGGATAAAAACTCTCTAAATGAACCTCATTATTTGCTTGCATATTATCAATGTCCTTAATATTCATATCCCACCTTTCTTTTTCCCATCTTTGAACCTTCTCCTTTGCACTTTCAGCTTCAGATCCAGTAGCTCTATCTTTCTCATAGATCTTGCAAACAAGGTCCAAATTAGGTAAAGGCTTCTCTCGAATATGTTTCACCTTTTTGTTAACCTATCAATCAAAATACAAGAAACTATGTCAACAAACTTCATGCATAAAAAATAATACAAATATAAAAAATTAACTATATAAGTATTAAATAAAATATCTATATCAAACTTTGCCACACCTCTGGAACAACTTCAAATATCTTAGTAACATCATTCCATCCAATTTTACTTTTTCCATCAAGAAATATTGCCAAATGTATTTCTTCCCTTACAGTTCGCAATTGATTTACAATTTTGCTTCGATTAATCTTAACCCCAAACTTTTCATTAATTTCCTTTATTACCTCTCTATATGCACCAGCACTAAAATTTCTATCCTCCTTTTGGCCTTTATTTTTTTGGTCCCTAAGAACTTGAAGCGTGCACTTATCCATTTCATAATTCCACCTCAAAAATCCATCATCTTTTTTTTCGTCATAATTCACCTCTACGTCCATCGTGTCACCTATTTTTTCCTAACACAATCCAACACAAACCATCTTATATACTATTATTAATTCTTACTTTTCTCAACAACATAAACAAGCATAAAATTGTTAAAGACAATTACATTCAAAGGGCAAACAATCATGTTTACAAGTGGCAGTAACAAAAAGAGAAAAAAAAAACATAAACAAAGTTACATAATGTAATGACAAAAATTTCAACAAATCAATGTTGACAAATGTAATCATTCCACATATGCGCAACTATACTATTTCTTATTATTTCTCCTATTCTACCATTTTCATTCCTAGCAATTCCTCTAAAAATATTATCATCCTCATGATCACTATTCAATAGCTCTCTATCAACTCTTACAACAAGTTCTTCATCCAGATCATATTGTATGAAAAAGTTATGTAAAATACAGCAAGCTAACATAATTTCAGATAATGTGTTCACATCATATCTTGACATCTCAGATAAAATGAGAAATCTATACTTCAAAACACCAAACACCCTTTCAATTGCATTACTTAATGAAGCATGTCTCAAGTTGAATAACTCTTTTGCATTAGTTAGAGCCTGCTGAGAATACTCTTTTAAATGCTATCGAGTGCTTCTATAAGGAGCAATAAATTCGGACCTCAGCATATATCCAGTATCAACTAAATAGAATTTACCTATAAATAAAAGTAAAACCATTTACTAGATGCCTATTGATAATAACACTTTTTGTATATAATATGGAATTTAATAATCTTCAACTAAAAGATACCTTGAGGAACAATGAGCTTATCTTCTTTAGCTAATGCATTATCTAAAATTCTTGAATCTAAGGCTGAACCTTCCCATCCAGGTAAGACGTACGTAAATTTCAAGTCAAAAGTGCATGCAACCAAGACATTCATTGTAGGATAACTCTTCCTTCCTCTGTACCTTGATATATTTTCCTTTGAAACTTTTACTTTGATATGTGTTCCATCAAGAGCACCAATACAATTCTAAAAAGTCCATAAAATGTATTAGAATTTTTTATTAATATAAAAAGTATGTTTTTGTATATAAATTATTTTTAAAAAATACCTTAAAATATGGATAAAATCTTCCCTGCTATTGATTATTTCTGGAAAAGACAACCAAACCATTTGGTTGAATCAAAAACTGATCCTCGAAGGTAATTATTGCTCTTAGTACTTGGTGGAAGTGACAACTAATTGTTTCAATAAATCATCAAAAAAAGAAACTTTGTGAACGAGTGCTAGCTCTTCCACTTAAAATATGTAAAAATGTTCCAACTTATTCCTCATCTAAACTATATTGGTTATCTCTTAACAGTCCCCTCCCACGAAAAATTGAACATAAACAAATAAATGCATCATAACTCATGCGTAAAATGCTACGTGCATTATAATGTATCTCTATTGTAGTTAGTAATTCTTCACTTACAATTTCTCTATGACCTCTTTTTGGATGCACTAGTTGTCTATTAGCTCGAGACATATACTGATATATATATCTCAAGCAAACCAAATAACCTGTATAAGCTACCATAGCAAGTAGAGCGTTTCTTTCAAATCCTCTCATGTCACCTGCATTTAAATTTTATTTATTGTCACAAACCAAGTAGAAAAAATATTGACATATCAGTTCATACTCTTATGACACATTCACATCTTCAAAAAGAAAGAAAGGGAACAGGGCAGCATCAAATTTTCAATGAAACCAACAAGTCTCACTACATCACTAATCAACTTGTTAACTCTAGCAAGGATACAAATCATTTCGTAATCATATAATATAAACTGTAGCAACTCCCATCATTTATACGAGATTGACCAAACGAACAAGAGAATGAAACAGTAAAAGCACGAGAATGTCCGAGACATCATGTTCCTGCTTGGTTTTAATGAAAAGGTTCACCAACGTAACTTTATTGTACAAAGGAATAATGGTTGTGTTTTAATATAGATTCTGCTGTAAAAAGTGAGCTTCAACTGATATGTGCGATGCTCCTTATTGATAGCTCAAGTTCCAATTCTCAAACATATAAATAAGCAAAAGAAAGAGAATTTTCTAACAACAAATAAATCAAAATTTTCAAGTTGGCTGCTTCAGACAAGTGTATTATTTTCCTTTTGTATGCTTCAGCTGAGAGGAGTTAATTGTCCTACTTACCAAGTGTGAAATTCTTCAAAGGGAAAAGGATCAATTGAAAGTAGCATAGACGATAAAAGCGGTGTTTGAAGCAGCTATATTAAGGAATTAGCTGTCATCGAGAACAATATCAAGTCAAGGATCTGTCAAGTGCAATTCACTTCCTTAAAAAACGAACACCAAGCACTCCCTTCAAACTCCCGTAACCTAATTTTCCACAGAAACCCAATCCACATAATACAAAATTAACACAAACCTGTCGGAGGTGCCGAAGAGAAGATGTTGTTGTTCTTTTTGGTGGGAGGGTGGCTACGTTAAGGAGTGACTGCGTTGAAGAGTAGTGAGATGGGAATTAAAGAATGGCTGCGTTGAAGAGTAGTGAGACGGGAGAAGAGTGGTCGCAGTTGAAGAGATAATAGGATTATTGCATGGGTATTATTAGAAGAATACTCATTTTCAACGTTTAAAAACGAGAGTTGGATGCGTTTGTAATTCAATTCACGAGGGTTTATAGCTGAATTGAATTTATAAAGAGTTGTGGGTTTCAATTACATATCTGAATTAAATTTATCTTTATTTTTCTGTTCCAAACAATTGAATTGAATTCAATGTCATTCTTATGGTTCCAAACAGGCTGTATCAGAAATCATACAGAATTTGAAAATTGGTAAGTCCACTTGTTGACCAATTATTTCGGAGAACTAGCAAGTCAACTTAGAAGCTGGGATGATTAATCGAAACATGCTGGAATGAAAAACCCAGTTCACTCACTTGGCTCTAGTTGAGATATGGCCAAATTTTTCAGGTTTTGTCAATTTATATAAGCATGAATTTGCAGCTAAAAGCCACCATTCAACTTCCTTCTCGTGTTTCATATGGTGCCATAGTACGTTTATAGGTGTGAAGGACCTAGAGAAACAAGCCTAGTTAAAGAGATACTAGTTGAAGTGAAACTTGATTGATCTATTTTAATCTTGTATTGTAATTTGAGCAACGGAGCAATTTGTTTTGACGCACAAGAAAAGTCCGAATTGCAAAGTGGTAGGTCCCCTTGCTTGCGTGCTTGAACAGGCGCCAATTCCATTGATTAAATTTGGACAGCGAAGTACCAGGTCCTTGTCTTGTTTTGTTTTGTCAGCACTTAATTGGTCACATGTAGATATTCAACACCTTTGACAATATCAACACTCCAAACTAAAAGCCTATTCTCTTTCCTTAATCCTTAATTGGTCACATGTAGATAAAGACACCTTTGAAAATATCAACACTCCAAACCAAAAGCCTATTCCGTTTCCTTTCTTACTCAAGACAAGTGTGTCCTTATATTAATGCTTTCCGAATATGCTCTCTTTTGGTTCTTGGGCCGAAACACACGTGTTACGTAAGTATGCGAAATGCGACAAGGATATATGGATTGGTTTCATTTTTTTATAGTTTATAGTTTTCAAATAAAAATAAAAATATATCTAAACTTCAACTTCAATATCGTTATATTTTTTAAGTTGACAATAATAAAATACTAAATAAAATTAGTTATGAATTAATTGAATAATTTTATTTTTGTTAAAATTGATAGTTAACTAATACAATTTGTAAACTAGTATGCAAGCAATTTATTTATTGATTTTTTCAATTTGATATATTTTTTAAATAATTATAAAATTTAAAATAACTTAATTTGCAAAATAAATTTTATTTTAAGATCTAAATTAATAATCATAGTATATATAAGTTCCTTTTAAAATTAATCGTTTTATTGCCCAACGACCATCTTTTGTCAAAGATTTGCCACAATTATGCATCCAAAAAGTGAGCAAAAGGTCAATCGGCTATCGTGCATCGAATCCCGTTTGAAAGCAGAAGCCGCCAGCACCAAGCACCAAGCAGCGAGCATGTGGTTAGCGTGGCAGGGTTTTCACTTTCTGATATATGTACAAAGAAAAGTCGGCGCTTTTCTGTACCGACTTTTCTTCTTCTTTTGAAAAAAGAAGAAAAGTCAGTGTAATGAATACGGTATTGATATTGTTACAAAATTTAGTTTTGGTAGAGTATTATATTGACACTAGTTAATATTGGGTATTATTTTAATTTTTTTAATTTTATAAAATAATCCATAAATTTTTTAAAAATTATCAATCAGTCCTTAAATATATTGCACTTTATAATTTATAATTTTATATCAACATGTCTAAAAAAATCATAATAATACAATTTTAAAATAACATATTTTTATTTATTTTTATTAATATAATTTTTATATATAAATAATAACGACAATTAATATAAAAAATAATTTAATCATCATACAAATATAAATTTTAAAACAATACAAAATATTTAAAAATTATAATTTAATCATATAATAAATAATAATTAAATCAAAATATCAAACAAAAAGAATACATTTTGATAGATATATTGTTAACAATAGCTCGATGTTAGAGTTTAACAATTTGGGTTTCATTATTGAATAAAAGTTTGTCACATACTCAAGAAATGGAATTAGACTTAAGATGTAACACTAATTATTCAAATTATTTATTAAAATTCAAATTATTCAATTTTGTGACTTAATGTATGAAATAAATAAGTTGGTCAATTTATATATGTTTAGTCAATATAATTTCAAAAATAAAGAAAAAGAAAAGGAATTACCTTAATTGTTGTATATAAACTTTATTAATCTAGTTGATTGGTAACATTAATCATATTTGATTGCTTTATGTTTGCATCATCATCATTATCATCATCACACCCAGTCCAAAATTCTGCAGTGAAACTGTTGGACTCCGTTTCCGAAGCCTAACCCTTGAACCATAAAACGTGTGCGTATTATTGCTCGTCATACATTGAAATCATAAAACGTGTGCATATTATTGCTTTCAATTTATGTGAGCATAATCCATTGAAATCATGAAGCTTAAAGTTTCATACCATTTCGATTTTTTTTTCAATTGATAAACGACAATCCATTCTTATGATTATGTCCTCTATCATATTGGACCTGTCAAAATTCTCCAAGAAAAACTCTTCTAACCCTTTCAAGAAACGTTCGCCGCGACGAAGCCAAACAGTTTGCCGCGGCGAACAGACGAGAACTTCTGCTAAGATCCTTCGAGAAAAGTTTGCCGCGGCAATCCTTGTGGTTTCGCCACGGCGAAACCTTTGGAATCTCAACCCCTAAACCTAAAATTTCCAATGGTTTCTACATCACTCTTATCTTGCTTTCAATTTATGTAGTCCTAAATTCACTCCCTCTAATGGATCATCATTTCATAACAATTCCATATTATCTCATTATACTCTCTAATCTCTTTTCATTTAATTCATTTCTTACAACAAATTCTCATTCTTCACAAAAATCCTATATTTCTTTTCCATAACATCTCTCTCTCATATATATCAACAATTCATGTTCAAAATCATCATCTCAAGTTAAGAACTCTCTCAAGTATACCTAATTTCAACTCAATTTTATCCATATGCGAATCCATATTTCTACTCAACATCATCCATACATAATTCATAATTCATTAACATCAAAAGAATAGAGTTTTACAAGCTCTAATGACATTCCAAGCTACAATGCAACAATAACCCAAATTTTCAAAAATACAAAAGTTACATGAACTAAAAATCTTTAAAAAGCGGCTAAAGCCTTGTATTTCTAACACTAACTCAAAATACAAAATAAGCAAATTTGGAGTGATTCCTTGACTCTCTTTCACTCCATCTTTTGCTCATCACCTGGAGGTAGGGATGGAAAAGGGGTAAGCTTAAAGCTCGTGGGTAACAAGTTTATAACGAAGAATAAGCAAAATCATTTAAATGTGTCATTTGTCATAAAAAGTTATAAAACACATAGTTCTCAAATTTTCAAACAAATTCACAATCTTAACTCAAACTCATAGTTCGAATATCATCACACAACACTCAATTATACACCATTTGTGACTATGCAAAGATGCAATGCACAAACAAATAGCTCGAGAGTTCCGTGGAACAAAACGAATAAACCGAAGTTTATATCGTGAACAAAACGAGTCCGATTTCTCAGGATCTCAGGGCCTCAAGCGGGCAGCCGGGAGAAAGTTATATGTCGACGTGCACGTGACTAACAAAACATTCCTCTCTTGCCCAATCACAAGCAAATTTGACATGACCCAACTTTTTGGGCCGTGTTGGCACTAGGGAATGGGTAGGCTTAATGCCACCAAAACCCGTAGTAAGCCTAACTTTTCTATAT
>JAOTAX010000006.1:6854299-6867213 GCA_025629825.1 Erythroxylum guanchezii | reverse complement strand
TCTTTCAAATGACCATAGTCAATAGACTCACTCGGTCTTTCAATCCCTTATTTGGTCATTCACTTTCTTAACTAGTTCCTCATTATGTTTCATATCACTCACAATTTTTTCACTTCTTGTGTCGATAACACCGATATCATATCATATCAATATTTCATTAACATACTCACACATACCACATTTCGAATCTAAGACATCTTTTATCAGTAGCGTTAACTCATAATAATTTTTTCCAGATCTATTCGTATTGGGCTTAGCGAATCCTTTTTCCTAACCTGAGCACAACTTATACTCCATGTAAGCACATCTTGGCAAGGTGATACCCTCAGAGACAATTCATCTTTCACTTAATAATTCACATCACTTTAGTATCAGTACCTTTAACTCTTATGTCTATCTCACTTGACATGGAATATAACTAATTCATTCATCTTTCTTGAATAACTTAATTTCTAATACTGATTGATTTCACTTATCAACAACCTCTCCAATCAATTGGGTCTTCAATCATTTTTAGGCCTTAATCATCTCACTATTTCACGATCTTTATCACTCAACTATATTCCTCATTACTATTTCAGCAATTCTTAATACCTCAATAAGATTGATTTCAACTGTTCATGCTATTTCGCTAATTTCAATTCCTGTCGCACTTTGCTTGATCAACATATTCTTTACAATAAAACTCAAGGAAATAAAAGGCATATTCGTTTACTCTCGTATTTGGTATGTACCATCAAGATCATTACATCTTATATACCAAAGTAATTTCGGTAAGTCACCAATTTATATTGATGCCAATTATACGTCAATCACAATTGATTCTAAACAACTTCTGAATATTCTTCGACTATTCAAATACTCCTCCATAGTAGTTACCTTTTCAACATAATCACCTATATCATACTCCCATTGTGTTACTCTGATTCATCCCATTAACTCTAGGGATTATAGATTATCTCATATACCATATCCAAATATGGATCTCATATGTACTCAATCATATTATTCACCAATGTAACCACAATTCGATACCCATAATAACTAGCGATACGTTATTAATAAATTCAGAAGCATAAACGCATAGTCATCTTGAAATTCTGATATCAAATTCACTAACACAATCTTATACCAGATCATAACACTTATCACAGTAATTAAACAATCATTCTAAATTTCCAAGTTCAACCTTTCAATTTCACTTTGCTTATACACCTTAAATCTTATCATTTCCACCTATGTCTATTCCTTCTTAGTAAATTCGTGAAAATATTTTCACTTCCTTATCAATTCAAGCACACATCCACAACACAACTTCCATCATCATATTCAATGACATAACCACAAATACTGAATCTATGTCTAACACATCGGACTACATAATATTTCTTATTTCTACATATCCACAAACTTTCCTTTTCTCATATCTTGAAATGCCCATATAAGATCCTAATTCTGGCGCTCTGATACCAAACATGTTGGACTCCGTTTTTTGAGCCCAACCATTGAACCATAAAACGTGTGCGTATTATTGCTCGTCATACAAACGTGAGCATAATCCATTGAAATCATGAAGCTTAAAGTTTCATACCATTCCATTTTTTTTCAATTGATAAACGACAATCCATTCTTATGATTATTTCCTCTATCATATTGGACTTGCCAAAATTCTCCGAGAAAAACTCCACTAACCCCTTCAAGAAAAATTCTCCACGGCGACCTTGAAAAACTGACTTCGTCGCGATGAAGCCAAGCAATTTGCCACGGCGAACGGACAAGAACTTCTGCTGAGATCCTTCGAGAAAAGTTCGTCGTGGCGATCCTTGTGGTTTCGCCGCGGCGAAACCCCTGGGATCTCAACCCCTAAACCTAAAATTTCCAATGGTTTCTACATCACTCTTATCTTGTTTTCAATTTATGTAGTCCCAAATTCACTCCCTCTAATGCATCATCATTTCATAACAATTCCATATTATCTCATCATACTCTCTAATCTCTTTTCATTTAATTCATTTCTTACAACAAATTCTCATTCTTCACAAAAATCCTATATTTCTTTTCCATAACATCTCTCTCTCATATATATCAACAATTCATGTTCAAAATCATCATCTCAAGTTAAGAACTCTCTCAAGTATACCTAATTTCAACTCAATTTTATCCATATGCGAATCCATATTTCTACTCAACATCATCCATACATAATTCATAATTCATTAACATCAAAAGAATAGAGTTTTACAAGCTCTAATGACATTCCAAACCACAATGCAACAATAACCCAAAATCTCAAAATACAAAAGTTACATGAACTAAAAATCTTTAAAAAGCGACTAAAGCCTTGTATTTCCAACACTAACTCAAAATACAATATAAGCAAATTTGGAGTGATGCCTTGACTCTCTTTCATTCCATCTCTTGCTCATCACCTGAAGGTGGGGACGGAAAGGGGGTGAGCTTAAAGCTCGTGGGTAACAAGTTTATAACGAAGAATAAGCAAAATCATTGAAATGTGTCATTTGTCATAAAAATTTATAAAACAAATAATTCTCAAATTTTCAAACAAATCCACAATCTTAACTCAAACTCATAGTTCAAATATCATTACACAACACTCAATTATGCACCATTCGTGACTGTGCAAAGATGCAATGCAAAAACAAATGGCTCGAGAGTTCTGTGGAACAAAATGGATAAACCGAAGTTTATACCGTGAACAAAACAAGTCCGATTTCTCAAGATCTCGGGGCCTCAAACGGACATCATAATCTATCTTTAATCATTAACCCTAAAAAGCATTTCCGTACACCATTCATCAACAACTTCCTACACACATTCAACTTCATTTTCACTTTTAACTATCATTAAACATACTTCATCTAACAATCCAAGGAGGGTTAATGCTTATACTTACTTAATTTAGCTTCAAATATTCAAGTTCTTCAAGAATCTCTAAAACCCTAGCTTTCTTCCTTCTTTTTCCTCTTTTCTCCCTCCACGATCTCTTCTTCATTTTTTTGCAAGACAATAACTTCTTCTTTTTATACCCTTAATAAATGTGCAATGCCCAATTTGCTCTTGAATTTAAACCTTATAGCCTTATATGCTTAAGTGACTTGCCTAAAATGCCCTTTATGCATTCTTACAACTTTAATTCAATTAACCCATGACATCAATCCTACTAACATAGACATAATAATTAACTCCCAAAATTATTCCATCAAAACCTCATAATTCATTTAAATCATACTTAACTAGAGAAAAAAAAATTCGGGGGCCAACAAAAGCGGGGTCTGGGAAAGTTTGATAGTACGCAGCTTTATCCCTACATAGTAGAGAGGCTGTTTCCGGTAAACCCGCATGCAAAAGTGACAAAAAAATAGTGATGCAGGTTAAAGAGTAAAAAAAATATAAATATAAATATAAAGTTAGTAAGTAAACTATGAAATAAGTGATAGTCAATATGCAAAAAGAATAAATAAATGATAATACTGATCAAAATACAAAAAATAATAATAATAAATGTTTAGAATACTAATACTAATAGTTAGAAGGAATTCTAATTAAATGGCGGACAAGCATAATCATAAAACATGAAGAAATTTAAGGCTTCGTCTACATAAGATTTAAGACCCTTCAGCATAATCATTGTACGGAACAAATTGATCCGAAGCAGGCAATAAGGGGCTAAATGAAGAGTAAAGGAAGAATAGAGCACTAACAAGTTCTCATAAGTTCATATAAGAAAAGAATCACACACCATAAGAGAAAATTGGTAATATATCTACGAATCACTAAGACTCGAAAGAAAGCTACGAAAAGCATCAAGTTCCAGGAAGAAGGGATCGACGGGTAAAATCAAAACATATGGAAGTAATACAAACATGAGTTTTCAGACACTTCTTACTCAAGATGAAAGAAACCATACTAATACAATAGTCAACAAACAAATCACAGAAACCCAATACCAAACAAAGCTTTCACGATTTAGAAACCAAAACCTAAATGGAATTAGTGGAGGAGAAGATTGAAAAACATATGGTTCATTAAGAAAACGAAAATTACGCCAATGAAAATCTACAAGCTACATAAGAGGGAAAAAAAGGGTTAAGAAATAAAGAGTTACATGCTTTAATCAAAGCACAAGGACCCAGCAGATATATCGTCAGTAAGTAATTTAGTCACAGAAGATCCTGAAAGATCATGCGGATATGGGAAGTGGCTGTGGACTGTGGACATCTTTGAAAGGAAGAAGAGACTATAAAACGTACATAAAAAGAAGGAACTTACGAAGCTAAAACAAGAGCCACATGAAACATCAAAAAAAAGTTTAAAAAAGAAGGATTTTTGAACACACACTAGAGATACCAGCAGTGTAGTAGACAAGAGCAAAGATCATACCACCAAAGGCCCAAGCAATACCTTGGATACCTACAGTGCAACTGCGTATCAAACCCTTAGCGTGGCATTTCCTCACGAATAAAACAACCACTCAAACAAGTACACAAGAAATCCTCAACAATTTCCCCTCTTTTATTTCCTACCTCTCCAAAAAGCCCCTTGCTTTCCCCAACATGAATAAATATATAAAAACAGCTCACACAGCTGAGTAGAACTAAACAAACCCAGAAAGCTCCAAACTTTCCTTTAGCAAACAGACCCGATGTAAACATAAAATGAAAGATCCCAATGTAAACGTAAAATACAAACGAAATTAAAAAAAACAAGAAGGAGATTAGAATGAAAGGTCGAATTTTGAGTAGATTAGGAGAAACAAAAAAGACTGAAATTTGGGGAGCGCAAGAAAAAGAGCAAATCTGAGAAATGAGAAGTCAAATGAGTCCAAAAGAACACAAAAAAAGAAAGAGAGCGAAAAACATTGACATGGAAAACGACTAACTTCGTCGATTTGTAACAAAAAGAGATACCTTTGGCACGACGTTGCCGAGTTCTTTAGCATGGGCTGCATAAATGAAGGGATGGTCAGGCTCGAGAGCATTAGTGACCACGAACCCACATGGCGCTGTCTGGAGCAAGTTCTCGACGGTTTAACAAATTTAACATTCGATATTACCTAATATAATTTTGAACAACTCTAATTGTAGGAATTCTATCTTTGGTACATTTAAACTGGTGATAAAAATTTGGAGAATACTTAGTAGTCAGTCAAAATAATTTTGGATTAGTATTTATTTAAAATAATTTTGAATTAAGTCAATATATATTATTGAGTAAATTATAATTTAAATTTAGAACTTTATCTAATTTTATAATAATAGATATAATTATAAACTATATCAATCAAATATTTAAAGTTTCAATTTATTGCAAATAAAATGTCCATTATATAAGGAAATATCAAATTAGTTATGCTAATACTCTTCTCAAATAAGTTTAATTTATAACAGTCATTTCAATTCAATATCATAAACTCTTAATACTAATAATTTGACTATCATAATGCTAATTTTGACTAAAAATTATGCTATAGGGATTCGGTAAACCAATTTAGATATCATTATGAATGTAGTTTATCCATATTTTAATCACTCTAATGAGTGCAACACTTTCTAATGCTTAGCTAATTTGTCTTCAGTACACTTATAATACTTTTACCCTTACAGAAATTATATTTTTGTTGTCAACAAAACTTCAATTATAACGTTATGACTTACTAAATTTTGTTTTATTTTCTTTTTTCATTAAAAATGCAAAAGCCTTTATTAACCTTATTGCAGGAAGATAATTTTATGATAAATTACATTTTAAATTCAAAATTTTGTATAATTTTATCATATCAACTAAAAGTATAAAAAATATTCATAACCTAATCGACATGAATTACCATATAAATGGGCTCATTTACACTACATTTACATAATTGAAATAATTAAATAAATAACTAGATGAGTCACTTTTTTTGTAAACGAAAGTGACATTTCAAGATTTGGGTTTTAGAAAGAGAGGATATTGCTTTAGCTTTTGCCCTCTCTCTTGCGTTCCACCGACTTTCTTCTATTAACCTCTTTCTCTGGCCTTTTTTGTTTCCCCTTGGTTGTGCTTTTGTGCCTCAACCTTCATTCCTTTGGGTCAAGGTTAGTTTCAAAGAAGAAGGTTATTTTTGGGTATGAAGTTCAAATTTATAGCAACAGGAACAAGTGGTAGTTGTGGAGGCTTGTGCGATTGGCTTGGGCGCTAGTCACGCAGGCGACGTAAGGAAGAGATGATCGCAGAGTAGTGATCGGCTATAGCAACACGTGAGGCGGTGAGGGAGAGACAATAGTTGCTAGGAGTTGTGAGACATCGGAGATAAAGAGGAGAGAGAAACAAAAAATGTGACTGTGTGAGAGTGAGGGAGAGAGTTTACAAACGCTCGACTACAGGGGGAGGTAAATTTTTTGTTTTGCAAAAAAGTCCTTTCATTTTTTAATCTTACAATATCATCCGAAATTGCCGGTATCAATCGGTACCAAAAAGTTAAGTTTCGTACCGTTTTTCGGCCGTTACAGTACGAAACTCTCAACATTGGCTGCGTGTAATTTTCGAGTTACCGTTTCTCTAAAATAAAATAACAAATAAAAATCGCATGGTTTTTGAAACAACCATCGCACTTGTGTTTTCAAATTTTCATGTATCATTACATAGATGTGAAAATTTGTGAAAATTATTAACTTCCATTGGCTAGCAATTAGTAATTTTAATTTGTTGTATTATAATGCCTTTTCACTATTAATACATAAATGTCTTAGAATATTTTTTATAATAAGAGCAGAACTTTAAATTGATTATCTAACAAACCAACAATAACAGCAAGAACGTATAGATATTCGACTGAAATGTAAGTTCTAGAAAAGTTTAGTAATACACAGATTTACAGCTAAATAGTAAAGAGACTATTTTCGATAGACTTATAAAAAAAGAAAGCAAAAATATAGAAAACAATTTGAAGAAGAAGAAATAACCAATACATAAACAAATAATTGCATAAATAAATAAAAATAAAATTCAAAATTTAAATAAATATTTAAATAAATAAAAATAAACAGAAAATAAATAAGTAAATAAAACAAACACACAATTGAAATAGAAATAAAATAAATAAGTAAATAAAACAAACAAGTAATTGAAAGAAAAAAAAAACTAGAGGACAAATATTACTAATAAAGATATTCAAGCTAATTAGAAGACATAAGAAGTGAAGAAAAAAGGAACTTGATCACATAATCAAGCATTCTTATGGTCAGGAAAAGCAGAAAATAAAAAGGGGATTAAAGTTAAGTTAGATAGAGTGAAGTAATAGTTCCAAAAAGACAGGCTGATTTAGGGATTTGTTTTTTCCATCCTTTTAATGCAAAATGTATTTACTTGCAAAAGGATCCGGAGGCTATATACAGATAAAAATGCTATATAGATCAAATTGGTTTATGAGACATATCACATTAACCAAAATTTCTAGTAGATGCGTATCACCAGGGAAGTTGCATGGAGTTTCAGTCACATGTTAAAGATGAGAAACAAGATTTATCCTTGTTTAAAGCACATATTGGGCAATGGGGATAAAATATGGATTTGATTTGATAACTAGACTGATTTCAGTCCATTGGTGTAAAGAAGAGAGATTGCTTAGCTGAATAACATAATTCCTTTTAATGCAAGAGCTCCTCACTTGTTCAGAATGGTATGTGGTATGGTAGCTTCAGAAGATTTAATTCCATTATGCAGTACTTTTCTCAAATTACACATTGGCATAACGAAGATGGTGTCACACGGACTGCTGACTCCAAAGGGGTTTTTTCTAATAGCTCTTGCTATAATTTATTCCAAGATAACAAAGAGAAAGTTCCCTAGTATGATCTGTTGTATAAAACCTCCTTTAAGCCTATAATCACCTGGCTGGTTATTAAAAATAGTCTCTGAATGAAAAATAGATGGTTTGGCTCATATTATCCGATTTGTGAGCTATGCAGGGAAACAGATGAAGATAGAGAGTAATTTTTCCAATATAGATATTCCAAATCAATTTGGAATAGAATCATGCACAACCTAGCAAATTATTGCACAACTTAAGACTAGTTATAAGTAATGAATTTGATCACCAAAAAGGGAAAAAAAAATAGAAACACAATGGAGTGATTTACAACACAACAATTGCTTTTACTATCTACTCCTTATGGAAAGAAGGGAACAAGTGAATATATAGAGGTGAAGCTACAAACAAACACCAACTAGCAGAAGATACTATCAATTGGATCAGAGCTATATTAATTGCCAAAAATGTACACAATGGTGTATCTATTGAAATAAAAACAGATGGCTTTTGTAAACTAAAGTAGCTACTTACTTTGACAGTTTTTTACTTGAGTTGATGTATTGATGTATATGTGTTAATAGGTCCTTGGAAAGTTGTAACGATGTATATAACTATGCTATGGTTAATGAAAATCAATTCATTTCCAAAAAAAGAAAAAAGAAGAAAAAAGTTCAAAAGGTCTATAAAAAGAAAAAAAACCTCTTTATGAAAAGAAAATGACCTCACTATGTAAGATCCTCTACCTGTATTTTAATTCGTTAAAGTTTTCTAGTGAGGGTCAAGTCTTCGGTAAGGTCTACAAAAAAGGACCTCTTTATGAAAAAAAAAAAAAAGAGAACTATCTATGTAAGATTTTCTACTTATATTTTAGTTCGCCAAAGTTTTCTATAGAGGGTCGAGTGTTCAGTAAGCTCTAGTAGAGCCATATCATACCTGATCACCTTTCCTCAATTCTTCTTAGGTCTTTCCCTTCTTCTCTTACAGCCCTAAAATACAATCTTCTCGCATTTTTTATTGATATTAATAAATTTAAGTGTTTATTATTTGTGTAAACATCTTTAAATAACTTAAGAAAAATTAATTTAAATATATTGATCTCAAAAGGTTAAATACTTCTTAAAAAATATTTCACCACCCACTAAATTACCTTTTAAGGGTATATCTAAAAATGTTTTAATTTTTTATTTTGTTAGCTGCACCAACTTATCCTTAATATAATATTCACGTGAATTGCTTATATTTAAATTAAATGTGAATGAATGGTGCAAAATGTATTAAAAGTTATATAATTCTTCTTTGAGCTCTTCTTGGTAACTTAAATCAGCAAAGTGTTCAAATGTATAAGGTTGATAAATTTGACTTGATTCAAAGTCAACAATTTATGTTTGACATAAAACTAAACTCAATAATTTATATTTGAACTATCAGATAGTTTAAAATTAACTTGACTGAGCAAAATAATGTTGTTTTAATTAATCGAATTTGGTTGAACTTTAGGTCGACTTAAATCCTTTTTTAAGGACTTAACCTATAATTCCTATAAATATACAGAAATAAGTTGTATTAACGTATTAACTAAGGATGTATATACTTCCACTTGGATTATTAGTTTTTAATTTTCATTTTTAAATTCAATAAGAAAATCTGATTGTTTGATTTTTTTTGTTAATACTATTATATATTAAATTAAATATTTTATAAAATATTTAATTTAATATCATGTTAAAAATAAATATATCATCAAAAATTAATGAATAAAATAATATTAAATATTATTGTAATTTAATATAAGTAAAGATATGTAAATATGATAAATCATTTTATTTAACATATACTTCCATGTAGTTTGTTATCTCAATTATTTCTTTGTAATGTACCTATCCATATAAATTGTCACACATTTTAAATTATCATATCAATTAAATTTAATAGAGAAAGTTAACAGAAATATTTATTTTGATTTTTTCAAAAAATAGGAATTTCCTAATAAAAATTTGAAGAATATAAAGTTTTAATAAAATTCATGAAATCATCAAGCATTCCCACGAGTTTTTTTTAAAACCTTTATTTTCACATAATACGTCATTATGTAAGTTGGTATTATAATAAGAAAATTTATAAACATAAAACAGGTGACCCAATCATAATAGACGAAGATTCTTATTGCAATGAATTGAGATTTGCCATATGTTATGTAAGACCAATAAGTGCTTTAGAACTGATAATGAAAGGACAATCTTGACGAGTTTAATAGATACATTTTATTATTGTTAATTGGTAAAATTAATGTTTTAAAAATCAGACTAGTTATTGAACCAATAAAAGGAAATGCTTAAAATTTAAAGGTTTAATCGTATTAAACTGTTGTAAAACCAATATTTAATAAACAAGAAATAAAAATTATAAAAATAAGTAAAAATGAAATATTTAATTGAAATAAAAATATACTAATGTTTGTTATTATATAAATAACCAATTAAAGTTTAAATATTATTTATTAAAATATTCTAAAATTATCTCAAACAAATTTCTTTATTTATATTAAATTAGTAACTAATAATTTTTTAAAATTTAAATAAAATTATGTTTTATTTTGATCAATAAATTAAAATATTCTTAATTTCCCAAAATAATTGAAAATTATATTTTTTTATTTTTAAAATTTACTATTTCTTTTAAATGTGATATAAAATATAACATAATAAATTTTAATCAGACAAAAAATAATTACAATTTATTATCTATTTTCAATACTAACATACCCCACCTTTTTATCATCGTAAATGTGACATTCCAAGAAGACAAAACCAACAAATAAAACCTCTTTTTCTTTCACATCTCACGAGTAATAGCTTGTCCCGATGGTTCAAGTATTTAAGAATAAATTTTCTTTTACGTCTCTCGAGTAATAGTTTCTCCCAATACTTCAAGTATTCAATAAGAAATTGTCAATTTTTTATTAGTAGCGAGCAATGAAAAGAGGAGTCTTTTGGATGTTTTATTTGTTCTGCAAAAGCTCTTCTTTACTTAACCTTGGATCTGTTCTACGATAGTTCTTTTTTTTTGAAACTTGGGTGTTTTTTTTGTTCTGCGATGACTCTTCTCTACTTGACCTTGAGTCTATTCTGCGATAGTTCTTCTCTTCTTTGAATCTTGGGTGTTTCACTGTTTTGTTTGTTTTGCGATCTACTAGAAATTTTGAGAGACTTATCAATAAATACAAGTGGTTCTATTCTTCTCTTTGGTGTTTTTTTGTTCTCTATCTTTGTACTATATGGGTTTTGCAATTTATCTTTGTATGTTGTAAAGGATCCTTTTATATCATCTTATATGCGATTTTACATATTAGGGACTATTTTATGACATAGGTCTGTCGGTGACCCATTGTGAAGAAGAAAAAGAACCATAGGTTTATTATTAAACTGTCTTCACGATTCAGATTTAACAGGCCGGTTTAAAAATAAACCGGTCGGTTTTTATTGATAACGGTTAATAATAAAAATTGAACCAAAAATTAGGCCGATTCAAGGTTAATTCTGTTAAGTCAAGATGACTTCACGTCTAATAATTTTAATTAAAATCAAATAATAATAATAATAGAAATAAATGAACTGTTTTGATAAGTGTGTTAAGTTTGCAGTAAAAACACAGAAGGAAGCAAAACACAGAAAGAAGTAAAAACACAGAAGGAAGCAAAACACAGAGGGAAACAAAACACAGAAGGAAAAGACATAAGGAAGAAAACACAGAAGAAGAGTAAAAACACAGACGATACGAAGATGAAGACACGATAGTATGTCGGACGGTTAGTTAGTTAGAGTTAGTTACAGAACTCAACTGAATAACGGTTTCTACAAGAAACAAGAAGCAGTTATCAAGAAGCAGTTAAAGACGAAGGCTATAAATACAAGTCGGAGTCGAAGACTGAACGAGTTAGTGAACAAGTTTTTGAGATCTTAGTTTTTGAACTACTGTATTCGTTGTGCGAAACACTAGAGCAATCTTTACTGTAACAAAGCTCGCAACATCTTTCTAGTGAGAGAAAGGAAAAGCTAAGAGCCTGAAGAGGCTAAGAGAGTGAAAATAATACTTGGTGTAAGAGACCTGAAGAGGCTCTGTAGAGAAAGAATACTTGTACATTTCGAGAAGAATAGTGAAATCTCAGAAGAATTCTGAGGACTGGACGTAGCCCAAGGTTTGGGGTGAACCAGGATAAAATCGTTGTGTATACTCTCTAACTCTCTACTCTAATTTCTATTGTTCTTATACAAGTATATAGAAGTTATTTGTGATTTAATCACAAAGATATTTTCGCATAAACATTGTGATATTCACTTAATAGCACTGAAAAAGTTAGTTTTTAAAGAAATATCAAAGGGGCTTGTATTCACAGAAAAGAATACACAATTCAACCCCCCTTTCTTGTGCATTTTGTATACTGTACGTAAGACTATACTAACAAGTTATTTACTTCAGTTGGTATTAGAGCGCGGTTTCCAAGAACCACCGTTATAAAGTGAGGACAAAGATCCATGGCTGAATCACATGTTTTTATTGCTGAAGGTACCTCCGTCACAAGACCTCCTGCATTTAATGGTGAAGATTATCATCATTGGAAAGACAGGATGCGGCTCTTCATAGAATCAACACGCATTGATTTTTGGGAGATTATCGAGAATGGACCGTATATACCAATGGATGAAGGAAATGTCATTCCACGTACCAGATGATTAGCTTATCAAAAAGCTAGGTTCCAACTTAACTTAAAGGCCAAGTTCTTTTTGAGTTGTGCCTTAAGCAGAAGTGAATATGATAAAGTTCATGGATGCGACACTGCAAAGGAGATGTTGGACACTCTATCCATTGCACATGAAGGCACTAACCAGGTGAAAGAGTCCAAGATAAGAATTCGTGTACACCATTATGAGCTATTTAAGATGAAGGAAGATGAGTCTATTGATCAGATGTTTGGACGATTTCAGACTATCATTAATGGACTTAAAGATCTTGGAAAAATCTACGATAACCAAGACCATGTCAGGAAGATTCTCAGAAGTCTGCCGAAAAGATGGAGACCTAAAGTCACTGCAGTACAAGAAGCCAA
>JAOTAX010000006.1:6796487-6816170 GCA_025629825.1 Erythroxylum guanchezii | reverse complement strand
TGTCCTAAATTAACAGAAAAAGGAAAACAAAACTCAAAGTGTACGAAGAAGTAAATCTTCTTACTGGAAGTTTCACGCGAAGCCTTTCGAGATTCCAGAAGGTCTTTTAGCCTTTTTGTAGCCATAGCAGCTTCTTTTACCCTCGTGTGTGGACAGCAAACCACTTGAACCATGCAGGCCCAAGTCTCAGATCCATTCATCTCAGCCCAACAACTCAGCTCCTTCACAGTAAAAGAATACTCCTGTAACATAGACAATAAATATCACGATTCGGTTGTAACAAACTCCAGCTGTACAGATATACAAATTCCTGTATATATACTCAATCAATGAATGGAAAAAGAGTGGCAATTACATCATAAAATTTGTTTCATCATCTGTTACAAGCAGAAATCTAGAAAGTTAATTTGGTAAACATTAATTTCTCTCTAGATTTATTTCTAAATAGTAGCTCTAGAAGCGGGATCTTTTATTCTCCTACTATTCAATGATCTACTACAAATATTTTTTAAAAATAGTTAATAAAGTTTAAATGCGTATTTATTAAGAAATAAAATTGATTAAATAATAAAATTGGATTTAGACTTTTTATATATCCAACCTTGAGATAACATTATTTATAAAATTCTTGCAAATCAGAATTAGCATCGATTTTAGCATTGGTATAATAAAAAAATAAATGGTATTATAATTGATAAAGGATGTTAAAGTTGAGTATAAAAGATGGGTCTTAAGGACCCTAATAACTAAGAGATGACATATTAAACGAAAGTGACTAATAACACATCATTTGTAGATCTGCATTCACTTAATTAGGGATATTGTTAGTATAGGAATTAGTTTCTCGGTAAATATGACTAAGGCGATTGCAGAGGTCTTTTGATCACAATGTAGCATGCAAATGAGACATTCATCACAGGGAACAAATAAGTTGGGGATTGTTCCTAGAGTAGTAGTCTGACTTCGCTTGCTAGTACAAAGGGTGTGAGGTTATGGTGATCTGGGGATTCGACTACTTGCTTCATTGCTTGACTTCTAGATACAAAGTTTCCTTTGGTTTATCTACGCTATTAAAGCACCTGTTGTTTCTTTCAGTCCATAATTTGTATATATGACTCCTTTCTTGTCAATTGGTGTCAATTGGTTTGATATTAACAAATTAACCCTATAGCGAAGGTTGATTTTGTAGAATCTACTCCCGTGTTGGTACATTCCTGTAGTCTACCAAATCCAATTTGAGTAATAACACTTAAAAAAGAGATAGGAAGTGGTTTCCCTCTCAGCCCTGTATAGAAGGTAGGAGTCCTTTATATTAAGGAAGTTTACTATATCCTTAGTGGGAAGTCCATTCATTAGGGCTAACCACACGAGGAGGGAGATCTTAGGTAAAAGGGATTTATTCCATACAATAGGATACCACAAAGCCAACCTTCATGCCTCTATTTTTTAGTAGTTTCTTTACAAGACCAATTGGTAAACTTTGTTGAAGGATGCCTTCTCTAGATACGGTGATCTTTAGAGTTAGTTCCAAGACAATAATGAGGGATAATATGAGATATGAGGATGGGTAATTGTCCCAATTTTAAGCCTATTTCAGGTTGCAACTTTAACATCGATGGGGATTTCCTCCAATAGTTGTACACTAAGTTGTGATGTATTAAAAGGCCTATGTTGCTCCAATTGTCATAGTAAAAGGAAGCATTGGTATCGTCCCTAATTATAAACTTGATGGAATTAACAAATATATTCTTAGTTTTTAGAATTTGAGACAAGGACCATGAGGGTCTAGTTACAAAAGATGGTTCTCGACTGCTTCTACCTTTGAGGATGTATCTATGAACCCTTTTAGTCCATAAACTGTGTCACCAGTAGCTTCCATAGCCTCTTAGCATTTAGGATTTTGTTTGTTCGGCTTGCCTTAATGATACCCAATTCCATTTCTTCCTTGGCCTGCATACTTTGTCCCATTTGACTTTAGCTAGGATTTTACCTTCTTTCCTGCCTCCTTATAAGAAAGTTCTTATAATTTTTTCAATCATCTTAATAATACGTTTGGGGAGACCTGGATGAGCCATCTAATAGATATAGAGGGAGCTTAATACTAATTTGATCAACATCAGTCTCCTAGCATAAGATTGATCCTTATTTGCCTAGTGGTTGTGCCTTTTATGGATTTTCTTAACAAAGATATGCACTCCCTAAATCATAGCTTCCTAGTAGACATAAGAAGTCCTAAATAAATGATTAGAGGCTGAATATACTTAAATCCAGATATACTTAAGAGCGAGTTTGCATCTTCCTTGGAACTTATAGCGAGGATGAGTTGGCTTTTATTGGGGTTGGCTTCTAATCTAGAAAGGTCTTTGAATACGCTAAGGCAAGATGTTATTGTGTAGATGGACCTATTATTTGCCTTAGAAAAAACCAAGAGATCTTTTACAAAACATAAATTAGTAAGGCCAAGGGTCTTACACTTGTTATGATATTCAAAGTTAGGGTACAATGATATATAGTGTTTGATCAAGCTGGATATGACGTCCATACATAGTATCTCCTTGTATCAAAACTTTAGAGCCCTTAAACAACCTGGTAGGTTCCTAGTTGATTAATATGTTTTATGAGGTAAAAATTCATTCCTTGATCCAGTTGATGAATGTGTCTGCGATCCACATGTTTGTATCAGTTGCAAAATCAATTCCTATAAGATAGAATCAAAGGCCTTATTGAAGTCAACTTTTGAAGCACACCTCTTTGAAGCATTTTTCCTGACATAATGCTTTAGTAGTTCCTGCACTAGTAA
Source organism: Erythroxylum guanchezii (assembly GCA_025629825.1). NCBI lineage: Eukaryota > Viridiplantae > Streptophyta > Magnoliopsida > Malpighiales > Erythroxylaceae > Erythroxylum > Erythroxylum guanchezii. The sequence continues at coordinate 6,813,370 of JAOTAX010000006.1, read as the reverse complement.
TATATTATCACCGATTCCCTTCTATCTAAGAACGCACTTTGTAGTTCATCAATCAGAGAGTAAATAATTTTTGTTAATCTATTGGCTAGCAACTTAAAAATAACTTTATAAATGAAGTTTTAATAAACAATGTGCCTATAGTAGGATAAGGAGCTAGGGCAACTTCTTAGGTATTAAACATAAGTGAGTTTGTTGAATTCCTTTAGCAACTTTCCTTTTATGAAGAATCCATGAATTGCCTCAGTGACCATTTTTCTAATACAAGGCTATGTTTTTTTGGGAAAAAAACCATTAAAACTATTTAGGTTTGGGGCCTTATGGGGGTTTAGATCAAAAACCAATTTCTCAATCTCCTGCGGGTAACATAAGAGAACTTTCATATTCTCATTGATTGGGTTATAGATAAAGACATAAAAAGAGAAAGGAAGATTTGTTAAAAGCCTGTTAACCTAGAAAGTTTATGAAGTAAGAGAGGGCCTCTTCCTTTAATTAATGTTGAAAGATCCTTAAACCATCTTCTTTAGTGAGGGAATCAATCATGTTGGTCATAGATCTAGCCCTAATAGTATTGTGGAAAAATTTAGTATTCTTGTCTTCATTTTTTAGCCAATTGATGAGAGCTCTTTATCTCATTAAGTATTTATGATTTTTTAGGGCTTTTACATACTCTTTTAATGCCTTTTCCTCTTTTGATTTAAGTTAGGGGTCTTCTAAGTTGGAATATATAATTGCTTATGCTTTTACCAATATTTATTTTCTACTTCTATAAACTATTTAGGACTTAAATTTCTTTTAGCATTAAGGTTATTTATTTCCTATTTGATTAATTCAAGTTTCCTTCCACAAGTTTACATTTAGCTCCCTTTATTTCTTATTGCATGCATTTAGTGATTACCTCTTCAAATCATTTTTCCTATAGTAAGAAATTATTGACTCTGAAAGGCCGCCCCTTCTGAATCTGTTGACATATAGGTCTGTATGATGATAGGACAACGGTTTGATCTTTCAAAGCTTTAAAAGTAGCTTTACAATTAGGAATTTATCTATCTAATCTTTATTAACCAGAGCATGATCATGTTTCTTCCTAAGCAACCATTTGCTATTCTGCTTGTTGCTCCATTAATAAAACTAACCTTCCATCTTCAGATCAGTTAAACCAATATTTTAGACAAAGTCCCTGAGGTCTGCAGAGGAATTAGGGCCTACAAGCCCCTAGATTTCATCTCTATATAAGACAAAATTGAAATTCCCTATAATAAGCAATGGCCCTTGAATAGTTGAGTGAATATCCTTTAATTTTCTCTATTTAGCCTTCCTTTGAAATTTGTGATTAGGGGCATAGATAAATGTGAGATTTATTCTATAGTTACCTTGAAGTAGTGTCACTACTAAATGGATCATTTATTCATTAAAGTCATTCAGACTAGCTACTATGTTTCTTGGATCATATGCCATAAGTACACCCAAGATGGTGATGCTCATGTTTAAAGAGTAGAGTCTAAAAGCTACCTAAAACTCTCAACGTTGATAGCCTATCCTATTTTATTTTCAAATAATCCCACCAAAATAGCTTTAGTTTCTTTAGTAAGTTCACCAACAACTGTAAGTTTATTGGGACAGTTTATGCCTTTAGTGTTCCATACAATAATGGATATTAGGGGGATCAGAAGGAGGAAGGGCACTTACCTTTGGATTGTCTTCTAGCTTTCTTTCTTCTACTACTTTGGAATTACTCTTTATCAGCCTTTGAGATTGCATTTTGTGATTTATTGCTTAGAGAGGAGTTTGTGGCTTTCTTTAGTTGCTCTTCTTGTAGTTCCTCTAATATGTTGATGTTTTGAAGTTGATTAGGTAAAGGACATGTCTTAATCTTGTTTTTTGTTCAAGATAGACTTAGTCTCCTATTCTTCCTGGCTTATAATTGGAGTAGGATTTGGGGCTGCTTTTTAAATAGGTGGTTGTGGTGTTATTGTCTCATTATGTAGGGATTTATTTTCGAGATTCAATAGTTCCTCAAAGTCCCGTTTATTGAAGATCCTACTAGTTGGCTTTCAATTCATTCCTTAGTGTTTGAGAGAGGGTCTCTAGCTGTAGGAAACATTAACTTCATCTTCAATTACTTTGCCTTCCTTATGGAGTCTCATAATGAGAATGACATAAGGGAGATCTTTCTCAATTCCTACACTTATGTATAGCTCGAAAAAACCAATACACTTCCTTTTAGCCCTTGTTTCGTCCATATAAAGAGGTTTACCTATATAGCTTTCTCATAAGCTAAGTCCCTTTGTGGTCTAATATTCTTGAGGGATATTATGGATGTCTACCCATAAAGAGATACTTTCTTACTTAACCCTATCCAAACTAATGCCTTATCTCCATAGTTATATGATATGGGTAGATTGAATGTCATGAACCAGATTCTACTATGATTCCAAGTTGTGTGAGCCCATTTGTATGTTGCATGGTAGGTTTTGCAGTACAGAAAGAAGCCAACAATAGTTATATTCAATATATTAGCATATATGCCATGAGTTAGATTCTACTATGAGCTTGGGTTCATTAGCATTATGGAAAGTGAAAAGAATCTGGTTATTTTCTGAAACTTGTACTTTTTGTAAACCTCTACTTTTCTAGGTTATGTGAGCCCATTTCTATATTACATGGTAGGGGTTTGTGGTACAAAAAGAAGACAAAAATATTTTTATTCCATACATTAGCACCTTTTTTTTTAAAAAAAACTTCAATATATGGAGATACAACAATCCATTTTCACTATAGGCCTAGGGGGAGTAGTATTGCAGGAGGGTTTTAGCATAATCATCTACCATTTTCCTTTAGTTCATCTGAGGGGTTTGAAATTGTGGTGCTGAAGTAGTTTGGGATGAGCTACTAGATGTAGAAGGGGTTTTGCTCAACTTGTTGGAAGAGGAAGGGAGGAGTGGAAATTCCATTTCCAACTTGTCTAAGGCTGACTATAACACCCTCTATATGAAACTTGCAACCACCCATATTTATGGTAACCAAATTCTTGTACAAGCAATTATGACATACATTTATATTCATTTATAAGGATTGACATCACACATTTGTCTATTCAATGATGTATATATACATATTACAAATTTCATATCACTTTTATAATTTAAGAGTAGTATTACATCTTTGAATTACATGATAATCCAAAAGAAATATTACATATAACTTAAATTCTTAGTTACAAACTGTTACATATACAATCATCTTTAACTAAAAGGATACAATATAAAAATACATTTACTACTAACAATTGGCCTTGGTCCTTACAGATTCCTTATACCTCACTCTTGTTACTTGGACCTACACGGATTAACACCTGTGCTAAGCTTGAAAGCTTAGTGGAGAAACACTTATTTTAGATGACCACTTATATCAGTCATCCGCCAAACACACACATTCATAAATATCACAAAGTGTATAAATGGTGATGGCATAATTAATCAAGGTACATAATGCAAATATGCTTCAATGTATTATTCATATACCAAAAATTCACATTTATAAGCCAAACATTAATATCCAATGCTTATTAATACAAATTATCAATACAACTGCTCATCATTACAAATTATCAATATGATCAATACAAATGCTCATCAATACCAATTATTCATGTTGTCATGCTTTATTTCTTATTTGTAAATGTTTAATTTACTTTATTTGTTAGGCTTCCACATTCCCGTGGGTGTGGATAATGGAAACTGTGGATATTCGAAGATATTAAACTATAGATACCTGAAAGTATCGAACTATAGATACCCGAAGGTATCAAACTGTAGATACCTAAAGGTATCGAACTATAAAGATGTTATAGTCTTGAAATGAAGGCACCATTGATGTCAAATTATAGCAGCTACAACGTAACCCTATAGGAATGCCTATCTATCTACCACCAAGACAATAAAGCAGGCACTGTAACATTTTCTTTTAACCATTTGCCAATTTCGTAATTCATATGATGACAAATCATACGATATTCATTTGAAATCATAAAACCTGTATTTATGTTCATACATGCAAGTCATAACTTACCACCATTAGAAGGGTATTAAAATCACACTTGTATAATCATACTATACACATCTAAGCAATAAACATGCATATAAATCATCTATATGCATGTAAATTTCCTTTAGCATACATTATGATCAATCTTAAATTTCAACATTTAATCACCCACTTCACATATGATAAGTCACGTTTCATTTATTTCTAAGTGTTTTCAAAATTTCATAAACATCCAAAAAAGTTCAGATATGATTATGTAAAAATCAGAAACGAAAACAAACTCAAAATAGTGAAATTTCCTTTCCATTGTATCCCCAGCCTAATTCATACCCCAATTGTTCTGTAATTTTCATATAGAAAAGTTTAAATTAGGTTTTCAAGTCTTCTAAAAATTTGTTCCCCTATGCCTCTAGCTTCCATATAATTAAAAATAAGGTAATTTGGACTTCTAAATCATGAAACATGTATCAAACATCACAAGATACTCCAACAAAAAGGCAACATTAGGTCACCATTTTCAATCCCAAATTCCAATGTCATTCAGACAGAATTAGGTCAAGGTCTCTTCTAGATATTTTTAGTTATATGTCTTAAATTCATCTACAATTTAAATCACCCAATTTAGGGGTCTTTAATCTAAATTATGATTAAAAAAAATGGGACTGGTTTAAATGAACCTAAGACAGAATTCCACTACATGTTACTCTCTTGTCATATTTAACCAATTCCATGCAAAGTAACACTAAAATAACACCAAGAAACCATTCCATATTCAAATGAATCTTTGTATCCATTCAAATATACACAAACAAAAATTAAACTAAGTCTAGTCCCAAACCTTGAAATCGACCAAGTAGCTCTTCTAATACTTTTCCTTCTCTTCTCCTTTAGCTTTACTTGATTCGCCATCTAGAAACACCACAAATACATATCTCAATCTTAATTCCAACTTTTCGATCTTTTCATGAGAAAAATGAGAAAAGATAAAGATAAGAGAAAAACCATAAACTTTTACCTTGATTTCAAGGCTAAAAGCCCAAATTGGGGCTTAACCTTTTTTAGTTTGATCAGTTTGGGACTTAAACTTGTAACTTGCTCATAGAAGGTCCAAAATTTCACGAATCTGCTATATTTAAGACTTTTTGGGATGAAAATTAGGGCGTGTTTTACACATGCCATTACATGCAGATCAATTAGTGTTTAGATGTCATGTTAATAGACTTAATTTATTTTCCAAGCCAAGTGGAATTTAAGATAAAAAAACTTTAATTTTATTTAAATTTTTACTTAAATGAAATACTCTTTAACCCTAAATCAACAATTTTTTTGAACATGTGTTTTCACCCTCTTTTTCTTTTTTTGGTTGTGCCTTCACTCCAATCCCTAGATGCATCATCAGTTAATGCATGTGCCTTCACTCCAATCTCGCTTGTGCCTTCTTAATAGTGTGAGCTCTCTCTTTTGGCATTGGAGATGAATGGGCGGTAAGGTTTTTAGAGATATGAAACATATATGTGCTCTGATTGAAGACCAAAGTAGGTAGTGAGTCATGCTCCCTTATAATCTTTATATATAAATTTACGATGTTTGAATCTTCACTTTATTCCTTTGCCCTTTTCCCTTTTTATGGAAAGTTTCCTTAACAATGTTACATACACGTAAATTATTTTATCTTCTTTAAATGAGTTTGATTATAGGGTTGAATAGCATGTAGATGATAATTGTTTTTCATATGCAATTCTATTATACATTTGTATATAAGATATGATCAAGTTTTCTCTACCCCATGTACTTGACATTGTACATAGGTTATGATTTATGTCACTTAGTTTAGCTTCATTAGTGGTTATCCATGTTTTGTTTATCTCTATCTGCTGGGTTAAAGATAAAGTGTAACGTTCATGGAAGAGATGCAGATTATTAGAAGCAAACAAATTCAATTCTGTAGACATCATTTAGCTATCAATGGTGCACAATCAACATTACAGCATTATGTTGTAATACTTGAGAAGGAGCTCAAGTGGTAGTTCTTTAAGGTAATGAGTTTGATTAAAGGATTCAGTTTGTTGTTTTCTTGGTTGTGATTTTGTGTTGGGTTAAAATTTTTGAAAATTTCAATTTTGGCAGTAGAGGACACATTTTAAGCTTGACTTAAGGTTATACAAGTTGATTTCTTCAACTTACCCTATTAAATAAGACTATGACGAAGAGGCTAAATATTGTTACTGTAACTTGAAAGCACCTAGATGGACTTCATGGACTAATGAAAATTCAAGCAGAAGGTTTTATAGTTGTCAACTCTTTTCGGTAATTTTGGTACATTTTTATGTTGTTTTAGCTAAATATGTTCATATATTTCATTAAAGAATTGTTTTTTATGGTAGAGTGAAAATGTTTGTGGATTTCATGAATTGCATGATCACAGATTTTGTGCAAGAACAAGATAAATTATTTTACAGCTGAAAAACAAAGAGAAGATGCTATATCGTTAAAATAATTTGTTGAAGGCTGAAGTGACATAATTAAGAGAGAATGCAGTAGATGTTTTGCAAGCTGAAAGGATTGCAGAAAATTTGAAGTTGAAGAATGAGTTAGTTGCCACGAACACTAGTAATGAAACACGCTCAGAGAAGTGTTGAAAATTTTTTGCTTGTTTAAGCTTGTGTTTAGTTTTGCTTATGTTTGTTAGTCTAAATAATGAAGGAAAAAAAAAAGCCAATAGTTATACCTTTAAAGCCTTATTTGGAAATGGTTTGCTATACCAGAACAATGTGTAAATGTAATTCACCTAATTGGATGTTAGAAAGTGCAAAGTGTTAGATGTTTCAACATTTGCTGCATTACTAATTTGATGTTCTAGTCTGAACAGGTTTGATGTTTTATGTACTAGCCTAAACATGTTTGATGTTTTATGTACTAGCCTAAACATGTTTAATGTACTAGTCTAAAGATGTTTGATGTTTCAACATTTGGTAAGGAAGATTAGTGACAAAATAGGATCTTTAATCAATGGAGATGGAGTATTGGTTAGTAGCCAAAAGGAGTTAAAAAGAGGCAGCAATTGACTACTCCAAAAAATGTTATCCGTACTTTACCTCCAATGATTAACATTGCTGTTAAGTTGTTTTATAAGTCATCAAATTATTGATGAGGAGACAAAGATGTTTAATAGACCTATAATTCCAATTCTTTGTATTAACAATGTATATGTTCTACCATTCATGAACTTTAACGAAAATGAAAAAACCAAAAATAAATGCAATTCACACTGATTTGAAAATAAATGAGACCAACACTTCACTACAAAAAGCTGATCATCTCTTTCCACCCACAAACTTTAAGCTTTCCTTGAAAACTACAAAACATTGCAGAGAATGTGACAATTTCAACCAACACCCTTAGTAACCCATTCATGAACTTCAATAAAAAGGAAAAAACGTAAAAGAAATGCAATTCAATTTGTAGTCATTGCATTCATTGCTTAATCACAGTAATCCCAACAAAATCCTTACAATCTATTGTTGTTTAGTACACAGATATCACAAATTGTTCAGTTCATTAACAATTAAATGTTAAGTTTACATTTTGTCCTTTCCCTTTAAAGATGCTTTGTTGGCTTAGATTCACATACGCAGTAACAACTTCCTTCCTCTTTATTGATTTCTGCCCAAGGTTTAATAGACTTTGACTTCTCCTTCCAGGCTGTAGATAAAATGCAAACATTGTTATGCTGCATGAATTAATGTTTAGTGAGAATGCAAATATTTAACACTTACAATTAGCATTTGTAACCCGGTGGTTTCATTTGTGTATACTCCCATCCCTTCCATCCATTTCTTGAACTTCCTATTTGCTTCTTGTTAAAGAGATGAGTATGTGACAAGCCTTTTTCTGTAATTTTCGCTTGAGAATTTAGACTACATCTTCCAGCACCAAATATCCCCAATCTGCTTCCATCATCTGCAACACCATAACGAAGCCCTTTTCTCCTTTTGGTTTGGTTTTTAGTGGTGGCCTTTGAAGATGTACATATATTTGTTATTTCTGAAGCACCTCCAGGTGTTGGGAGAACAACTAAGGCTGTTGCATTTGCACTTCTACATACATGAGTAGTACTTGAGGTGTTGGCAGTACCTGAAGCAGTTATGGCACTAGCAAATACAAACATAGTAGCAGAGGCTTTTGCTTTTCTTTTACCTTTCTTTCCCCTTTCAGCATTGTTAGATACAAATTTATAGGCACTTACTAGGTTGTCAATGTTCATTTCAACTGTGGATATGTTTTCTTGGCTTGACTGTGAGTTCGTTGTGTTTTGCTCCATATGGAAAGTTGACTGGTCTAGGTTCAGATTTGGAAACTGGGCTGGAACCTGCCATTGATAATAGTGAGAACGGAACCAAAAACCTAGAAGATTACCACTACTATGGAAAGAATTTTAGTTGTACCATAAAAAGACAAAACAACTTAGACATGACCTCTTGACCCTTCCAAAGACAACCTCTTTTGTTGTGTTCTTTTGTATGGCAGTGGCTACATATAATGATCATGCCCTCCTAGATATGTGGTTAGCATTTTTCTTTTTGTTTACCTTTTTATTATTTTGAGGCTCATCAATGCCCTTTTTCCTAATTATTTTGGGCCTACCAAGCCCTTGTTTGAATTCTGGTAGCCTAATAGTTTCTTCATTACTAATGGCCAATCCTTCATATGGTTGAATTGCCTTCCCATATGCTTTGACATATTCAATCTTCCATAACCAATTAGAAGTGTACTCTTCAATATTAACCTTACTGTCTTTAAAAAAAAACATATGACATGTGCACAAGGAATGGCAGCGAGGGTATATCTCCTACAAGAACATATTTTGTTCTGAAGCCTCCCCACATAACTGTTCTATCCATAATCAATCTCATACCCTCCTTCTCTATTATGATGTATTGAACAATGTTGAGCAATCATAGTAATCTTCTGAATTGGTTCCCATATTCGTGGCCCAAAATTACCTTCCACTTGGTAACCTCTTTCCTTTTTCTCACAATTCTTTTCATCAATTCTTTTTTAATATGCTTAAACAACCCTAAAACTAACATTTTCCTAGCATCAACTAGAGTCTTATTGAAGGCCTGACATAAGTTATTGTCAACCAACTCAATTATAGAATCTTTCCTCTGGAAAGCTCGGCACCATTATTGAACTGGTGCATAACTCTCAATATCTTTTGCTGCCCTTTGCTACTTGGTTTTGAGCTTATCCAAATTTTCTTCATATTCCCTTACTGTGAAGGATTTTTTAATTTTCCAAAAGTTCTCCTTCATCTCTTCCCCTTTATGTCCTCTTCCATGCCAATTCACATAAACATGTTGTGCTCAGCATCTAGAGACAAATCGACAATGTCTCTATCAAGTCCCTACAAGGGAAAACATAACCATTTGAATAGCCTTGTGGATGCAAATATACATATTTCTGTTGAGGTTGACCAAAAAATCCTCCTATTACATTACCTTCTTGAATAGAGTCTTAATGCAATGTAGCACATATATCCACAAGAAGCCTAAAGAATGAACGTATTCTGCACACTTACACCAATTGCACTTAACCTACAGCATACCAATTAGAGTAGCTAAATATGAAATTTTATCCTCAAGGATATCAACACTTACCTTATTCACATGTTTAGCAACCATCCTTGTCCTAAATTGTTGAGAATTTTTGACCATGTTTAAAATCAATTGTTTAATAGTTTTTGGTGTTTTATTTACCAAAGCTCCTTTACTAGGTTTATCTACCATACTCCTATCCATTAGTAGTAATCCTTCATAAAAGTATTGAACCAAAAATTGCTTAGAAATATGATAGCATGGGTAACTAACATATAATTCCTTAAATCTCTCCCAATATTCGTACAATGTTTCTCAGATGAATTGTCTTATCTCACATATCTCCTTTTTTATATTGACTGCTTGTGATACACGAAAGAACTTCTCTAAGAACAACCTTTTCATTTCATTCCATATTTTCACTAAGCCAAAGGGAAGATAATAAAGCCAATCCATTGCCTTATCTTTCGTCGATAATAGAAAGACTCTAAGATTGATATGCTCTTCTGTTACTCTTTGTGGCTTCATTCCAGAACAAATAACATAAAATTCTTTCAAGTGTTTATATTGATCTTTACCTGTAGGACCACAAAAATATTAAGTGAATCAAAATAGGTTTCAGATTAAAATCTACCTCAATATATGGAAATTGTATGCATAAGGGCTATTGATTCAAATTTGGTGCAACTAACTCCTCAACTTTCTAATGTTAGGATTTAACATATTTTCTTTAACTTCTTCGAAGTTGGAATTTTCACCAATTATTAGATCTAATCTTAGCTTTCTCCTTTGAAGGTGAATGATTTTTTCCTTACTTAGTCTCTTTCCTTAAATGACACACTATCTTCTTAATCTCTAAATTATATTCCAATTTACCCATCTGAGAAGAACTATTCATACTAGACAAGAGATTAGAAGTAAATTATAAAATAAAGCACATAAATTAAAAGTCTAAACTTGTTTTTTAACAGTGGCACCAAAATTTTGAACGGGTTGTTGAAGCCTTTAAAATTAAATATAATGCACTAAACCCTTGAAGGAGTCATAGAACTAGGCCCAATCCCAAGAGAACTAAAAATTAGTTTCTAAATTGCAATTGATAAAACTAAGTATAAAAGAGAAAATTTCAATTTTACTTAATGTTGATTCAAGGGAAGGATTTCATCAATTGTAATTTTGATCATTGATCTCAAAAGAATAATTTTCATAATTCAAACAATTAGTTTAAAATCTATTAGGATAGTCATAATATATCTCTTTTTTTCCTTTAATTTAATTGGTTCAAATCTAGCATCTAAATCATAACTTACCATTAATCAACTGAGTATAAAAAGTTAAAAATTCAATTTTACTTAACTCTAATTCAGGGGAGAGTTAAGTAAAATTGAATTTCTAACTTTTTATACTCAGTTTTTTTCTGAAGCCTTGTTAATTTTAGATCATTAGTCAATTAGTCATAAACCCTACTCCTTATCAATTGAAATTAAAAAAAAAGTTTTCAATTCTTTTGAGATTCGTCTTAGTTCCATTACTATTATAAGAGTTTAGTAAATCATAATTAATTTTGAGAGCTTCAACAATCCGTTTAGGATGGTTGTTTGATTATTATGAATAATGTGGGTACACTTCTAATGTTGTTGAGGATTGTTAAGTCATATAAGAAGCCATCTCTGGAGTATATTGCATGATGATATGTATAGATTTTGCAAGCTAATTATAAATCTTTTTATGGGAAGGAGAAACTGTACAAGTTTTATATAGATATTTTTAACTGGTAAACTTCTTACTTAAAATATTTACATAATAGCTATTTCTTAATCCATATTATTTATATGATAAATATGTATGTATAAATGTTGATGTTAGAATTTTTGATGTGATTGAATAGGAAGGCATTTTCTTAAAGGAAGAGCAATCAAAAGCAAAAATGAAACTAGATTATGTCATAAAAGTTTATGGAGTTTTATTAGACCATTTATAAAGAGAGAACTTATAATTAAAAAAATGCACCCTGATAAGTTTTTATACTTTTAGTTTCATTCTTTACTTATTAATAATACACTTTTTATATTTTTATCTCTTAATTTAAAATCCAAATAAGTGGTGGAGATTATTTGGTAAAAATGCTCTAATATTGAGAAAACTTACTTTTAGATTACTCATTCAAATGACTTTTACATCAAGTTATGAACGTTATTGTAGTGGTTCTGAACTTATTCGTACGAGATATAAATTTATTTGGAATATCAAGGATTCAATGACTTTGTTTATGTTACTTATAATTTAAGGATGAAGAACATGCATTTTATTGATTAAATATTTTTAAAGGTAATTATTTTTAATTTTTAATTTTATAGTTTCTCTATTATATATTTAAAACACTAGTAAGAACATAACATATGATTCAATTAATATTAATTGTATTGGCCATATTAATCTTTGGATTGAAGAATAGTTATCAGTTGATTTTGATTATAGTAAACTTGAAAAGTTGATTTATAGTGAAAATACATTTTCTACAATGAATGAATTTTAAACATCTACTGATGGATAGTTGATATATTATTTTAAAGGGATAATAAATTCTACAGTACCAAACTTTTTGGAATTTTTTCATTTTATTGCTAAACCTTTTAATTTTTTTCAATTAAATGACTAACCTTCTAAGAATCTTATAACTCAGGTTAAATTGTTGGTTCTGTTTTTTTTTCTACGTGGCTAATAGAGCCAAACCTCTGGGCATTCATATGAAAATTTTATAGATACATGGGCACCCATATAAGCTGACTCATAACCTATGAACTTTACCCATGACCATGACCTACCCATTTTTTTTTTCAAAATAACTCTAGTTATTATGATGGATTTACTTGACGAATGAAGCCTTCAAGGTTAGAAAAGTTGCCCAAGGTGACAATCATCTGTTGCATGTCATCAATGATCAAACTAGTAGTAGTGGTGATAATGAAAGACTTTTGAGTTTGTTCAAAGCCATAAGAGACCGCCTTTTCTACTTATTGTGAAGATTGTTGGCGGTTGTTGACAGCGCGTCATAACGCTAGTCAAAATAAAATAACTAGACTATTACTATAGCATTGGTGAGTCTAGGTCGATCTCACAGAAAGTGTGTGTAAAGTTGTTGAAATGAAATTAATCAGTGTTTAGGTTTTGGGGGGCGTTTTGGATTTAAAAAATAAGAAAATAAAATGAAACTAGACTAATAAAATAAATTAAAGAAAACATGTGAAAAACAAAAATGGGGAATTCGGTAGGGACTCGATTCTTTAGTTCAATATCGACCTACACCCTAATTAAACATATTTCATTGATTTATTGTTCTCTAATCTCTCCTAACAACTATTAATTGTGAGTTAACAATTAACCCGAGTTTTCCCTTATGTAATGTTTAATCAAGATACGATCCTTAATTAAACCTAACCACCGAATAACTTAGGATAAGATCTCTAGATTTAATTAGGCAATAGTATTACGAATTAGGATAACTGATTACTTAAGGCAATAATCACATATGATGTGTCATTTAACCTAGGTCATGTTATCCATAATAATTACGAATCATTAGTAGCTACATAAATTTCAACGTAACAATTACGGATTATATCAAAATTCTAGCAGTGAGTTTACAATTAAACGATTCAATGAACACATTAAAATCATCCTTTCACAAAATCCAATGGGTTTATACACAAATAACCGAACAATAACAAAAATCTGATTATCCATACACAAAATCCAAATAAATTAACCTAGGATAACATAATCAATTCCTAATGAGAGAAAGAAACAACAAAAACAGTAAAATACACTTAAACTGGGTCATCGGCATCGATGTCACCTCTGAACTAGCGTCAGGATGTCTAACTCTTTATGGGTCTCTCTCAGAAAAATACTTCAGACCCCATTAATAATGTCCCTAACTGAAACCCCCTTTGACTCTCTTCATTGCGCCTCCCTCTCTTCTGTTTCATACTACTCTCTCATGAAACTCTCTTCTCTATTTGCTCTGTCACGCTCCTATTTCACGCTGCTTGCACGTCGTTTTAAGCATGTACTAATGCCTTCCTTTTTCCATTAATTAAATTACTAAATTGCATGGCCATTAATTCATATGAATATATGCATGAAATTTCCACGCATAATCTATGCAGCTCACGTTCTTTTTTTCATGTCTTCATTTTTCTTGTCTTTTAATTTTCTTTGTCTCGCTCCATGAAGACAAGTGAGTATTAATCTTCAGAAAATGGCCCAAATGTAATGTTTTCGACTCACTTTAATTTCTTTACTTCCAAATTGTACCTACAATCATTTATGAATTAAAGTGAGTATCTTAAGCATTTTCGTATCATTAATCACTAAGTGTAAATGATTAAATGTATCAACAATTAAACACATATCAGTTGTATATATCTATTACTTGTTCTATTAATGGGTCTAATTAACATCTAATCATCATATTAAAGACATAATTAATTACAACCTCAAGTAAGAATAATAGTGTAGTCAATTTCATATGACTTTGTATGTCTATTATCTTTTTTTTTTGGCTAACTAAGGTTATTTTGAAAAAAATGGGTGAGTTATGGATATGGGTCTCAGGTTATACGTTAAGTTCAAGGTTAATGAGTCAGTCCACATGTCCATAAAATTTCTATGTGAATACCTAAATGTTTGACTCCGTTGGTTGCACTAGTAATCAATAATAAAATCAACAATTTGGCCGAGTTTTAAGAGTCTTCCAAGGTTAGTTACTTAATTAAAAAAATTTAAAGGTCTAGCATTAAGATGAAAAAAAAATCTTGAAAAGTTTAACAGTGTAGAATTTGTTATCTTTATTTTAAACATATTATTACACTATGTTATAATAATATAGTAGAAGATGTTGATGTAAATACTTTAGACAAAACCTAGTTTATAAGTTCTTATGTAATATTAGAGAATTTAGAAATTTTGACGAAGATGAGACATAATCTCCTTCAAAAACATAATTTCAATTATTTTTTCGTTAATAAGTATTAGTTTATTATTTTCATTTCAACAATGTATTTTATTTAATTTTTATTTCTTATTGACTCAATATCATTTTTATAACAGTTTAGATACTAATGTATCATCCCATTACCTGTGGGGAGGCTAGAATAGTAAATATGGGAGATTAATGAGAGCTTAGAATTTGCATTTTTCATGCTCATGCATAATATGGCATACACATACACGTGAATAGTGAAATTTTTGCACATGAAAAATAATTGTACATACATTCATGGATAATTCCGAGTATAATTGATTTGAGTTGAGAATTTTGAATTTATTTCTATTGGAAATTTTATTGATTAGTGGAATTGTTGTATTTTTGAATTTTGGTGAATTTAGGAATAATTTTCAAAAAAAATTTGGAAAATAGGAAAAAGGAATCAAAAGAATATTGGAGATAATTGGATTGTAAAGATAAAAGTTAAAGAAATTAATTCAAAAGGAACTTGGTTAGAGTTTAGACATTAGGAAAGTGACAAGTGTCACTGACTTAGTAAGTTGCGTTTATAATTTTGTCTGGGAGTGAGTTATGATCTCAGAGAGTTAAAAAGGACTAAGTTATATGTCTAAGTGTTATTTCATAGTCACCTTCTTCAAGTTCTGCTAATACACAAAGTTTTCCATCAAACTCCTTCCGAGAGTTAACCTTGCTTTTCCATATCCCACACCACTTCCACACTGCTAATTGTGTCTTCTACCCTAAGAAAAACCAGAAGTTGGTCATATTATACAGTGGAATATGTGAATTGCGTGGATTTTAGGGCTTTGGAATAGTTGAAGATCTTGGAATCTTTAACAAGTAAGTATTGAGTAAATCCTTTGGAGGTATGGATTTATGAAATAAATTTGATGAATTCACCGTCAGTTGCATGAACATGGGACTTACGTGTATATTCATGAATACTGTGTAAACAGGATGGGAAAATATAGATATAATGTTATTTAGTATTTGATGGATTATTAGTGATTAGGTGATGTAAAAATGATTTTTGGAGTTGAAATAGAAATGAAATGGTGTATGAGATTAGTGTAGAAAATTATAATATGAAAAGGTGATATGCTGATATGCTCTATTTTCTATTCACTGTGCATGTATATATATGTGTGTGTGTACGTGAGTAGGTGAGTTCCTTAGAGATGATCAAGAAAATGATTTTTGAATTGAAGAGTAGTTGTAAAATGATGGTCTGAGATGGGAATGAGTGTATAAATGAAAGTTGAGAGGAAAATAGAGAATTTATACAAAAGTTGAAAATGCAGAGAATGGTGGCAAAACATGAATAGAATAAACTATTGATTTTTGACTTTCGATGATTTTTGACTAAATTTGCATATTTAGGGGTAGTACGAATTTATGGTGAATGAGTTCAATGAAATTGAGGTAAAAGACTAGAAATAAAAATTGAAGTGTTGGATTTGTAGTGGAAGTCATTTGAGAAGTTTACTGAAAATGAATAGTAGAGAGTTAAATTTTGATTTGAACTTCCATGAATTAACTGTACCAATCTAGATATATTTTGATAAAATTGTCTTCATGAAATTATAGATCTTTCTTTTATCTTTTTATTGATATAAAGTTTGCAATTTTTGGAGTTCTGGATCAAAAGTTATGGAGGTTTAAAGTTAAGATTCGGTGAAGAAGAAGAAGAAGAAGAAGTGGAAATGGACCGTCGTGCTTTGGATTTTAGGTGGAAATGCACCATCACAATGGTGATTTTTGAGTATAACGAAAATGCATCGTCATGGATAAGCATGACAGTGACTTTGGAGATGAAGGGCAATTTGCATCGTCGTGCTTAAGCATGATCTTGCTTTTGAGATGTCTTCCTTTTACTGAACAGTCTTGCTTCTTTCGACCATAACTTCTTCTCTAGACATCCTAATGACTTGATTATTGAACCAATAGTTTCCTAAGATATTTTTCTATCTCTCCACTAAAATTTGTAGCATTCAAAATTGATTGGAAAAAGATTGATCAAATGAAATTGTGGGAATCTGTTGGAACAGTGTAAATAGGATTATTTTACTGAACATACTTCAGTGTTTTGATTATATTTGGAAATGTAGGATTCCAAATGAGATGATTTTTAATTTGGAGTAAACTAGAGAAATAGTGTTGGATCCCGTTACCGAGACCCAACTACGGAAACCGGAAATCCTCATACTTATTATGGGATTCATTAAAACGAA
>JAOTAX010000006.1:6776550-6796387 GCA_025629825.1 Erythroxylum guanchezii | reverse complement strand
ATTATTTATATGTAAAATATTTAAAAATTATTGTTATTTCATATTAATTATCATTATTATTTATTATTAAGATTTTTAAAAGTATGGTTGATGTAAACAGTAAACTAGTAAAGTATACAATACAACTGTATAATATACTAATATGGACTATTTTGTAATTTTTAAAAATTTTATGGACTATTTCATAAATTTAAAAAATTTTCCGAAACGGCACTCGGTATCCGGTACCGGTACAGTTCCGTTCCAGAGCTCAATCTAATACCGAACCCGGTACGGTATTCATAACATTGGTCTAACCTTTTATATTTTTTTTAATATAGTGTCAAATTATTAGAAGTCTTCAATTTAGTGACTAATCTTTTAAAACTTGTACAAATCAAGTTATAGAATTTTTATTGATGTGACTTATTTACTAAATATTACATGGAAATTCATCTTTTAGTCACATAAGTAAAAATAATATTTTGACCTAATATGTACACATTTCAAAAAATTGAATCATTTAATTAAAATTTAATATTATCTTAGAAAATCTTGATAAGTTAAATATTTTTAAATTTATTATTTATTAATGTTGGCTTATAATAGTCTAATATCGGTTAAATGATGACCAACATATCTTTTTAAAGTTATTTCAAATAAGTAAGGATTGAAAAATTAGACCGAACCGATCCGTTTAATTAGGTTAAATATAAATTGAATTGATTTCTAGTTTGATTTTTACTGTTAACCGTTATGGATGAAAACTGACCGATTATATGATAAATTCGCTAGTTTTCTCTGAACAATAAAAACAGGATGCATTCTCCGACGCCTAAACCCTTGAACACTATAAAAAAAAAGAGACTTTGTGTGATTGACATTTAGAAAAATTAACAAATTGTAATGAAAACCAATTTGGAATTAAGATTGAGCAAATAAGTAGTTAGTTTGGCAACAAAAACTAAAACAAAAGTTTGAGACAGACAATTCAAAGGAAGATGGGTTCAGTTTAAAGCCAAAATTCTGATGAACTATATATCCGGAAGCAAAAGAATAGAAAGATGCCGAAGAGTAGCAGCTACAGGAGAGGAAAAGCAAAGGAAGTTAAAATGCGACAATAAATATGTGATAAGAGTTTAGTAACTTGTACGGATGTGATGATTAGTAACCGGGAAGGGTGCGATTGTGTGTGGTTATGGTGATGTTGGTAAGGGTTATGCTTCTGCTTTGACGTAGGCTGGAGCTGTGTTATCGTAAAAATTGACCCAACTTGCACCCTTTAATCTCTTATCTCCAACCAAATTGTAACTTTGAAATCTTAAAAAGTTGACGGGAAATATGAGGTGAGGAGTAGAGAGTTGCTGTAAACAACATTCTCACATTTCTTTTCATCCATTTATCTTTTTTTCTTTTTTATAAATATTTGTGTTCTTGAAGTAAAAATATATATATTTCTCAAAATAAAAATTTTATTTTAAATTAAGACATCCTTCTTTTTAAATTTTAATTACAAAATTATGATAAAAAACTTTATTTACATGCCATATAAATATTAATCGACTAACAAAATATAATTAAAATGTTAACTAATTTAGTTTTTAAATTTGACTTGAATTAATTTAATTTAATTTAATTATTAATTATAATAAATTATTAATTTATTTTAAATTTAATTAGTTTGATATGAATTTAAAAATTAAGTTAAATCATTGTTTAAATAATATTTGATTAATTTATATATAATATTTATGTCAAGTGTAGTTTAAATATTATTTTAACTTAAATCTAAAAGAAAGGATTGTTCTAAAAAAATAAAAATTATTTGAATATAGTAGAAGAATTTGATGTATGAGTAATTGACGACTTGTAAATAATGTTGAAGAGTTTAAAACTTTTGAAGACGACGAGGTATAATCTCTTTTAGAAATATAATTTTAATTATTATTATTATTTTAAATTTTATATTAGACTCAAATTTAATTTAAATTATTAGATTTGATTTATTATTAATTCATTATAAAATAATGGATATTGATATCTTTTTATTTTAATAAAATATTTTTTCTTACTTTTATAATTTATATTTTTTATTTATTATATACTAATTTTATAATAATTTATTATCAATTAAACCTTTAAATCTTCCCTTTCATCTTTTATTTATTATATACTAATTTTATAACAATTTATTATCAATTAAACCTTTAAATCTTTCCTTTCATCTGTTCAATATCCGGATCAGTTTTTAAATCATTACCAACAAGCAAAACCTTGTAATCTATTTGTGATCCGACGTGGCAAAATCTGGGCGGTCAATGAATTCGACAATGAAAGAGAGGGAAACAAGCAAGTTCAAAAAGAGGCCATTACTCGTGGCTAGGGAGTGGAGACCTTCACTGGCATTGTGAGAGAACTTCAGATCCGATCAGCTTCAAGTAAACCGCCGACCGGCGTTGTAGTGTAGTAATTCTTAGTCGGAGAATATGAAGAAGCCGAATCACCGATCTAAACCAGCGTCCCCCTCCGGTTCCTCGGACGATCGGAAACAGCAACATCACGAGAAGAGAGTTTGCAATTTGGAGAAAGAAAATGAAGCTCTGAAGGTTGTTTTTCTGGTTTAGTATAATTCTAATTCCTGATTTATAGGTGGTCATTTTGCAGAGTCATTCTTGTTTCAGTGATGCTTTTTGAGTAACTTGAACCGGTTTGGCTAGTTAGAAAAGAAATTAGTTATTGTAGACTTTAAATCGTATTGGCGTTTGATGTGTTTGGTTTGATCGTTGAACAGTTGGATCCTTTCTGGAGATTCTTGGTTCGCTCTGTTCTATTTTTGTTGGACTTGAACAATATAAGCAAGCTTTAATTGAAAAAAATCTATTGTTTTGAAAATACGGGATACAGACAATTGCGATTATAATAAAATGGTTTGAATTTATGCTTACTTAGTAGTCTAGTGGTCAAACGTGGAGGCATTCTTTTGTGAATTTTTTGGTGACTTGACAGAGGGAGATCGAGGAGTTGAAAAGCAAATTGGCTAGTTTTTCCCCTACCTCTGCTGATAGGTTAAGAAAACAGAAAGATAGGGAACCTCAAAAGTTGTCTGCAATAGAAGAACAGGTGGGTTTGAATTGAATTCGTGAATTCTTTAATGCCAATGTTTATTTCTTATAACATGCATTTGATTTCTTTTCAGGTTGTGGAGTTGCAGAAGAAATTAAATGCACATTTTCAGCTCTCTAGTCAAAAACAGAAGAGGGGAGAATCAGGAAAGCCGCATCAAGATGAAATCCAAAGATTAAAGGTTCAAAAGGTACCATTTTTCTCTACAAGGCATATTAATAGTCAGTTCTTTTGCATTCCATCCATGCAGTTGACAACTATATGTTTTCTGCATGAAGGTTGAACTTCTGTGCAAAATCAAGTTACAATCTGTTCAATTCAGGCTGTCTAAAGCTTTGCTGGAGAAAGAAGTTCTTCAAGTATGTACTAATTATTTTGTGGTTTTTCTTCCCGCAGATTTTGGTAGCTAGTTAATATTACACCCTAGATCTGTGTATGTTCAGCTTTGTTTATGAGTTAATTTTGAACTTTGACCAAGCTTTCTGCCACAACTTGAAGAGCTTTGTCTCCATTGCCTGCTTTAATGAACTTCAAATTGAACCCATTCTACTTTGCATTCCGCTACTTATAAGTATAGGCATTCAGTTTCGATCCTGTTAGATGGAATGAAGTTGGACATAATCCAAAATTCTGCCCACTGTACTAGATAATTTCCTAGCCGTACGTATTACATATATATGAAGTTTAAGTACTCTGTTTGCATGTCTGGTATTGTTTCTATATTTTCTTTCTTGTCTTTCTCGACTGCATGATGTGTTGAGCTAAGCTCTGATGTTTACTTTGACTTGTGCATGCGCTACTGCATTAAATTCTATCAACAGCTCAAGAAAGAGCAGAGAAGGAATGCATATGAAATGCGGAAGTTGTTGGCTCTGAATCAGCGGCAGAAGCTGGTAATTTGGTGTCGAATTGTTTCTATATGGGGGAGAATTTTTTTGTTTCCATTAACATCTCATCAAGAGTCAGTTTTGTCGTTGCTAAACACTTTTCTCATTCTGTACAAAATCAGGTACTGCAGCGAAAGACAGAAGAAGCTTCAGTAGTTACTAAACGGTTAAAACAGATGCTAGAAGCTCGAAAGGCTTTATCTCAAAAAGTTTCTGGTTGGATGAAATGCTAATGAGTGTATAACATTCCTGTTTCTTTAATCATGGTTTCCAAGTTTTACATTTTGTCAAAATCTCATGCAGGTAATAGAGATGGTAGTCCTGGAGTTCAGGTATGCACATGAAATTTGAATTAGTCCATGATGCATTCTTTTATATTTCGGGACATGATGGTTGCGATCATGAAGCTTTTAGTAAAATCCCCTGGGGAGTGTCTGATGCCATTTGCATAAAAGTATTGTCCTACAAGGCAAAACTTGTTCTGAATTTGACTACTTATGTGGCCAAACCATCTTGAACTTCTGCACAGAAACCCTTTGCTCAATTTGGTCTTCATCTGAATGCTAAAGTATTTAAGGAACACTTTTACCAATTACCCGCGGAAGTCATTATTTTATTAAATGGAATCATGGTACTCGACGGAAACATTTGGGAAACATTATCATGGTACTCGAGGGAAACATTTGGGAAACATTCTTTCTATTGCGCAAGTATTTGCAGTTCAAATTAGACTCAGTGATTTGTATAGCGTAAGAAATTGATATGCTTGGATTTGTATCTCGAAGTTATGCATGGGGATGGTAGTTGATCTTTCTTCAAATTGTATTGATCTTCGCTTTGCTATTTATATAAAATCCCTTACTATAACTGTACGATATATATCTAACTTAGATGGCAATGGCGCAGGGTATTGAAATCGAACTTAAAATCGCTGAGAGAGTGGAGGAAATACGTTCTGAATTCGAGCGTCAAATGGAAGAGTAAGCTTTTATAATGGCTCAGCTTCTTGGCCCTTTTTCGGTTTTCTGTAATTTCTCTTTCCTTCGGTCCGTGGGTTTCCGTGCAATTTTTTCTGCTTGACTTGCCAAAGCTAACATAGTCTACTTGAGAATATTGAGACGGATGGCCATAAATTACTGCAGCTGATCTTTTGAACATATGGAAAAGATGATACATGCTTTTATGATGTTGGAAGCCCACTAACCAGTCATTAGTTGGGAGGATTGTGAAAAGTGACGCCTATGATATATTACTGATACGAGTCGACTTACCGAAATGGAAAAGAGAGAAACAAAACATGAGTCGAAAAATACAGGGAAAAATGATCTGTACCATCTGGTTTTAACAAGGATAATTATTTGGCATATTCTTTAATTGAGAGGGAGGATAGGTTCGGTCAAACTTAACTTTTGTGCAGAGCATTCAATTTCAATGTGAGAGTTTTGCCTCTTTATGTAACCCAATATGATCTATGTTAAATTGATCTAAATATCATTAATGTATCTTGCAATTTGTCGTTATTGCAATTTTTAACCCTTATTTGGTCTTTCAAGTTGATTTACCCAATTGAGTTTGGATAGGATGGCTGATGAGGTTAGGAAATACGAGGAAGAAGCAGAAATGTTGAGAGAAGAAAATCTTCGGTGAGACATAGCTGCCGAGCCTTCTGCTCAAGATTCATATTTTACCATCTCAAGCAGTTTGATCATGATAACCGATGCACAAGAACTTGCTGAAATATTTAATCCTTTGTTTTCAGATACTTGTTACAGGAAAAAGAAGTTGACTGCGTGGCGAGGGATTCGGAGTTAAAAGACCTGAAAGACGAAGTAGTCAGACTAAGTAGTCTCATTGGTCAGCTGCGAATGCCAAAAGCACAAGTTGTGATTAGGAATCCCCAGGTGATTAGATTGGTTATCTTTCTTTTCTCTGTTTTGCAGTCTGCATAACTGGTCCCCATAGTTCGAGAAACTCAATGTATATTAAAGCCATTCGGTTTACTTGTTAGTCACTAAGATGGTTTTGGATCTCATTCTTATTGTCTTTTGTTGATCAGATTGACCTTGTTAAATCCCTTTCCCCTGTTGAAAGTAGCATGGGATCAACAGACCTTCGCTCATCTGGATCAGAATATTCCAGATGCCACAGCAATGTGGTAGAGAAATCAACACCAGTAGCATGCTGCTCTTGCACTAAAAGGTCTCTGTGCAAGACGACGAAATGCGAGTGTCGAGCTGTTGGGAGCTGTTGTGGAGCAAGTTGTGGATGCGCAACTTCTAAGTGCAGAAATAGAGAAGCATCAGCGACCAAGACAGACGGTTCACTCCAGCATGTGGTCCAGGACTCCGTGCTCTGTTCTGAGACCATGGAAATGGAGAAAGCAGCCCTTGTTTCCCAAGATCCTGAGTTGGATAAGGACTCTGGAGCAGGAAGGAAACCTTTGCGTGAGATTGGGGGTACACTGGTATGCTACTTTCTGCAATTTTTATTCTAATTTTTTGCGAAGGCATGTCGTTTCACTTTTTCCCGATTTTTACAGAGAACCTTTTGAGGCAGGTAACTAGTTCTCTATTTTAAAAATGAAACCAGTTTTCTTCTAGTAATTTACGCTTTAGACTTCTTAAACTCATTGGAAATGATTTATTTAAGTGAAAATTTCACCAGACTTCCAAGTTATCAAATCTGATTATGCTGGCGGGATAGCCTTAACATTTTTTAATGTGTTGAGGAAGTTAAGAAGTTGGGTGCACTTAATGTTTTCAAAATGATCACCCAAAACTCATTGCAATGATCTATTTGTAATTTGGAATTGGATTTGCTCACTGACAGAAAACCTAAATTCATACAGATGAATCTAAGTTCTGCACATTCAGATCAGGAAATCAGAGTGCAGAAACCAGTTGTCCAGCTTGATAATGCAGAAGATAGTTACCTACAAACAGCAGATGCTGTGGACTCGATGAAAGCAGAAAATGTCATTGTCGCTGAAGTTCCTAAGAGATTAACAAGGGGCAAACGGTCCAAGAGAAAATCATTAGTGAAGAAAAGCGATATGCAGTAAGATTTGTTAGAAGGAAGTCCGACTGTTACCTGTTCCGGGAAGTCCTATTTTGGCTAGGAAAAGCACAAAATGAAGGGCCCTTGTATTCGGCATTGAAATTGATTTGGTGTGTTGCGTTTCAGATGATAAGGATATGCTACAGAAGAGATATACTAGAAACCCCTAACGAGAAGTGGTTGAAACTACTACGAGTGAGATTTTTCTATTCAATACTAAAGTGATGTTCATCTGAATTGTTGCGCTTGGTAATTTGATTGCTTGTATTGCTTGCTGACGTGCTCCTACTAATTCTTCAGAACAATGCAACAAATACACGTAGCTGAGGGTTATCCTGTCAGTCGGCTGATGTAAGAACACATTGTAAAAGAATTGTGAGTTTTCAAGACAATTGGAGGATCATCGTTCTCCATTTTTCTCATTATATGATAATATGAGACCTTTTAGAATCCTAAAAACTTTTTATCCACCCTCAAATTACCATGACCTGCCACACTTGTCTTCTATTAGATTGAACAATAAACCTTGCTGAGGTGCATATATGGAATTCAGATTTACAGCAAGTGCACATCAATTAGGAAATAGGAAAGCCATATTCAAAATTTAACAGATTGTCGATAACAAACGACCTAACAACCGAAGACAAATAAGCCACAATCTTAACTCGAGTCTGCCTATTCAATAAGCTCTCACAACATACACTTGTTATTTAATGTTCTAATGTTTCACTAAACTCGTTCTATGGCTGATTGAAACTGATCCTTCAATGGTTTCCATGTTCTCAAAATAGCTTAACTTCCCTACAATTTAAGCTTTGTAACCCAATAATCCAGTTGTTCAGCAACACATGCCGATCCAGTAGAACCATAAGAGCTGAATTTCTTGACTGAATTTTCTACTCCAAGATATTCATAAACATCTTTATCGAAAACTTTGTTTATGATCTGCATTTCATCAAGGCTTAGATCCTGAAGCTGACAGTTCTTTGAGACACACAATGCAACAGCCCTCCCAACTATATCATGAGAAGTTCTAAATGGCAATCCCTGTAGAATAGAAATGGAAATTAGATGTTGATATTTATGTCATACTACAGAAATGTATTTATCTTTTATGTGAGGAAAATTAAGGTGAAAGTACAGTAGCCAAACGTATCATCTTCCTCTTGAGGCTCTTGGTTCTAATGGATCCAAACAAATCACAAAATCGAACAATTAAAGCTTGAAAATTGAAGGAACTTTAGCTATTTCAAAGGTAAAGAAAAGTAAAATTGAAGCTTGCCTTCTTCACAAGATAATCAGCAAGTGTTGTAGCATCAAGATGGCCAGCAGGTAGAGCCTTCTGAATTCTGTGCTGATTAAAGGTAATGTTCTGTGCAAACTCAGCTGAAACTTCAAGCATTCCTATAATGGTCTTCACACTATCAAATACAGGTTCTTTATCTTCCTGTAAAAAGACGAATCACAATTGATCTTCAAAAACTGCAGAAAATTGCCAGAAGAAGAGGATACAGGAGGATAACTCCATTATGGATACAAGCGCACTCTAATACAAAATTAGCAAAGAAGCATGTAGATGTACATTTGTAAAGAAAAAATCAATGGAAGGCCGGTCCCTGCTGCCATTAAAATAGTCAGCACTAGCAGTCCCCACAATTTGTTAGACTACCTGTAAATCACGATTATAAGCAAGTGGAAGCCCTTTACACAATGTAAGCAGGGTAACCAGGTCTCCTATGACTCTGGCAGACTTTCCTCGAACAAGTTCCATAGGATCTGGGTTTTTCTTCTGAGGCATGATACTACTTCCAGTAGACACAGAATCACTAGGTGTGATAAACCCAAACTCCTCGGAGGCCCACAATACCCATTCTTCACCAAGTCGAGAGAGATGAACAGCTGTGATGGAATTAGCAGAGAGAAACTCCAAGACAAAATCTCGATCTGAAACTGCATCGATACTATATAGAAATAATCAACATGACCAACTAGCCAAGGAAGTTCAGTGTACATGAGCAAGTAACAGGGTAAGTATGTTGAGTAAAATGATGCACACTAGCAACCGGTTTACAGTTCTGAGATGCCATGGTCAAGTAGCTGACCTCTTAGGAACTGAGCCACATCAAAACTGTTCCTTCCAAAAATATTTTACTCACAACACCCATGAAATGCACAGCATACAAGGAAGCATCTGAGCAAAAGTTTGAAAGCAGAGTCTAAAATTTTGGGAAGCATACATCAATTTGTTTCTTTTGAAGGAAAATAATTGCAAAACCAATAACATGTAGCTACAGCAATATCATGGATGTTTAACGAAGACCAACTGGCTAGAGACTTCACTGTGCAATAAATCAGAACCAGATGAGGACTTCAAATTAAAGGAGCTTTTAACTGGAAATTCTGCATTACTTAGGTTCCTTCATATGATCCTTATAGCTGTCCAATATGAAAGGTATTTATGAATTTTGAAAAAGAAGCATAAACATTAACGTGCAAAGAGATAAATTCTCTGGAGCACAATACCTGTTTCTCATAGGAGAAGTAAAACCCAAGGCATCTGAAGTCATAAATCTATTGACGGGTAAGCCAGTGCCAGCCAATGCACATGCACCCAGAGGGCAGAAATTCAGCCTGTCTCGACAATCATGTAAACGACCAGCATCCCGTTCAAGCTGCAACACAACATTGATGGTAATTTAACTGCCCTGGTAATTTCATGAGTAACAAGAGCATTGTAACTGACTTGGTGCAAATCCTTTAAATGTGCATATCAGGTCAATATTTCAATATTGAATCCATAATCTCTCATCAACACGAACTAGAAGAAAGAAATCTGAACAAATCTCAACCTAATTATCAGAAATATCATTGTTAGGCAATCAGAACTTGAGAACAAGATAGAATAATAGGTAATAGCCAAGTTAGTACCTGCTCAACATAAGCTAGCAGAAGATGAGGCAATAACACTGGCTGCGCCCTTTGCAAATGAGTGTAACCAGGAACTATAAGCTCCCTATTCTTCAATGCCAAACTTACTAATGCAACCTGTAGGTATTTGATACAAACAACAATCCTATCAATGGCATCACGACACCACAGGCGAAAGTCAGTCAAAACTTGATCGTTTCTACTCCTTGCTGTATGGAGTTTCTTAGCAGGCTCTCCAATCATATCAGTGAGTGCTGCCTCAATGTTCATGTGCACATCCTCTCGGTCAGTCCTCCACTTAAACTTGTCAGCTTCAATAAGCTCTTGAATCTTATCAAGACCTTGTATAATTTTATCCTTATCGCTGCTACTTATGAGTCCCTACAAGACCGGCATAGAAATTTTAATTGCATGCATTTTACTTACTAAGGCATAAACTAGAAAGAACTATGATGGTTGGAAAAAAAAAACACCGTAGAGAACATACATATATTTTAATAGACTAAATTAACATATAATATCAAGACTTGTACCCAGGCCCTGTAATTCAGTAAAAAACCAACGCCATTTCTCCTGAACCAGCTTTTTTGTCAATGGAAAAAAATTTCATAAAAGAATAGCAATTGCAATAGCATCTTCATTAATCGTTTAGTTGCAATACAAACAAAGTCTTAATCTTTAATGCATAAATAACTGGAAAGAAAACTTAGACCAGAAGCCCTTGTTAGAAAAGTCTAACTCACCCCCAAAAGTTAACTCAAGAGGGGGAAGTTTGCATACTGTTATAAATTCTTGAATGCTTTCATAGTTGTCCGATATGGGATTCCTGACACACCCTCTCAGTCCAGAGCAGGACTGAACATCTGATAGATATATTGAGCAAAGGGACATAACCGAGCACCGCCCCAAATCATCAAGACAAACTGGCTCTGATACTATGTTAGATGACTGTTTCACCACAATAGCTTAAGCTATTGTGTGAAGCCAACTTAATTAGTTTTATATATTCACTAACATGGTATCAGAGCCTTTGCGACCAAGTGGTCGTGAGTTCAAATCCTACCACCTACCTATTATTCAGCACAAAGTAGAGTGAACTTGTGCAAGTTTCAAGCCCAAAGGGCTTTCACTTGAGGAGTGTTTAGTGACTATATAAAACCAATTAAGTTGGCCTCACACAATAGCCCTATTGTGGTGAAACGGTCACTTAACAATCCTAACCTCGATGAACATCTTTAGATGTGATCAAATACTCTATAAAGCCAAACAGTTTTCAGGGCAATGAAACGACCCCAAAAAAAAGCCTCAACTACTCACCATTCCACGGAATTTTTCCCAGAAGCATAGCTAGTATAGAGAACAAAGTTTTCCACCAAAAAAGCACTACAAAAGATTTTAAAAAAAAGAAGCAACTAAGTAAAAGGAACCTGGTGGGCTAGCATAGAAGCATGAGCCTTACTCCCCATGATGTCATGCTTATACAACTCCTTATCGAACGATATAGATTCAGTGAACTTCTCCACAATATCAGTCACGCTCTCTTCGAATCTACCTCCCCAGAGCTTGACCTCCTTCTCCTTGATTTCACTTCCAGTCTGGGACGAACCAGCCATAGCTCTTACAGAACATAAACCCCGGGATTTTGACTTGGGTTTGTTGGCAAAAGATACAAAGAACAAGTCTTTGGACCAAGTGTGGTCAGAGAGAGCAACAGTCGTTGATGGGTAATGAAGGGAAGACAGTGACGAGAAGAGCTGGTGGGATTCCATTTAGAAGAAGACGGCTGAGAAATGGGGAATAGATTATCTGCCCAAGTGTGCCCCGAGAGAGCAGGTGGTCTGACGAGCAAGTGGACTGTGAGTGTGTATTTGGGCTTTGTTGCGCTCCTCGTCATGGGTGGAGATTTTGAACTGTTTATACTTTATACGTGCGTCAATCATTCATTTGGTCCGACTTTAATATACAAAAATAACGTCATTTTAATATTTTAAATTAAAAAATTTGGTTAAGCTGAATTGGGCTCGGACTGCTTTTAGTTAATCGGGTTGAAACTTAAACTCGAGCCTGTTACCTATGTTCTAAGCCCGATTCAGCCCGACCTGTTAACATTGCTATATAAACAATATCATGCATTTGAGTTCACCTTGTTAACTCTACGACATGCCTTTCGCAGTAAAATCGAGAGGAGAATTGCTCATGCATGCGGTTTTCAATTTCAATTTCAATAAAAATACAATTCCTAAAATGACACAAGGATATTGAGATTATCCTTGTGTAGATTTATTTAATAATGATGATGAAAAGAGAGTCAATCTTCAATTCGATCCTTATTAGGGATATTGTTCCATGTTAGAAAAACTATTAAGAACTATATATTGGATGATATAAAATTATAAATTCCATCATATTATCATTTATTTTTTACGAATAAAATTTCACTATAAAACAAATCAAAATCTAAGCATTATTTTAATTATTAAAAAATTACTTAATATTTATGTTATTAATAAAAATTCAAATATTTTTTGTGACATTTCCTTCTTGTCATAAGCATACCCTTTTTTTTAAATATAAATTATCATAAATTCAAGTTACCAACTTACATAAATTAAGATCCACCTTTTATTATCATGGAGAATCACTTTTTCTTAAAATAAAAATTAAAAAATTTATAGGCTATTTCTATTTGAATTAAAAGACAAAAATTATAACAATTGTGTATGAAAGAATGAAAACAATTAGTTAAGCAATTTTTATCAATATAAATATAATTTATTGTAGGCTCACTAGTTTAAATTATTGCAATAAAAATGGTAAAGTAGAATTAAACAACATTGTACAGTTCAAAATAAAGATTTACACAAATGAAATTTATGTAAAAATGATCAATTAATTCATGTGAGAGTTAAAGATCAAAAGGGGAGTTGGAAGCTTTTCTAATAGCGCATCAAGGTGGGTTTCATTGGTAATATTATGACAATACTAGATAGCATCGATCTTATTATAAGAAAGTTGATTGTTGAAATGATGCTTAATAGTATAAAAACAATTGACGTAGGAGAAATACAAAGTATGAATTCTTTTTCCAAAAAACGATCTGATAATGTGTTTGAAAATAAATGTTGAACTTAATTTTATAAGGAAATAAAGCTTAATTAACTAAAACAAAAAAATTAATTATAAGATTTTGAACACATAATTTCACAGTATAAAATATGTATATATTTGAAGAATTTGATAAAAACTAACATGTTTTAAAATTTTGTAACCAATTAATTTCTCTATCTTGATGCTTTCTTGTTTAAAAATACCTTTTCATAGATGATTTTATGTTTGGTAACCATAAATCTTAATGGGTAAGAAAAGGACCAATTTATATCCTTTATAATTTAATTCAATATGTTCATTATATAACTGACTGAGTGATTAGGATTATTTAGCTATTTAATTATTAATTGGACTTAAATGCAATTAGTTAATCAAATATTAGGTATACTATAACTTTCTCCTATTTTACCTAATCATAAGATAATCATAAAATTAAATAGCATAACTTCAAGTATCCAACAAAAAATTATGGAAGTTCAACATAGGTAGGGAAACTAATAAATGCAGATTATGATGATTATATATTATTTATACAATATACTTTCTTCTATATACTACTACATTCATTACTCATCATACTAGGTCCATAAATCTACAATTATATCTCTTAGACTTGCCTCTTAAAATATCAAAATACAAATGTATACAATATCTTAAAACATTAATCATTAATGTAGACTCATAAATATAGAAAATAAGGTCAAAATGCTAGTATCATCATAAACAAATGTCATTCTATGATACATCCAAGATTGGTTCTGTGTATATGTTCCTTAAGTATCTTTGATTTCAAATCCTTACTTGACAGAACTACTATCATTAGATTAATACTAATATGCTTAATACATACTCTTCATTTTTTAACTACCTCCTTAATGGCAAAATACTTTAATTTTATATGTTCGACACTTTTTAAATATTTGGACAATAGATTCTAAAGTGTCAAATCTTTTAAGATTTTTTCAATTAAGTAACTAACATTTGAGAAAACCTAATAACTCAGTTTAAATAGTTATTTTGCTAGCATTTTGTTGATTGGACTAATGGAAGTACCTTTGGCTATGACACAGTTTTCCACGTAAAAAATTAATAGACATGTAGGCATCCACATGTAAAGATGTCAATAGGTCGACACGGGTCTAGGTTAGGGCCGCGGGCCAAGGTGGCTCATGGCCTGACGGGCCGGGATGACGTTGTTTTTGAAGTTTTTAAAAAATAAATATATATGGTGGGCCAAGTTGGCCCGACACGCCTGTGACCCGTTTGGCCACGATCTGGTCGGCTCGTAGTTTTTAAAGTAACGGTTGAGCCACGGGCTGAGCTGGGCCAACTCAACCTTGGCCCATGACCCGATCAGGCCGACCATCAACCTAGGCTAAAATTGGGCTAACATATAACCCGTACTTATCACCTACCCTTTTTATTTCAAAACAACCTACACCATCTTAATTTACCATCTACCCATTTATCCATGACATCATCATCTTGGAAAACATCCTCTACTCCTCTTTGTTGCCTACAACTGGAAGCACCATTACTGCATTACATTTGAGTTCCTCTCCTCTCTTTTTTTTTCCCTTTTGTCTATACGGCTTCAGTACTTCTCTTTCTTTCTTTCTTTCCACACACCTCCCTTGTCCAAAACTTCACTGCTAGGTATATTTTTCCTTGTATGTTGGCTGTTCTTTTTGCATTTAGTGTTGTGTTTTGTGTGCGTTTTGTTGATTTTATGTTTCCATTATGCTTGTGTGCATCAAGTTAGAAATGTAAGCACATATGATAGTTTGTTGTCTTGCTACATCTCTTACTAGTATTTCATCAAATAGCTTGCACATGTCAATTAAAATTGTCACTGTTGTGTTATGAAGTAATGATTTTAAGGGCATTTCATAAATTTATGGGTGATATATCTTGGAAACCTATTATAAGGTTCTATCAATAGGTGGTTAAAGTTTTTTAGGTTCTAATGACAATTACATCTGGAGTGCTTCACTCGAATCTCATGCTAATGTAAACTTATAAGTTAAGCCAAATGTCATTTCTCAACTAAAATGTGGAGGTTACAAGTACTGCATGATGGTTGTTTTTCACAAATCAAGAGGCTTAAATTGACTACACCTTCTTAAGAGGAAAAATAACACTATTAACTGATCTAAATTTAGTGAAAACTAAGTTAGTTCTAATTAAATTGAATTACAATTGATCGTAGTCAAACTAAAAACCCTTAGCACAAACAAAAGGAGCTTCTATATGGGCAGTAAAATCACATACTTCCTGATGGGTATAGCTATGAATACCTTAAGTGCAACATCCCATTATCCTATATTGAGGGTTAGAACCCTAGAATAGTGTAGTGCAACATCCCATTATCCTATATTGAGGGTTAGAACCCTAGAATAGTGTATATGAGAGATTACTGAGAAGTTAGAAAGTACATTTCATGCTCGTGCATAATATGACATACACACACTCGCGCAAATATTGATTTTTACACATTAAAATGATTGTACCTACATTCATTGACATTTTTTAGGTATAGTTGATTTATAAATCTGATTTTATTGAGAATTGTAGTTTATTTGTATTGAAAATTGATGTGGAGAGTATACTTACTGATATAGAATTTTTGGTAAAAATTAGGAAATTTCTGAAAGTTGGGTGTTTCTGGACTAGGAAAAAATGCTAAGTAGCAAAACAATTGATAAATGATAGTAGAGATAAGAGTTAAATGACAGTGAAAAATTCTATAAATGACTTTGGGATTTATTGATATATGTCACTGAAAATTGGGAGACAATTGGAGTTGATTGGACTAGTTTAATAAGAGAACCTAGTTTAAACTCATAGAAATTGGACATATGGCAAGTGACAAGTGTCACTTGCCAAGCCTCGTCTTTAAACCACGATTTTTACTTGAAAGACCATTAATTGTTTTGTTCTTGCTTTCTTTTTCTTCTTCGTGGCTCTTATTCAAGCTTCTTCACTTTCATGAATTTTTTCACTAACCTTCATCAACCTCGAACCTATCTCTCTTTTCTTTCACTTGCTACTCTCACCTTGTTGTCTTCTTCATTTGCCACAAGAAACCTAAACCTCCCAACCTCTATGATGATGTACGTAGGTTGCATTAGAAGTTAGGGCTTCTTGGTGTTTTTGAAGAACTTGGAGTTTTAACAAGTAAGCAATATGTTAATTCTCATAAGTAGTAGGAATATCAAACAAATATGGTGATTAATTGATATTACAAGATCATGAGAATAGTGTTCATTTTACATATACATCCTAGATGAAGAATGAGAATATTGGTGTCTTATTTTTGTGTTTATTATGATTAATAATTCATAAGATGTTATTGAAATGATTTTTGAGATAAAAAGATAATTGAAAATGTGTATAAAAAGAGTACAAAAAATTCATGGAAAGATGATATACGTATACTCTGTTTTCATTGTTATTAACGTTAATCTCATTGGATGTTTTAGAAATGAACTAAAATGAGTCTAGAGTTAAGGAAAAAGGGGTAATGTGATGTCGTGATATGGGAAGAATTACTATGATAAGTTAGAGATGAAATGAAGGTGTTGATGAAGATGAAGAAATACAAAAATATGAGGAATGCATGTTTGATATGTTCAATTTTTGTTGTTAGTGATTAATCATATATTTTGATTTGTTTATGATTGAGTTGAGCTGAAATAGAAGTAAGAATGAAGAGGAAATAAAGAAGACATAAGTAAGAAATGATGGATTTAGTAAAAGAGATGAAGAAGAGATGAAAAATCTGCAGTTTTGTTAAATATGGAGAAGAACGTCTGTCACGATCGTGCACAAGCACGATCTTGACAGAGAGGGAGCCTCAGAGGAGCTGCATGATCATGCAATCGTGACAGAAGGGAACCTCAGAGGAGTTACACTATCTGGAAGTACACGATCGTGCACAAGCATGATCGTGACCGATAGGGAGTTACTGGGTAGAGTATGATCGTGAACAAGCACGATCATGACAGTGGGCAACCAACTAGAAATGCATGATCATGCACAAGCATGATCGTGACAGAGGGGAATCAGATCGTGACAGCCAGAGTGCAATGCCTTTTGACATATTTCGACACCCTTCACTATTTTGACCATAACTTCTTCTCCTAACCTCCGATTGACTTGAAATTTAAACCAAGTACTCCTCACACATTGTATTTCCTCTCCACCAAATTGCATGATCATATGAATTCATTAGGAAAGGATTGATAATGAATGATTGATGAGTTTAGGATGAAAATGATGAAGTGTGCTAGAAATTGTTAAATGGAGTGTTTTCATTGAACAGACATTTGTATTTTAGCCATAACTTGATATGCAGATATCCAAATGGGATGATTTTTTATTTATATTAAAATAGAGACATATGGATACAAATGTTATGAAGGAATTTATTTTTAATTCTGTCTCTAAAAGTTTCAAATGTTGGTTGAAAATTGAGTACTGAGTACTGTTGCAGTTTGAGTATAGTCTGAAGCATTTTGTGTATAACTTGCTGAATATTGAACCAAATTGTGAGAATTTGGTGTCATTTGAAACTTAAGATATATGGGAACATTTGTTTAGGAGAAGGTGATGCCTAAATACCTTAATTTCCTTATCATAATGACCATGAAAAAATTGACCTGAAAAATCTGTTTTGAGAAAAAGCTGGAATGATCAATTGAGTGATGAACTTAGAATGAGTTTGTAATATTGAGCTATAAACCTAAGTTCAAATTATACATATACGAGTTTCAAAGTATGAATGATCATGAGATAAAAATAAAGGAAAAATACCTTGGATTGTCATTGAGCATGCATCGTACATAATCTATATACACATTTGTGCATAAATGAATATTTATAACTGTGCAAAGTTGTGATGTGTGTAAATATGTATGTATTGCATGATTTAGAAGAGTGATGTGAGCGACCATATCTAGATGTTGTTGGGAGTTCGAGGCAATAGCTTTCTGGACCAAATTGCAAGTAACCTAGACGGTCTCACTTAATTAATTGTTTGTTTTAAACTCTGTATTGAATTATTTTGTGAATGTGATTGTGTTGATTCATGACATTGAATGTCTGAGCCGTTTGAAGCATGAATAACATATTAGAAGTACTTCTTGTATATGAATTTGATGAAATAAGTGATACTCAACAATTATGTTGAATGCCGGACCAAGGTTCGATGATAAATGTGAATGTGGTGCATTTTATTACATGAATGCATGACAATATAAAGGACGTTGTGACCGGAATAGCCACTAAGAAAGAGCTTAGAGCTCAGAATGTGATAAGAGTCTATGGCTCAGCTGTAAATGTACCTAGCATCTACTAAGGGATATGGGACATTATCTGAATCAAGCCCAGTATCCACAAGGGATATGGGTTAGTAAAAAGACACTCGGTCATAACAAAGTAATAAATGAAAGTGAGTCTCATGTGCATTGCATTTATAATTGATATATATGTTTTAAATAATTAAAACGATCTGTTTGACTGCTCTGAATGTGATATGTGAAGTAAGTGATATGTGATGCTACATGACAAATGAAATGATGTGAATTATGTGAATATATGATGTGATGTGTTGTATGATTTGAGTGAACCATCGAGGATGGTTAACTCACTAAGTTTGCAAAACTCACCAAACTTTGCAACGTTGACATTTCAGGTTTGAGAGAGGATATTAGTGACAAAGAGACTCTAGAAGAAATATAATTTTTTTACTTTTGGAAAAAAGAAATGGCTCAAAGGTTTGTCAGTTGAGACTAAAGGATCTAGATAGCCTTTTTGTATAATTCCTCATGTATGTAATGTGTTTGTATACAGAGATATAAACTCTAATAGTTTTCAAAAATGTACATATGTAGATGTTGTTGTATATATGGATGAAATATGAAATGCTATAATATACATATTCGGTTTTATGAAATGAAATGAGGAATTTGAGTTTTTAAATAGTGTGAAATTTACGCATTAAATGATGATGCCATGATTAAGTTAGTGTCGTGATTGCTTTAGTATCCCATGCTTGTGGGGTACATATTCGGATATCATTCAGGATGTCAAGTACGTGTCCCGTGAGAGTGGAGTGCTACATTAAGAATAAAATAAGAGAATTATAATAAAAGGGGATGAGTTAATCCTTAAGAATAAGAGAGAGAGAGAGAGAGAGAGAGAGAGAGAGAGAGAGAGATCTTATATCTGAATGTATGTATAAAAATCGAACGGGTGTCAAATCCAACTTCTCATATATACAATATAGCATACATATAATGTGAAACCCACAAATAGGAAACAAATAAAAACAACTCAACTTTCACCAAAACTTAGTAGCCCATCCCATAAACTATTAAACATATATAAAAGCCATTAACTATAAATAAATGAACACACCAACAAAATCAAGTCTTCTACTTCATTTTTCTCTTAATTATTTCCAGTTGGTAAGTGTGTTAATGCACCATATCTCTGTTGCATGTGACACTTCTCTCATATGTTCCCTCATTTTAGTTGTTTTGCAGCAAATTGTGAGGAAATTGTAGAGGTTAATAACCTCAAAATCTCTTAACATATAGGTAACATTCCAGCAACTATTATTGTTGGACCCCGAACCTTTCTATTAAATGAGAAATTGTTGGCTATTATTCATGCGTAGAGAAAAGGGAAAATTCTTAAATTTTCAATGAAATGGCAAAGATGATTTAGGTACAAGATGGGTTATATGTGAC
>JAOTAX010000006.1:6761519-6776450 GCA_025629825.1 Erythroxylum guanchezii | reverse complement strand
CCATGAAAAATGGTATCTTTTGGAGTTGTTTTGAGAAAGTTTGCATTAGAACAAGTGAGAGATTGGTTGTGAGAGCAGGATTAGGGTTATGAACACGCTTTGGTTTTTCCAGCGTATCTTGAGCTTTAGAGTTCTGATTGAGATGATTCTTTCTTCAAAGCGAACTAGAGACTTAGAGCTATGATTTGTTTGAGAAGTTGAATTGAAATTCGGATTTGAAGTTTTCCAAATTCTATTCACAAGTAGGAGAAATGAGTTCAAGCATGGTGACTGGTTGGTATGGGCACACCATTGAACAAATTGTGAGTGAATTTTTGGGATGTTATGAGAATGGAAAAAAAATGATGTCTAATGAGGGTTTAATGCAATAACCCTTCAAGGTAGTATGCACGTATTCATGTTTTAGCAAGAGTTGGATTCCGGAATCAAGCGGGATCCAACCGAGGTATGAGTCCGCAAGGGTTGGGTTCTGGAAACGGTGTCCAACAATTATATGCTTTTATTATGATTTCTAGTCATCTTACACTATTTTATCGTTGGATTGCATGTTGTGATTGTTTGGGATAATAAATGAAGTCATGAAAAGAGATTTAAAAAAACGAGAAAAGGTGACTAGAAAATGAGAAAAGAAGAGGAGGTAGGAGAAGAGGAGAGGGTGAAGAAGATGATAATTTTGGGAAAATTGAAGATGCATTAACTAGTGAATAGAACTTAGTATCAAAATACAAGTCCCTATGCCTTCAATTAGTGCCCTTATATGATTTTTCATAAAGAGAAAATTCTTGTTTAGGTTTATGGTTTAGATCATAAGAAATTCATGCATCATATTGAAAATATGAATAGTAGCACTAGCATCAAACCACCAAGAATTAAGAGGAACTTCATATGAGTTTGATTTGAAGCATACAAAAATATAATATTTATCTTTCTTTTAAAACTAAGCTTTACGTTTTAGGCAATCTTTGTGCTAGTGTCCAACTTTTTTATTGAATATACATTTATATACCTTTTGTTCATTTTGATTCTCTTATATAGGATTAACATATGACTTCTTCTTTTTTTTTGTTGGCTTTTCCTTTATTTGCCTTTTGATGCACTTATTTGATGGAATGACTCCTTTATTTCTTCGGTTTTACTTCCTATTTGGTCAGGTTATTGGAAAATTCATTAACATCCCACTTTTCCTTTCTAATGTTGTAGTTAATTTGAAAAGGTACATACTTGGGAGATAGTGAGTTGAAAATGAAATGTACCATAAAAGAGTCATCCATTGTTATTACCAATATCTTTAGCCTTGTTGTAATGTTATCCATCTCAATGATATGGTTTTGTATAATCTACGATATAATATAATTTATGATTATGAGTTCTTCTATAAAGGTACTATCAGGTGATTTTTCTATAGAACGAAAATGTCCACAAATTTCTCTATTATACTTTCTGTTTTAAAAATAATTATCGTAATGTTATTTTTTAATAGTGATTCACATAAACATCAAACTCAATACATTAGGCTTCTCTCTCTCTCTCTCTCTCACACACACACACACACACCTCATCTCTATAAGATTAGTATATTGATCTTTAATAATGCCAACTGAAGTTCCAAAACACGTAAGTGAAAATTGACTTATCCACCCCATTCAGAGAAATTTAAAAAGTTGAAAACAATAATATATAAAGCTTATAAATGAAGAGAAACAACTGTAAATGTGATATATAAATGCTTATATTACACGCGTTGAACCAATGGAGGTTTCAATTAATATTTGTGGTGATAACAAAATATAATTACTATTAATGAATTTATTATTTTAATGAAAAGCAATACAAGAATAACATGAATTCATAAACTCAAGAAGATAGCTTATGAAGTTAAAAGAGAGAAGTTAAAGCTTGTAATTGTTAAGTTCAAACCAAGAATAAAAGAGGATAAAGACTTAGCAAGGTCATTCTTTAGATTGTAATGTTAATTATATCTTATTTAATCATTTTACTGCTCTAAAAGGCTCACCATACATAAAAATTTCATTTCACTTTATTGTAAGAATCTTTACATTCTTCAAGAGGCATTTAAAATTTTGGTTTTAATAAAGAAACCTCTTCATCTTTCAAACACTCTTTAGGGAAAATTTTAGGAAGTGGTTAAATCAACATTAAACAAATTAAGTTTGAACATTTGAAGTTTTTAAAATCATTTTTTAGGGTGATTAGTTGACCTATATAAGTTACTGGTTGACCAATATAGGTTAAAGTGGTTAAATTTGATATATCATGAGTTTGTTATAATATTGGTTAGTGTATTAGTTAACCAATGTGGCATATTGGTCGACCAATATGTCTACTAATCAACCAATGTCTCAATGACTAGTAAATCTGGTACTTTTAATGCATATTGGTACACTATAAATATCCATTTTAATGGCTAGTTCTTGCCCCTAGGGCCTAAGAAGTGTCCCATAACAACATAAATAGGCATTTTGTCATTATTTTCAGGATTAAGAAGCATTTAGGTGTGTTTTACACACATTTATAAGAATTTTAAATCATTTAAGAATCATTATATCATATTTGTGCGAGTTAGCCTGTTTAAAGTTATCAAGTAATAAAGTGAGTTCTTTTGAGTTGTAAGATTTATTTAGGAAATTATATTATTGTACTTGGATGGTGATTCAAATGAGATTGAGGCTCCTCTTTACTTTGGAAGAATATTGTAGAAGTTTCCTCTTTTCTAAGAATGATTGTACAAAGCTTATTCGTCCCCTTGAAATAAGAATTATAGTGGAATTCCATAAAGAGTCTTAAGAGTGGATGCAATAAAGGGTTGTTTGTTGAACCACTATAAATCAGTTTGCATTTTCTTTTACATATCATTTTAAAATTATTTTTCAATTGTTTGATCGGTTTAAGTTAAGCAATCCATTAATTCATATATATATATATATATATTTTTTGTTAGTTAGAAAATTCTTGAATTTTATAAACACTAAATTCACCTCTCTTTTGGATGCCATTAGGAACTAATAAGTAGTCAGAGTGGGTTTGTTAGGCTATCATTTTTAACAAAATCATATAGCAAATATCTTAATGATATACGTAGGAGCATCATCATCATCATTTAGCCAATAGGGACAAAGTATTAATAAAGCACCTTTTTTTTACGAGAATGATTACCTCTACTGAAAAATTAGCATCAGATTTGTCTTAATGACTAAAAGGAAGAAATGAATTCAATAGGGTTTCTATTTGTGAATGACTCATAAATTTTGGCATACTTTAAAGTTACACATAAGGGAATCAATTAAGTAAAAGAGAGCAAAGTGAGCATACTAACACACTAATATAAATTGTTTTAAATAAAGCATGATGAAAGCATATCTAGCATATACATTAGATTCATTGATATTATTAATGCTCTCAAAGGTCTTGGAAAGACTTATCTAATATTGAAATAGTAAGAAAGTTGCTTAGGTTATTCTTGAAGATGTGGGAAGCTAAGGTTACGGCCATACAAGAAGTCAAAGATCTAACAACACTACTATTAGAGGAACTTGTTAGATCTCTCCTAACATACAAAATGAGGCTTCAAGAGACACAAGAAGAAATGACATTTTCAAGTAAAAAGAATTTAGCATTCAAGTGAAGAGGAAAAGACATCAACTAGTAAAAGCGATGAAGAAGATATTGCCTTAATGACTAGAAAATTCAAGAAGTTCTTAAAGAATAAATTCTATGAAAGAAAGGACTTTAAGGAAGGTAAAGGTTATTTAAAATATAAATCTTCTAACATTATTTGCTTTTAATGTAGAAAAGTTGATCATATGAAGTCACAATGTCCTTTACTCAAAGATAAAGAGAAACTGAAAAGAAACTATAAGAAGGAGAAGAAGGATAAGAAGAAAGCACTTAATAACTCAACTTAGGATGATACAACAATAGCTCATATGCACTTTATTGCTATGGACAATGATAAGGTAACGTCCAACCCTAATTTGTGTGATAGTGATAGTGATAGTGATAGTGATAGTGATTTGACATATAATGAATTGGTTTAAAGTTTAGAAATCATGAGTAAGAAAAGGAATAAATTATTTTTGGAACTCAAAGAAGTACAAAAACAATTGGATGCATGCATGAGTGAGAATGAAAAGAT
Source organism: Erythroxylum guanchezii (assembly GCA_025629825.1). Taxonomy (NCBI): domain Eukaryota; kingdom Viridiplantae; phylum Streptophyta; class Magnoliopsida; order Malpighiales; family Erythroxylaceae; genus Erythroxylum; species Erythroxylum guanchezii. The sequence continues at coordinate 6,772,297 of JAOTAX010000006.1, read as the reverse complement.
AAAAAGTGAATTGCTAGCATTAAATTATAAAAATGTGATTATTGATGACAATTATGACTTAAATGCGTTAAGGCATGAGTATAAAACATTGAAAAAGAAGGGAGATTCCTTCAATGACTTATTATCTGAGTTTACTAAAGGGAGAGGAAAACTAGAAAACATGCTAGGAGCTTAAAATAATTCCAATGATAGGCATGGAATAAGATATAACTAGAAAAGTAAAAGTTATTCTAAAATCATACTTGCCAAGGGAAAATATTTTCATAGTGAAGAACCATTGTCTAATGTGAAAAATAAGAATGCAGCATCCTCATCTAATATATTTATGCACATTCCATATCCACCAAGATTAATCCTAGAAGAAAACATCATTCTTTTATATATAGATCACAACCTAGGCATAAAGTTAAATACTCTTAAGGGGAGAAAAGGCATAACTTTTATGATATCATTCAAACCCACTAGCACCTTTTTAGGCCTAAAAAAACATACATCAAGCTTTTATTCATAGTAGAAATCATACATATAACTATAGTAGCTCATTTCACTACCTTAAAAAAAATTATTTAACATCTTTAATTTCCAAAGAAAGTTTCCTTATTATGCTTACAAACATAGTAATGCATTTATGCATAATCATCACTTATAATAAGGTATGTCATTTTTGTGGTAAAGTTACACATGTTGATATATATTTTTTATCTCAAATAAAGAATGGAAAGCAAACCCTCAAAAGTGTGGGTTGAAAAGAAGGATCCTAACAATCAAGGAACTAAGCTCATTTGGATTTTAAAAACATATTGACTGGATTATTTTGAAGTGTAAATGGTAAGAAGTAAAGATGGTATTCATCAAATTAAGTATTATTTTCGAAGAATTTATGCTCTTTTCTTTAATCTTGATGAATCTAACCATCTTATTTCCAAGAAATTCTTGAAAAATTATATATAGAATGTGAAAAATTAATCTTAAAGTGAACAAGAATGATCATCAATGACTTTAGAAGAGTCATTTATTTAACCAAGTGAGGGAGATGAGAAAGATGAGATGCTTCTAATGGATTGAAATTTTAAAAAGAGTCTTCATTTGAATCATATCATAAGTAATGTTCAATAAGAGGCAAAAATTAGTTCATCTTTAGAAATTTGCCACATATTGCTTTTATTTATCAATTTAAGTATACATTCTTAGTTATGAATGTTTAGGCTTACACTATAAATTAAAAAATTGAGCATTTTTTATATATTGTGGAACTAAACTTAGATATTATAAGCAAATAGGGATATTGAGTTAAAGCTTATTAATATACTAAACCAATTGGGATGTAGTTTCATTAACCCAATGAATGATATTATTAAGAAAGGATTGGACATGATTTTATATGTTTAGAGTCCCCTTTAATGTTTATAATATTTCTTGATTGATATTTCCATAATTTATTAAATGTTTTGATGTTTTAATTTACGTTTTAAAGGTTATTTCTCAAGTTATATGATTAACTAGTAAACTAATATCTTAGTATAGTCAACCATTGTCCTCAAAATTCACCCTCCTTTTGCTTTCTGGTGGGTTTTATAGTTGCTTGGTCATTAATTTGGACGACTACTTAAATGCATTGGTTGACCAATGTTATTATGTGGTTAACCAATATCACTTCGCCTAGGTAGTATTTTCTTTCCAATGAGTTTGTAAGGAGTTTGGTTGCTCCTTTGGTCGACTAATGTCATATTTTCTTAAGAAAATTTTTCTTTTAATGAGTTTGTGAGAAGTTTGGTTGCATTTACTTATCAACCACCCACCCTTATTAGTTTTCCAATATACTTCAATGGTCGACCAATATAGCGTTTTCCTTTATAATCTATTCCAATGATTTTATACCTTAGTTTGTTGATAGGCTTGGTCAACCACAGATACTGATCGACCAATGAAATTATGCTATAGACTAGTATTGATGATCTAAGAGCTTTCTCCTTCTTTTTTCTTCTTTTTTCATTTTTTATTTTTATACCTTCCAAAACCCTAAATATTCACCCTTTTCTTTTTGAAAAGCTCCATTCCCCATTATATAAACATCTTATTAGATTGCATCAAAATAAAAATTTATCACTTTGGGTTTCAAATGTGGGGATTTCTAAAATTTTTCTTTATTAAAAGTTATCTTTTCAAATTGATGTTTTTAAAGTAAAATTTTAAAAGGAGGCAAGGTTGTTTCCCTTTCAATTATATTAACTTTTTAAATTTTGGTATTTTGGGTACTTTTTCATATTTTTATTTTTAAATTTTAGATTTTTCAAAATTATACATTTTAATTGATATTGCAATTATGCTTATATTATTATAATTTCAATCCCTAATTTTGTTAAAACTTGCTCTTTTTTCTTGAATTGATTTTTTAAGTAAAATACAAAATCGGAAATTTTTTCAAAATCAAACACAATCAAAGATGTTTCTTTCAATTTTTTAAACATCAAACTGATTCAATCGAGTTTAATAGCGAAAACCTTGAATCGACCAAATTTTTGGTTCAATTTTTAATTTTTGGTTTGATTCAGTTCAATAACTTTTATTGCTAAAAGTTGATCAATTTATCAATTGATCATTTTTTCATAAAATAATCAGTTTTTATAAAAATAAACCGATTAATTAATCAATTTTCATAAAATAATTAGTTTTTATAAAAATAAACCAGTTAATTTTCATTTAACAGCCTTCTTTTTTAATTAAACTTTAAAACTTTCAATGAGTAAGGGCAATATTTTTCAATCATTTTTCAAATTCTTTAATTTTATTTAATCTTTAACTAATTTTATAGCGGTTTAATATCATTTGAACCTTTTAAACTGTAAACCTCCTGTCTTATTGGTTTAACTTCCAGTTCGATTTTTAAAACATTGTTTTCTTTCAAAATTGAGCAATTACTTTAGCTATTTAAATATTCAATATCCTTCTTTCGCAAATAAGCTTACAATCTCAATCATATTTATTTTGATCTTTTAACTATGTTAGCTAGATGTATGACAATTTATATTATACATTTATGGATAAATCATTTCTTTTTTATGATTCCAAAAAGGGGAAGAAAGAATAGTGATATTAGACTTAAGGGGAGTGATGAAATTATGGGGATTATTGTTATGTTGTTTTTGCATTTTAAGTGATATGCTTGAGAAAATTTATATATCTAAATATGTGGACATTTGTTTGATATTGAATATCTCTTTTGTTCTTGATATTGATTTATGTTCCTGATATTGTATTATATTTTATGCATGAATTAAGGAGGAGCTAATCACCTTCTTGATAGTTGTTTGTATGCTTAATTTTATTATTGTTCACTAATATCACAAGTGATTTGTCATACTAAAAAGGGGAAGATCGTTAAATCAAGGGAGGTTTTAATTGATATTTTTATGTTAAAAAACAATTACTACTAATGAGTTCTTTTTTTTTAATGAAAAGTAATATAAGAACAAAACTGAAGTCATAAACTTAAGAAGATAGCTTATGAAGTTGATAAAGAGAAGTTAAAGTTTGCAATCGTCAAAATAAGGATCAAACCAATAACAAAAGAAGATCAAGGATTATCAAGGTTATTCTGTAGTTTGTAATATTAATTGTAATCTCATTTAATTGTAAAAGGCTTATCATGCATAAACATTTCATGTCAGTTTAGTGCATAAATCTTGAAAGGCATTGAAGCTTTTGGTTTTAATAGAAAAATCTCTTAATCTTTTAAACACTATTTAGGAAACATTTTAGGAATTGTTTAAATCGTAATTCATTAAATAAATTGAGTTTAAGCATTTAAAGTTGTTAAAATAATATTTTTAGGGTAATTTTTCAAACTGTATGAGTTAGTGGTTGACCAATATAGGTTAAAGATGTTAAATTTGATGTATCATGATTTCTTTTGTATACATTGGTTAATGTATGGCTTGACCAATATGCCTACTAATCGACCAGTGTCTCAATTGCTACTAAATATAACAATTTTAATGTATATTGATCGACCAATATGCTATATTGATCAATTAGTACATTGCAAGTAGCAATTGTAACAGTTAGTTCTTGGCTTCAACAACTAGGAAGGGTTGTTAAACACTATAAATAAGTGTTTTCTTATTGATTTTAGGATTAAGAAGCATTTGGGTATATTTTATGCACATCTGCAAGTGTTTTTCAATTATTTGAGCATCATTATATCATATTTATGTGAGAGAGTCTCTTTGAAGTTATCAATTGATAAAGTGAGTTATTTTGAGTTATAAGATTTGTTTGGGAAATTATATTATTGTTCTTGAGGATGATCCAAGTGAGATTGAGATTTGTCTTCATCTTAGAAGAAGATTGTAAAAGGGTTCCTCTTTACCATAAAAGATTGTACAAAGATTATTCTTTACTTTGATGGAAGAATTATAGTGAAATTTTAAGAAGAGTCTTAGCAATGAATGTAGATAAGAGTTGTTTGTTGAACTACTATAAATTGATTTGCACTTTTTTCCCTATCCTCTTTAAATTATTGTTCAATTATTTGACTGATTTATATTAAACAATCCATTTATTAATATATATGAATGAGTATATATATATCGATTATTATTAAATTAAGTTCATTGGTTATATTTTTTAAAATTTTATAAATACTCAATTCAGTCACGCCCTCTTGGCTGCCATTAGGGACTAACAATATGTAATTTCATTTATGGACTTAAAATGAATAATAAAAGTATAGTATAGTTCCCCTTTGGGTAGATACTACATTATACTACCATAATTTAAATGTCAATGATTATTAGTTATAAGTGAATACATATTTTTAATCAAAGACATGAATTTTTTTTGGATGTATATATAAATGTATTTGACCAAAAATATTGATTTACTCCTATTTTTTTTATTCTCCCATATAATTCAACTCAACTTTGGGTGAATTACAAGGCTATAAAATAGTAAACAATAACCTATCACTTAATTTACTCATAGGCATTTTGTAAACAATATGAATAATTGGCCTTCTTTTATTTAAGTAACAAACAATAATTACAAAATTTATGCATAAATAATAAATCTTGCTTTATTATTATGCAATTATAAAATAATAATGCAGAAACTTGATAAATGCAATTAAAAATAGTCTTCTCAAATATCAAACTTCTTATTACTAAAAAATCATTGAGAATTTTCTCCTACCATTTATGCCATATTCAAACGGAGAAAAACATAGTTTAGTTGGATGTTTTTTTTTTTTGGGTGAAATTGTAAACTTATAAACAAGGCAAAGTTATAAATTTACCAGTAAGAGCATAACTTGAAATACTTAACAATGACCAATTTGTAAATATTCAAAATTATAATTATTCAATAATGGTTTAATTGTAAAACTTAACAGTTGCTTATAAATACACATGGTAAGTAGATTCTATTAATTTTAGAGAAAAATTAAGATTTCTATGTAATCAATATGAACAAATAATGTTAACTAAAAACATTTTATCCATAGTGGAGCTTCTTAAAACTAAGATTGTTTATTCATTTTGTTTGAAAGATTTACTAGAAAACAAATACATGCCTCAAAATAGTTTACCCACTACTAGAATATTCTTAATAAACATAAACAAAGAAATTGTATATTCAAAAAGTAATTATTCTGATATCACATATAAAGCCAAATTTTATAGAGAAACAAAATTCAATTAACCCAAGCAAAACATTAATCACCAGATCTAGAATGCATAATTTTAGTATAAATGCTGGAAAAATGACATATTGTAAATCCTTTCTTGTTACAAATTGATTATCCTTTCTTGTTACATATACCTTTTGATAGATAATTCACATTATTAACCCCAAACCCTAATGCATAGTTAAATGAACAATATAATTTAATCTTCTACTTCCATCACATAATTTAATTATTAATTGGAATTAAATGTAATTAGTTAATCAAATATTAGTTCATATTCTAATATTAAATAATTTTAAAATTCATTGTATATAAATAAGATATTCATGTTTATAATGACCTCTTTAATAATAGGAAAATTCAATTGTATAGTTTTATTTATGACATAAATGAAATTTGATTTAAATATATTATTTTCTAATACATCTTTAACTTACCTCCTTTGATTAAAGAATAATATTCTAAACATTAACGAAGATCCATAAAAATGATAAGGCACCAATGATTGCATATTTGATTCTTCCTACCTTGTATAAGATCCTCTCATACAAGCCAAGAATTGTCTCATCACGAGTAGATGAGAGTCAAAAGCATATTAATGTGATGCACCCCACCAATATAGTCAAAAACCATTCGATGTAATTGCTTGATTGATTTGTCAATTGTCGTTTCATCAAATCAAGTTAAAATGTCGTTTTCCCTAAACAATTGTTTAAAATAGCCAGGAATTTTAAAATACATGAACCAATAAGAGGTTAGCACGCACCATGGTGTTTTGTACGACACGCCACGTCACCACATTTTTCTGACTGCGGACCCCACATGTAATCCATTTTTTTGTTTAATTAATTAATTAGATAATAATTAAAGGAAATCGAAATTCCAACCAATTTCCGCTCGTCTCTCGCCTCTTCTCCAGCTTGTGTATATACAAATGCAATACAACACTTTTGTTTCCATCTCACCCCTCAACAGTCAACTCCGTACGCAAACCTCTCTGTTTGCTCTGGCTTCCAAGGTACTTTCTTTCTTCGCTTTAATGCTGATTCTTTTTTTTGCTTTGCGATTATCCTCTGTAATCCTCAGTTTGATTTTCAAGGTCTTCAATGCTTGTTTGATCGTGAAATTTTATTTCAACTCTTCAAACCGAAATTGCAGACAAGAATTTGAATTGATCTTCGTTCAATCGTTCGCGTGCTCGAATTTTTCAAATTAGTGGTTTCTTCGTTTCTCTTTTGAAAATAAAAAGATTCTTTTTTTTTTAATAAAAGATGCGGATCTTCTAATTTTGGGTGGTGTAAATGTTACCGCGTTAATTTTTACATATACATATGTATGTATATAAACCTTGATTTAACAAGCGACGAGAACATGTCCGGGTGCAATGTATTGATAAGGTTTTGTGTAACGGATCGATTAAACTGAATTTAAAACGATGTGCTGGTATTTTACGTCCGAGGATTTCTGTTTGGTTGATTGGAAAATCCTCATCTGGATGCAGAGCAAAAGCAAAGCGGCCTATTATTTCCTTACAATTTGCTGGGAAGTTTTTAGCACTGGTCAAGGCAAATTGTTGGAGTCAAGAATCAATGAACCTAAGATAATCCCTTAAAAAGCTAGGATCTTTCGCACGCTTTTTTATTCTTTTTGCGGGTTTTCCGAATTAGTTAGCGCTATCTCTGTGTTTGTTCCTGATACCTATACTGAAGAAGGGGTGGTCTTGTTTGTGGGTATGGACAAAAGTTTACCGTTGGACTGAATGCGTGTGCCTTTTCTTTTGCTTGTCTTGTTGTTTCAATCTTTAACTTGTTCTTATTATAGATTCCTTTGACAGGAACAGGGTACTCGGTTCCTGCTCAGATTGCCTCGAATTCTTGATTGATTTCATGGCTGTGACATTTACTAATCTTTCATGGTGGTTATGGAGTGGAAAATGTCAGGACCAGAGAATTTCAAATGGATCATCTGTAAATACCAGACCCGACTCAGATTGGTGGGATTCGGATACTCTGAAATTTCCTCTGGTCCAGGGGGCTAATATTGCTTCATCATCTAGGAGGGTTAAGGGAAAATGGCATAGCCGGAAACAGAGGAAGATCGATAAAGATCATGACGTGGTTCTTGTGCCATCTGATGGATGCTGTCTTTCAGGGTCTGAATCTGATGATTCTGATTACTCAATTGGATGGTTGGAGCCTCATGGACCCGGATTCCAGAGTGATGACACAGACAACAGTTTTGCCGTGCTTGTCCCATGTTATGGGCGTATTCACGATAATGGATTTGATGACTCCAAAAACCAAGTGTTTGCTGCCATCGCCAAAATCCCAGATGATTACTCTGACGGTAAGTGCAGTTTCTTTTCTCTTTATCTCCCTATACCGTCTTTATGAACTCATGTTTACATTGCTGGGGACACAAATGTCTTTATGTTTATGTTCATTTTATTGGATTTAGGTTTTTTTTCCCCCATCTAGTAATGGTCGTGCTCTGAGTTGTGCAGATCGTTTGTAGCATTTTATCTTCCTGAGTTATCAAGAATGTTACTTGTCATCTATTGAAATTAGTAAGGCTGGATGGTAGACAGAATAAGAGAAGGTTGATAACTTTATTGTGGTGCATACTGCTGCTTTTATGTCCCCTATAAAATATATTCTCATGCTTAGTAATTACGTAAAGTTGTGAGACTTGAAAGGAAAATTTTGTTATTTCTTGAGATTATGTAGAAGCCAACCACGGTAGGAAAGTTTCGTATAGGAACCATGTTTCGATGTACCGTTGAATCATTATATTGTTAAGAGTTCTTAACCATGCAAATGTAAGTGGGATTTCCTGTAACTACCCGAACAGTTTGATAATCTTTTCTACTTCCTTTCTGTGTTATTTAGATACTGTGCAACCATATTAGTTCTTTAAATTGTATGTCCCATTCACCAGCATCAGTCATGAGGACCTTGTTTTTACCATTTCAGAACCTTATCGTTCTGATATAAATGGAGGTTTTAACAATCCTCCTTGTTGAAACTTAGCAGTAAGAATTTGAATTTTCCATTGTTATGCCACTACTTTGACCTCAAATTTTAAGCATGCCTTAAGTTTCTGGACCCATACTCTCAATTTTCTAGCTGTTAATGTGGATCTATAGCCTCATCTTCAGATGCTTAGTAGTTACCAAAATATTTCACCTTTCTGAATTAAGGCGGAACCTTCTGTATCCATAAAAAATTGCAATCTTATCAGATAACAAAGTAATTCGCTTTAGGCTTCTGGATTTTTCTGTTTCTGCTGCATCCCATGCATTGACCATCTGGATCAGCTTCTGATATCAGGTTCCTTGATAATGAGATGCTTGTGGTAAAAGTCATCTTGACATGGCCTATATATATTTATATATATACTAGTTCTTTGTTCTTTTTAGTTTATAGCTAAATTCCGCATCATGTCTCACCTTTATCTCATATCTCTATATTTCTGTGTCTTGATGTTTGTCTTTTTGTTTTTGCTATCTTGATCCCCTCCTATATTGTTAATTACAAGAACATGCATCCAAGTGGTTTGAACTTCTTCACTCTATGTTCTATTTGTATTCTGAGTTTGTTTTCTTTATATGACTGCTATTGCAGAGGGCAAAACATATATGGAACAGTGGCTCTCTTCCCTCCAAAACATCTGACAATTGAAGCCCCTTTCTTAATTATGCTGCTTTTCCTGCCTGCTAATTCTTCTGATGGATTAACATTGAATCATATTTTGTATGAAAAGGATGGCCCGTCTAAGAAATTGAAAAGAAAAAGAAAGTGCAGCTGGTGTGGTTACTCTATGATAGTCGAAGAGAATTTGCTGATGTTATATTCTTATTGATATTACCACGCGACTGGTTGAAGCAAAACAATGGAGAACTAAGTCGCTAGAAAATGTGGTATTTTTAGGTGCTTCTTGTCATCCAACGAAGGAAAATTTCTCACAACAGCTTAATCCTGAACTAGCGAGACGTTCTGATTCTGAGAAGATGGGTAAGGAAAACACAAGACTTTCTACGCGTGCTTACAATAATATTCTTTGCTGTACATACTGAAGCAGCTGTATGTTTTAACTTTTATGTTCTTGCTGTAAATAATAATCGGAAGGACTATGTATGTAGATGACTAAAGCTTATCTCCCTCTTTTATTCCTTCTTTTGGGTAAGAGCGCACACATTTGTCTATGCGTAGATAATCATAAACATGTGATTGGACTCTCCAAAAAGTATGTTCACTTAGTCGAGTCCTTCCTTAAAACATAGGTTAAATCTTAAAGTCTGAGAAATTCTTCATTAAAATATAAATTGAATTAGTAGGGACAAATATTTTTAGTCTTGAATAGTCTGTGGTCGGATAAAATGGGCCAAAAGAAAGCCAACTGTCAACCAAAAATTTGTGCTCTTCCTATCTCTAATTATGTGTTGATATGAGCTTACGTAAATTATTTGGTATGTTAGATCTAGATTGTAGAAGACTAAGCTGATTTAGTCTTGACAGTCCCAAATGTTTTCTCCTTTTAGATGGTACACATATATCCATTTTATCCAAAAAAAATTCCTTCTCTGCACAAAAGTCTCCAAAGTCTCATGCCATCAAAGCTGTAGTCATTATGTATGCATATATAATTCTAAGCTCTCCTTTTTGCTTTGGAAGATAAATTGTGCTCCATTTAAGTTATGGTGACTTTTTCCAATTGCTACTAGTATCATTCCATATGAATTCTCTTATTAAGTCTTTCAATCCTCTTCAAAACACTCTTGTAAGAGCAAGATGGGAGCACCAATATACATATAATTTTATAAGATACAAATTTATTATTCCATAAGGTGATTATCTTTTCTATGGTTGAGATTAGAAGGCACAGTCTGCTCCCTTAAGATTCTTAAAAGAAATGGGAACTCTAAGGTATTTGAAAGGAACTATTTGGAGTTTCAATCTTATAGAGGAAGAAACAGAGATCACATCTACACACAGAGAAGTAACCAAAACTTTTGAATGTGTAGCGCCCCCTCACCGTAGGGTACACAACGGGAAACCCGAAGGTCGCTCCGACGAGTATCCCACGATAAAGGTGC
>JAOTAX010000006.1:6751357-6761419 GCA_025629825.1 Erythroxylum guanchezii | reverse complement strand
CAGTGAATGCAATGAAATCTATCAGTCTGACCCAACATTACCATAATACCCTTTGCTACCAGTAACGGGATGTTACAGAATGGATGATAACACAAACCTGATATAGCCATAAATGTATCCAGTGAAACTAACATCAGTCTAACTTTAAGTAAAGTCAGCTCCATAGTGCATCAGAAAGTCATTAGTAAAGGATAATTGCAGGATCTTCAACTTCTAACACTTATGATGAAATTTGAATTGAGGAGTTCTAGCAATGCTCAATGATGCGGTGCTACATAATACTTGATGGTGATTACAAAGAGATATGGAGACAAAGGGTATCCTTGTCTCAATCCTTGACCAACTTTAAAGAAGTTTAGAGGCTCCCTATTGATCAATACAACAAAGGATATTAAGGTGATGCAGGTGTGAATCCATTTGATAAATCTGCTAGGATATACCATGGCATAGAGAGTGTTAAGTAATAAGGTCCAATTAACAATATCAAAAGCTTTGGTAAAGTCTATTTGTATAGCACAATTATTGATGTGTTGATTGGTGTTATACCCCCTAAAGAGTTCTTGTGCAAGTAATGTCCCCTATATTTATTTCATTCACATAATCACCCTAACAAGGATTAATTAAGTTTGGAAAAGTAAGCTTTAACCTATTTTCTAGAATCTTTGAGATGACCTTGTAAATAACATTCCAACAAGCAATATGTCTACAATCATTGAGAATAGCTAGATTTGGAACCTTAGGAACTAAACATAAGTTTGTTTTGTTTAGTTTAATGAGTAACCTGTCATCCCTGAAGAATTCCTTAATTGTTTGCACAATAATTGAGCCATTTTATTCCCATGTAGTTTGAAAATTTCTTATATTGAAGCCATTTAGCCCAGGAGCCTTATTAGGGTGAAAAGATAATAACACTATTTTGATTTCCATTATGGTAACTTCCTTGATCAATGTAGGGATGTGGTGTGGTTTAAAAGAGCCCTGAAGATAGCTTACTAGATAACCAAGTAATTTAGCAATGGTACTACTTCTTGCCAATATTCTGTAGAAGTGGTTTTTTGCTAGCTCTTTCAGCTTAGATTGTTCACTGGTCATATTCCAATTGGAATCCTTTAGTGAGATTTTTTTCCCTTTGTTTCTCGTTTCTTGTCTAACACTATAGAAGTACCTTGAGTTCCTACCTCCCTCTTATAGCCATCGAATTTTAGATTTTTGTCTTAGATGGGAATTGAAGGTTTCCAAGTTGTAAAAATATTTCTTCAGTTCAATTACCTCAAGATTTTTCAATATGGGTTCATTAGGGGATTTAGCTAGTGCTTCTTGAGCTTTAGTAAGACTATCTAAAGCCAATATCTTCTCCTACAACATTAAATCAATGTTATTCTTCAACAGTAAGATACACTGGACTTTAATTTCCATCCATATTTGTATACAATTGTAGGCATTTGATCTAGAATATGCATAGTTCATTGCCTTGGAATTGATTGACCTCAATTAAGGATATTGGAGGAGGGAATTGAAAATTTTGAAAGGGGACTTTGTCCATATCACCTATTCATTAAAATCAATTATAATTGGGTTATGATCAGAGAATAAAGTGGGGTTAAAAGTAGCATAACTTTAGGAAATTTCCCAAGCCATGAACTGTTGATTAAGAATCTTTTAAGCTTTTGTTAGAGAAACTTGTCCCCACTTTGGTTATTGCTCTAGGTGAATAAAGCTCCATAAAACCTAAGGTCTACTAGGCCTAAAAAGGAGGTGAGGTTGGAAAGCTCATAAACTCCTAGATATGCAACTCATGCCTCCTTGGGATTCAGAATGTTATAAGGTACAATTTAGGTCCCCAGTTAGCATTCAAGGTTTATTAATGTTGGATTCAATTCTCCTAATGTCAGCCCAAGGACTAGCTCTTTGTTATTCCTAATTGACTGCATAAATCATGTGAGGGCTAGAGGCATATTGCGAATTTTTAGGATTAGGTCACAATGAATGAATTGATCTGAGCATAACCACTAGGATAGATCTAAGTAGGTAAGATCAAAAAATATAATGACTCTCCCATTGGGATGCTTAGTGTAATTACTTAAAGAGGTTCAATCCTTTTGCAAATGTTTCCTCCTTTATTTGGGTAGTCTAAATGTAACGTCGGACTCTTTGAGCTCTTTTGTATTGGTCTGTATTTGGAGATACTACTGTAGATTGATATATACATGGTTGTATATGAGTTCAAAGATGTATTTAAATTCTTTTGGATATATATGTGAGTGATTTATAAAGTTCTATGCCCTTACATGAACTTAGAGTTCATCAGTATGCGAAATCTTAAGGATTTCTGACATATAAGCTTCTAAGTGTGCAAACCCGAGTCCATTGGATGGATATGACAATGGTAGCTGAGTTAAATGTGTTCTAATGCCTTAGAGGTGATTAGATATGATTTATAGACTTATTGGACACTTAGAAAGCTTAATTAGAAAAGTTGATGTACGTAAGGGCTTATTTGCCAATTGTTAAAGGACCCAATTGTAATTTTAATTCTTGGAGGATCAATATATAATTTTATAAAGTTAAGGGGCTTAATTATTATTTTAAAAAGTCCAAGGACCAAAATAAAAATAAAAGTTTTAGTCATTTCCAAATTTTGGGCTTCATTGCAAATTTAGGAAAAGTTTGGAGGTTATAATGGTAATTTCACATAAGCTAAGGGCAAAAAGGTAATTTCATCATATTTGATCAAAGAAGAATCAATATTCTAGACCCTTCTTCCTTGAATGGCTGTGCACCCCAACATTTAAGACTAGAAACATTTTGTTTTAATTGAAAGAAAGGAGAAGAGAGGAGGAGAAGAACCTATTCGGCCATCACTAAAATTCTACCATTCTTTTTGATTCTCCAACCCAAATCAAGGTGTTCTAAGTTAATTTGGGATCAAGAAACTCAAATGTATCATTAAATTTGAGAAATTTTCAAAGGATTTTAAGATATCACTAAAGGAAAGTTTACATAAATTTTGTCTCATCTCTCTCTACATTATGATTTTGAGTTTGGTGTTAAGATATGATGTTCTCCATGCTTGAATATGCATGAAACATGGTTTAGATGAATGAAATGAGTCATGGAGAAGTCCCCTTAAGCCAAAACCGAAACGTTCTCTTTTAGGTGAAAGTTTGTGAATTTTTGAATATCTTTTGAAATTGATGGTTTAAATGAATTCTATGGTATTAATTTTATATGTATAATGTGAATTGATGATGAAAAATGAAGAAGATGCATATTGGATAAGGCTTGGTCGAAATGATAGGAGAAGAAATAGACTAATATAATGAGTTGTATAATTATGATGAATATGGCTTGAATAAAGGGAATTGGATTGAATGGAGTGGTGAAATGTGTTGTTGTTTGGAAGTGTTTGTTATATAATAAGAGCATGGATTACTATGATAAAGTCTTTAAAATATGATTTGAAAGCCATGCACATTAGGTGTTTGATAAAATGTCTAAGTGAACTTGGCTTAGGATTTAAGGATTCATAATGATATGCATTGGAAAGGAACTTTCATGTTTACTTAAGTAAACTTGAATTGTTGCTTAGATTGATGAGTAATGGTCTAATGTGCTTGGATAAAAATGTGCTTAATTATGTTTTGAAATGAGTAAGTAATGGATTAAAGGCATTAAATGCCTTGGAAAATGCAAAAGAAAAGCTAATGTTAATAGTAAGGGAAGTAAACATCTGAGAAGCTTAATGACCGAATCCTATAGCTTAAAGATAGTGATAGTGTGTTTTATACACTTATGTGATGGTGTATAAATATTAGATATATGTTTGAGTAGTAAATACATTGTATATTTTTATGTATAAAGGCTCGGAAGTCGTGAATCAAGGAGCTCGTACCAAAGATTGTTGAAGTCAAGGGAGTGTACACCTTCTTTTGAGGTGAGTTGGGGAAACCATATCTCTCAAATGGAACTAGGACATCCCAAGACATGCATGATGACTTGTATGTGAATTTTGAGCCTAGGTAATGCATAGTAGAATTGAATCTCAAATGGAAGCTAGTATACTTGTGTATTTAAGAAACGACATTGTTTTTAATAACACTTTGCACTTGGAGTGCAAAATATGACTTTTATTGCTTGAAATAATATTTTGGAATTTACATATGCATAATCGAGTCATGTATGCTGTGAGTATGTGTTCTATTTTGGCTTTTTTGGCTTAGAGTCATAGCAAGTTTCCATTTTATCGGTTGGACCGATAAATAAAGGCATGATGCCTTACTTGATTTTAGTGCTTAATATTTGTATATGATTTTTACGAATGGTGAGGTAATGATTGGCCAATTGTGTGCTAGGCTCAACAGATTAGGTGACCCTCGTACCCTTGGCGCTAATACATAAAAGTCGAGTCCTCGTATCGACACTTTTTTTATGGGATTTGCAGGTGATTTCACACCTAAAGATCTGGTCACCGACGAGGTCATCACCTAGAATCATGACTCTCTTGTCAACTATAGTTCGGATGCACCACGGCTGGAAGTCGAGCCAACACCGGGAATCAATAGGTGTGCACACTAGTTTGGTCAACTAGTGGCGACACACATGATTGTTTTAGCTTATTTTGAGATTTGTTTTCTAACGAGATTTGTTTTATACATATGATGCTTTTCTGCTTTTGTGTACTGGAGCCGGAACCTATGTTCACCAAATGAATGATAAATAGGCTAAGCTTATATGGTTCTTAACCAATATACGTTGGTCATAGGCTAGGCTTATGTGTTTCTATGTCATGTATGTTCACTTCATAGGTAGTTATGTACATGCTAGATACGTGAAAAACCCGTCCTTAGGTTATCTAGACCGTCTTGGTACGTATCGAGTTCTATTTACGATATATGTTTTTCCTGCTCATTGAGTACATAGTGTACTCACCCCCTCCACTTTCCAACCATGCAGGTTAATTTGGTGAGCTTCAAGCTCTGAGTAGATCATGCAGTCTTTTGACATTTTCATGGCATTAGTACACGTGGGTAGTCTCTGTTTTGTACTTTTGTTGTTTAGTGGCTTATGAACTGTTTTTATTAGGTTGGTTATGTTGATATGCTTTATGATTTTATAAACTACCTTATGTATGAACCTTTGATATTGATGTTGAGATTGCTTTTGAGTTGACTTAAAAGTCCACAAGTTGTGGTAAAATTTTAATGTGAATATAGAAATGCGTTTAAAACTGATTTGCTGGTGTTTTGATTGAGTTTTGAGATTTTTAAAATACAGTCGTTGTGCTATCCAAATATTTTTGAAAGATATTCAATTAGTCTTGCATAGTCGAATTAAGGGTACTATAAGTGTCCTTAGCCCGAGTATGCGGCAATTATTAGGTGATCGATATGGTACCGAGTCATGACATTAAACCCCCACATTCAATATTAGAAATATCGTAAAGGATGTTTGGATTTTATTTTCCTCCTAGTTTTGCGTTTACCATAACTTGGACGAAGCAATGCTCAATCTGGCTAGTTACCTTAGGAAGCATTATTTTAGGGTGCCTCATTCTCTATATTCACTATGGCCTCTTTCCTTTTCCTTGGTGATAGGGAAATAACCAATCTCCTTTCTTTTCGATTCTTAAGAGAATTCACATGTTCACCTAATGGTTTCTTGTGTTTGCTTGGTTTAAACATCATCTGACTTACTTAAGAAACTTCAATATTATACAAGAGGATAGTAACTCTATGAGTTTAAGGGTTATTATTAGCTTACGGTCTTTGTCGAGATACTGATCAGTTGTCAATAGATTATATTGAGATATAGATAAGTTGTAAATAGATTAGATAAAATAAGTTTGAAATCCCTTAACTTAAGAGATTCCATTAGATAGCTTTAGATAGCCTTCCAAATTTAATTTCTTATTTTCTCTCTTGTAATGTCCTATATAATGTTGTATACTTCCTATTCAATATATCAGAATATATGAAAATCCTTTCCCATATGGTATTAAAGCTGTAGGGTTTCTTTTTTCTTAGATTTTTTATTTAAGCAGCCTTCATTGCTACATTGCCGAACCTATTTTTGATTATTCTCTTATGTGTTCCAACCTTTATCGATACATTCCTCCTTGTCTCTCCTTCTGTGATTCCCATTTGGATATCCTTAATTGATGCAGTATCTTCTTTTTCATCATGTGAACCTCTCAAACTTCTGTCTCCACCAAATCTAACCCTCTAGAAGAATTCCATACCATTCAAAAAAATAGAAGATTTACAAAAAAATTAGGCTTCCTATAGGCTTAATGGGAAGAACTATCTCAGATGTCTCAATTTATTTGCACATACCTCAAGGGCAAAGGGAGGCTTTGTCATCTTTTTGGATCAGGACTGACTAAGGATGACCTAATGTTTGAAGCATGGGATGAAGAAGATTCCATGATAATGTCCTAGCTATGGGATTTTATAGATCCCATGATCAGTGACACATACATGTTTTTTGTCACTACAAAGGAGACTTGGGACTACATGCGTTACACATACTCGAAGGACTATGATGTTGCTCAAGTGTATAAGATCAAGGTCAAAATTGTAGCTGCTCAACAAGGAGACAAATCTCTCACAAAATATGTAAACTTGTTGTAGAATATATGGCAAGAACTTGATAATTATTAAGTCTTCGAGATGAAATGCCCTGAAGATGTTTTCATCTTGAAGAACTTCATTGAAAAAGACTATGTCTATGATTTTTTTGGCTGGATCGAATGCTAATTTTGATCAGGTTAGGATCCAAATCCTTGGAAAAGAGGACACCCCATCTCTAGAAGAGACAATCTCATTGATTCGAGCAAAAGAAACCTAAAGGAGCGTTATGCTTGAACCACAAAACATGGACAGGCCAACCTTATTAGTAAAAATTGATTATCAGGACAAAGGAAATAGTGATCTATCTAAGCATTCTAGTAGAGAATACCAGGGGAAGGAGAATAGGACAACCTCTAGTGCACCCACTGTAAGAAACTGAGGTACAAAAAGGAAATATGTTGGAAACTACATGGTAAACCACCAAGCCGAGAATGGGGAAACTGTGGGGAACAATAGAGGTCCCAAGCACATATGGTATAACAACCTAAAGCTGAGGAAAATTTCAGCAACAAGAGGATTAAATAGTGAAGAAATCGAGAAGTTGAGAAGCTTGTTGGGGACTATTGAAAAACCTTATAAGACTTGTTCTTTGGCTCTTTCAGGTAAACCTTTACTTCCTTTTTGCATGATTGCCTCAGAAAATCTTTATACCAATTGTTGGATAATAGACTCGAGTGCCACAGACCATATGACACCTACATCTCAACTCTTCCATACCTATACCCCATGCCTAAGTAACAAAAGGATTATAGTGGCCAATAGCTCTCTAGTTACTATTACAGGGTTAGGAGATATACATATCACACCTACCTTTATTCTAAAAAAAAGGTTCTCCACATACCAAAACTGTCGACTAGCCTTGTTACTATTCAAAAGTTTACCCATGATCTTAAATGTTATGCTACTTTTTTTTCCTTCTCATTATGTTTTTCATAATCAGGTCTCAGGGAGGAGGATTGGACTTGCTAAGGAAAGGAGTGGCCTTTACATACTTGAATTGCCTCAAAGAGTTAGGAGCAACTTGTCTTTGTTATTTCTCAGTTCCTCAAATAAAGATACCATTTGGATGTATCATTTATGCCTAGGTCATCCATCTTTTAAAGTTTTAAAGGTTACGTTTCCTCATTTGTTTCAAGGATTAGATATTTCTAAATTTCATTGTGATGTTTGTGAATTTGCAAAACATACTTGGGCATCTTTTCCTATTAGCAATAAAAGAAGATCTCATCCTTTTCATTTAATTCATAGTGACATATGGTGTCCTTTTACTATACCTAATGTTTCTAAGGCTCGTTGGTTTGTATCCTTAATTGATGATTACATTCGGGTTACATGGCTCTTTCTTCTTTAAAAAAAGTATGTTAGCCTTGTTATACCTAATTTCCACTCAATGATTTAAAACCAATTTGCGGTTAAAATAAAAAGCTTTAGGACAGACAATGCCAGAGACTACTTCAATCAAACTTTATCACTTTTCTTTTAATCATAGGGAATTATCCATGATTCATCATGTGTTAACACACCTCAACAAAATGAGGTAGCAGAAAGAAAAAATGGGCACTTACTCAATATTGCCTGAGCTTTACTCTTTCAAGGGAATGTTCCTAAATCCTACTACAGAGAGGCAGTTCTTACAGCCAGATATATGATAAATAGACTTCCATCACATTTGTTAGACAACAAAAGTCCCATAGAAATTCTTAATAGTTTCTACCTAGATTTTAGAACCTTAAATGGCCTCACATTTAGGATATTTGGATGCACTGCCTTTGTTCATGTCCATAGCCAACATAGAGACAAACTAAACCCCTGAGCCATCAAATGTGTCTTCCTTAGGTACTCAGCTACCTGAGCCATCAAATGTGTCTTCCTCAGGTATTCAGCTACTTAAAAGGGATACAAGTGTTACAATCCACCATCTAGGAAATTTTACGTCTCTACAGATGTCGCCTTTACAGAAAATACACTTTTTTTTTCCTTCAAATCCTCTCTTCAGTGGGAGACTTCAATGATAGAAGATAGCACTTGTGAGTCCTTCGAACCACTTAACACCCTTGACCTTCTTCCTACTCTAGCTCGTATTGTTGAAACAATCGAGTCCTCTGAACTAATTACATCCGAGTTTCCCAATTCTACTACTAAACCTGTATCATCATGTGTCCCAGCTAGTGTTACTTAGATGTATTTAAAGAGAAAGGTCATTCCAGAAATGACACAGGTCTAAGAATCTAACTCAGACTATGGAAATGAAATTATGGTAAGATCCGACTCATCTTACACTCACAATTTGTTGAACCTATTGTTGTTAGGAAAGGAACTAGAGAATGCACTAAACGACCTCTTTATCCATTATCTCACTATGTTTCTCTTAAGCGCCTATCACCTGCCTACCAAAAATTCATTGTAAGTTTAAATACCATTACTATCCCTAACACCATTTTTGAGGCATTATCAAAAAGGTAATTGAGGGATGCTATGAGCGAGGAGATGAATGCATTGGAAAAGAATAGGACATAGGAGATTGTTGATAAATCGAAAGGGAAAATATTGTTGACTATAAGTGAATTTTCACACCAAAATATAAGGTTGATAGACCTCTTGAGAGATATAAAGCTAGATTGGTGGCCAAAGGGTACACTCAGAGTTATGGGATTTAATATCAAAAGACTTTTGCTTCAGTTGCAAAGATGAACACTGTGTGGATTCTGTTATCATTGGTTGCCCACTTTAATTCACACAACAAATTCAATTGAAATACATCAAATTAAAAAAAATCAGAATATAAGTGTAAAGTGTAAATACTTACAAGTCTCTCTGTATGCTTATGGTGAGTAATAGATTCTCCAATATGTACGGGAAGACTCTCCCCGTGTCTGGAGTCCAACCCTTGAACTATAAAACATATGCGTGTTATTGCTCGTCATACAAATGTGAGCGTAATCTAATGAAATCATGAAGCTTAAAGTCTCATACCATTCCGAATTTTTTTAGGATCAATTGATTATGTTCTCAATCATATTGTACCTGCCAAAAAAATTCTCTAAGAGAAACTCTGCTAACTCCTTCAGGAAAAGTTCGCTGCGACGAACTCTTGACTTCGCTGTGGAAAAGTTCCCATATTAGACCCAAGCATCTCTCGGGATAGTTACGCCGCGGCGAGAAGCTTGACTTCGCCGCAGCGAAGATGCTCAATTAGCCATAATAAGACCTTTTGAAAAAAGTTCACCACGACGCCTGGAATCTCAACCCTTAAACCTAAAATTTCCAATGGTTTCTACATCACTCTTACCTTTCTTTCAATTTATGTTGTCCCAAATTCACTTCCTTTATGTAACACCATTTCATGACAGTTCAATTACCAATGTTATTTCGTTAAACTCTCAAATCTTTACTCAAATTATTCACTACTTACAACTAATTCTCATTATTCACA
>JAOTAX010000006.1:6734152-6744929 GCA_025629825.1 Erythroxylum guanchezii | reverse complement strand
TCATGAATTGATGTTACCTTAGAGGGAGTGAATTCGGGACAACTTAGAGTGAAAGTAAGATTTGGATAGATGGAGAAGCCTAGGGAAGGGTCTTGGGTGAACTTTTCCCGAACGGTTTCCATATAAGTGTTTGTCCTTTTGTCGCGGTGAAACATGAAGTTTGTTGCGACAAACTTCTGGACCCAGGACCCAACATTTTTTGGTTTCATGACTCAAGAGTATGGCTCTAGAAACGAGGCCCACATGTTATGATATCAAAGCATAAAGATGAATAAAAAACGGTCAAGGAGATTTAATTGGAACATGCCCACGTTTTATGGTTCAAGGGTTGGACTCCGAAAATGGGGTCCAACAAGTTCTACTTAGATCATTCCAGATTTTCTCTTGAATTCAAAACACAATTCCTACCCTTATGAAAACTTAAAATTAGTAATGTAAAAATTTGAAAAGCCATAAACAACCATAATAAATATGTATTGCATTCACATCAAAATAAGAGTTTTACAACGCTTTAGTGGGCATTTCGAGTCACAAATACATCATAATCCAAAAATACAAACTTTGCAAAAACAATAATTTCTCAAAATGCAACTAAAGCATTGTTTTACAAATTCTAACTTCAAAAGAACAAAATTGCAAATTGTAGTGATGCCTTGACGCTCAACTCGATCACTAGATATCTTGCTCATCGCCTATGGATGGGAAGGAGTGAAGGTGAGCTTAATGCTTGTGGGTAACACTTTTATAACGAGAAACAAGCAAAACCCTTTTAAATATTCATTTTCATAGTAAAATTCACATTGAGATACATGCAACACATATTTACCAATTTCACAACTTATCAAGCAATTCATAACATCAAGAATAATGAATTAATCAAACTTGTCATAAATCATACAACACATAAGCACAACGGAATGATTTGGGTGTATCCAAAAACAGAACGTACTACACATTTTCACATAGAGGTCTTGTATACCCGTGAATTTAGGGGAGTCTATGAAGGAGCTCCATGCCACTAGCGGGTAGGCGGGAGAAGCCTTTTGTCAAAGTGCACTTGACTTAACTTAGGGGACCACCACAAACCCACATAACATGTAATTCATGACTTAAAAACCAATTGCCCAAAGGCACATTTCTAAAACTTGTTTGTCATGCACATGATAAATTTCATATGCATTCCCATCAACATTTCACAATTCATTCAAAAGCAATAATTACAACAATTATGAAGAAATTTGAATTCATTCCCAAATTTCACACACAACAACATATGGAAAATTCTCAATTTTTTAAAGAACAATAAATGCTCATTTATGAGGTAGTTGGAAAAATCATTAATTCATTTAGTTGAAGAACATTTATGACTTATTAACTCAATTATAAAAATGTAACCCACCTTGGTTTCCTTGCTTGAAAACTTGCTCAAGGAGGTCCCTCTTCTTACTCCTCTTGTCCCTCTTACCTCCCTTCACAATGACAAAAAAAAACCCAATTCAATAGGAATCCAAATTGGATAACCCAAAGAACCAAATGCATGAAATTGATTCTAGAATACTTATACCCATACATTTCCTAAGCTCTTTGAACCAAAACCCTTCCAAAGAATCCAAATATTAAAACACAACTTACCTTGAATGTCCACCAACCAAAGGATTTCTTGGCTCTAATGGAAGCTTTAACCTTGCTCTTCCTTTTTCCTTCTTGAACAACTTCAAAAATCACCTTTGAAGGCTAAGAAAAATCAAAACGTAACCTAACTCTTCTTTTTCTCTAACTCACGAAACTCTCTCCCTCTCTTTCTTTAATTTCGTTTTCTCTTCTTCTTCAATGTAAGACCACCTTTTCTTCTCCCTTTTATACCCTTAATGAAAGCACAACGTCCATTTTGCCCTTACTTAAGAGCTTATGTTCTTTCATCCTTAAGTGACATGCCTAAAATGCCCTTTATGCATTACACTTCTAACACTTTAATTTAATTCACCTATGTGACATAATATCATTAACATTAACATGCTAATTAATTCCAACTTACATTAATCTAGCAAGACCTCAAAATTTAATCTAATCATGCTTAATCAAATAAAAAATTAGGGGCCAACAAACATGCCCCATATAACTCATCAAGCATTTCATTTAACCTAGGGATGGGGTGACAATACTTTACAGAGGTTTCGTTGATGGCAGGCAATCCACGCATATATGACATAAACCAACTTTCTTTAGCATCAATAAGAATGAAATTGAGCATGGACTAAAGCTCTCATATACGTTGACTTTATTTAATAACTCCTCCACTTACCTTTGAATTTATTTGTTCTATTCTAGGTTTGTTTTATATGTTGGTCGATTAGGCAATTGTGCTCTCGAAATCAAATCAATTTGATGTTATATTCCTCTTTTAGGTGGTAAACCATTTAGCACTTCTTCTTGGAATAGATCAAGCAGAATCAATAAAACTAAGCAAATCATGATTAGCAAGATATTTATAGGATAAATAAGATTCTTTGCAAAAGAAAAAGTAGCATTTAATACTTGGCTAGAAATGCATCTCTCAAATCCCCTACCCTTGCAACCATGATCACTCCTTTCCCCTCATGTTTATCTCTCATTGAAGTGTTTTCCATAATGTTTGAAGTTTCCCTAAGTGTTTGCACTCATTTCTCTCAACATTGCTTGATCACTCTTATGGATTTTCAGTTGATCTTTATAAACTTGCTTTAGGCTATGTTTGGTTGGACATAAGGTTTTTAATGGAATGGAACGGAACGGAATGGAATGGAATGGTTTATAATGGAATGGAATATAAATGGATGTAATATTAGAAAATTGTTGTTTGGGAGGGATAGAAGGGTTCATAATGTAACATAGTGAAATGTTGTTTGGATGAAGGGTTTATAATATAATATAGTGTAAAGTTGTTTATCATTTTACATTCCATCCCAAAGCCCGCAAATCGGAAGTTGTTCAATTTTACTGTTTAGGATAGAATGGGATGTAATATGAAACCATCCTCTTCCATTCCATTCCATTATAAACCCCCCTCCCAAACGATGGAATAATATTACATTACATTCTATTCTATTATTAAACCCCCTAACTAAACATAGCCTTAGTGAAAGAGGGGAAAGAGTGTACTTCATGCCATTTATGGTGAATAATCAATCTTGTAACCATTAAGGATTGCTCACACTATCAAATTACCATGGATGCCCCAACAAATCTCCTTTTGTTGGCTTACATAATCTTCATCTTCTCTAATATGAATGCTTAAGGCCCTTTTAGTCACTAATGATCGACCCTTCATTGGTTGCTCAAATTCGGCTCATCATCACTTTGTTCAATTTCCTCTAATTCAGGCATGTCAGTATAATCTTCATCTTCACTTTTATAAATGAATTATAAATTCCAAATTATCATCAATTGCTTGTTTGGACATTAAGATGCAGTATGTCCTCTTCCATGCACTAAAAGCAATTGATATCATGAGTCCTTAAATTTGAAGAGGAATTAGCCTTATTTTCTCCCCTTGAGATGTTTTCAACTTTGGTGTTTTAGATTTGTTGTTTAGTGCTTTATCTTCTTTTTTACTCTATAAATTGTTATAAGAGGTCTTTATTGCATTAGAAAAACTTACATAGTTAGTGAACTTCTTTTTAAGCTATCTTTCAACGTTCATTTCCATATTCATTGCATCCTTTAACTTAACATAATGGTATACTTCCATAACATTGGAAATTTTAGTTTTAAGACCATTTATAAACTAAACTAAAGTAGCCTTCTGATCTTCCTCAACGTTTGCTCATTTCATTACTACCTGCATCCCTTTATAATATTTGTCCACATTTTTTCTTTCTTGGTAAGATTTTACAATCTTTGGTAAAGTTCTATGTATTAAAAGCTTGACAAAAACCTCTAATGCATGACAACTTTCATCTCTTCCCAAGTATTGAATGGTGGCTCTTATTTCCTCCTTTTATCTGTAATCTATTGATCTCACCAAATATTGCATAATCACTAAATTCAAAGGCTGCCAATTTGACTTTCTTCTCTTCAAAAAAAGTTATAGATCTCTAACACTAACTCTACTTTCTGGTGCCACTCTAGATACATATTCAAATCCATCTTCCCAACAAAGGCAAGAATTTTATCTTAGTGCTACCTATATTGTTATCTAATCTATCCTCAACTCATTCCTATACTCGATTTTCCCCCACCATTCCTACGCATTCTTCCTCTTACCCACATCTTCAAAGGCGTTAAATTGGTCATCATCCTGTCAAACTCATCATGGACATTTCTAGATTCATGTGTTCTCTCCCTCAGGTTGGATTGAGAATTTAACCTCAATGACATCTCACCATCTTCTCCTTTTTATCCTTGATTTCCTTAAACAACCTTTCAAATGTCATTTGTATTGTTTTCAACATTACAGGATCGCTCTCCATCTTTCCACCTTTGAACATTTCTTTGTACTTATTATAAGAAGATGAATTTCCAATACTAGACATGATTTAGATCTTGCAATAAAACATTAGTAAGAAAATAATCTCTCCTTCATATGTTTACACTCTAAATCACTCACAACTTACCTCCTAATATCCTTACTCTAAGATTTTTTAAACTAAACTTTTCTTTCAAGAAGAACAAGTTCAAATCTGCCCCCCTTCAATTACCACTCCCAAAAAGCAATTTGATGTAAGGAAGACAAGGAAAAAGAAACTAATAGGCCAAAGAATGCTAAACTTACAAGTTAAATATTTGGAAACTTTAGTAACCCCAACAAATTAAAATAAAATTCGTCCAATAATTAAGATTTTCAAGCTCTTACATTGTTTTTTAATGTAAAGAATCGGTTTCTTAGAAAAAATAATAAGAACCTTGGCTTTTTTTTTGAAGTTTTAAGCCTCATATCCTTATCTTTAGAAACTAGGAATTGCAATCTTGAGCTACAAGCTTACTATTCAATTACAACCAAAATTGAGAAGAGAAATTAGTAATTCACGTTTAAAAATAGGCTAAACAAAAATTTAGATTGTTTTTAGACAGATTTGGAGCTAGTTTGTTGTAACTCCCTAACCACCTAAGTATGACTTTTCCAATCCTTATAGCTTTAGGAATGGCTTTAGGAATGGATAACACATCGACAACTAATTAAGAAAGGACTCCAACTGAATTTGATTTTCTTTTTTCTCTTTTTTACGTTTCTTTTTCTTTTCTATTCGTCTATTTTTTTAAATAAGAAACTCAATAGAACATAATCAAGAAATAATATTTAAATTTAGAATTGTAAGATTCAATTGGATTACTAGGTCGAATTTAAAGATTTAACAAGAAATCAAAAGATCAAGCCATACTCAATTATTTTAACACACACAGATTGGAATTAACCATAATTAAGATTGGTCTTATCCATCATAAAAATTGAAAGAAATAGATAGAAAATAATGTAGAATATGAATGGACTTAAAAATATTCAAGAAATGATCAAAACTCCAAGAAATAGATTCAAGGTTCCAACAAAGGAATCAAAAAGACTCAAGAACTTAAAGAACACAATGAACATAACTTGAATAGAAGGTAAAGACACAAGTTAAGACAAACCTTAACAATAGATGAAGGATCTGATATCAAAAATTAATATGCTCTTCACCTCAGACCAAGTGAAGCATAAATCATGTACTCAGGAACCAAGGATCTTTATATATGAATAAAGATTTAAATAACGACTCAAGAAGGTATTTCTACCACACCTATATAATTAGAAAGAGATTGGGATGATAGTGGATTTTAATCTTCACAAGCCCTTGCTTGAATGAAAATCAAGTCTTTAAAGAACACTAGAAAGTATTTCTCTAAAGGAATGAAAAGATCAACTCAATGTGTTTATTGAATCTAAAAATTAATCAAATCTGATTACAAATTATTTTTAGAATGTTTATATAATAAACTAATGCCCTAAGTCAAATCCCACAAGGATAAGATGTGGATTTCGGCCTAAATTATAGACTCCTAACAAATAAGCGTAATAGACTCCTAAATGGGCTTTTTAGGCCCAAAATAAACCAAACGCCTAAGTGGGTTTATCTAAGTCAACTCAAACATATTACATTATATGGCCTAAAGATACTCAAAACAACCTAATTTCTACAAGCAAGTTATGTCCACTTGTATAACATAGTTAGCCTTCTTTAACAAGTCCTACATATTGTTCTAAGCCTTAAATCATCATTATAAACTTAGTTGACGTGTCTCCAAGTGTTTTAGCTTCTTCCCTTACATATAGATCCATCATCATATCGTTAAGAGGATCTTTAGCACGTATAGCCTAAAATTATGTCATTGGTCCTCTAAGATTCTCTAATCGATCTTTTTGCCTTAATAGCACTTTGTTGAGCTTGTTTAAGTGTTTCTCTTTGTCCAAGCTCTCCAACATGTCCCACTCCTTTTGCCTTGTGAAGCCATTTAAGATGCTTGATCTCCATTAAAAGGGAAGCTTATAAAGAACCCTATTTTCGTAAACTACTAATAAAGACCTAAGAAGAAGGAGAAAGATAAAGCTTGGGTACCTATTAGAAGAGAGGCAATGGATGTAAATAATATAAATATAAATACTAATGAAGAGAAAAGGAATATGGAAACTACCCTAGTGAATAACCATTTTGAAGTAAGTGATCTTGAATAATTGTGCTCAACAAGCTAGGGTACTAAGTTCTAAACCATCTCTAATACATTAAGTAATGGAGAACAAAGTGGAAGATAAGCTTGGGAGGGATAAAAATACAACTTAATATGGAGTTAGTTGCTTATCTACAAGGGTAGGAAGTAAAGTGACTTTCATTAAAGTGGGCTTATTCAACCTTAAGTGGTTCAACACTCCCTGTGAATAATGAAGCAAAGCTAATAAGACAAGACGTGGTTGTAAATCCAAGCAAAAGGGTGTAATTGTAGCGCCCCCTTGCCACAGGGTACCCATCAAGACGCCTAGAGGTCATTTTGGTATATATCCTATGATAAGGGCGAGCTACGTTCGATCACTACATTCACTTCATATGGAATCATATCATTATTCACTTATAAAGCATAATAAGAAAAAAAATCAAAATATTTTAAAACCAGCTTTTCCTCATTTCATTTCTCAAAACCAAAAGTCAACATTGTGTCTTTCAACCTTTACTACAAGTACATCAACAAAACCCAGTACATAAGTACTATATGAAAGAGAAAAATATATCAAATCTATCTACGCCATCTAGAAATCCCAGCTGACCAACCTTTGAGCCATGACTTCTCTTGCCAAGTCATAATCTACACGGCAGTAGAGCCTCTCCGTAGCTAGAGTCGTCTTGCGATCCTGAAAAGACAACATTGCAATTTTGGTGAGTTTTGCGAACTCAATGAGGTAACTATCATCGATGGTTCACTTAATTCATGCAACACATCAATTCATATAACAATTATTTCACAACTTTACACTTTACATAAGTATTACATTTTCACTTAAGTATAAGCAATTCTGGATTTCAATCAATCAAATGTACTTAACAAGATGCATATGAAATACTCATGAGACACTTTTCCCATTGTTATGTTGTTGTGACCGACTGTCTGAACTATCCCGTATCTAATTGGATACCGGGCTTATTAATAACTTTCCCTTATCCGATGAGGATATAGGGCTCATTATACATAGTGACCCTTAGGCTCTTAATCACTGTTTGAGATCGAGGCTCTTGTCACTCGTTGAGCTTTAAGCTC
The DNA here is from genome assembly GCA_025629825.1 of Erythroxylum guanchezii. Taxonomy (NCBI): domain Eukaryota; kingdom Viridiplantae; phylum Streptophyta; class Magnoliopsida; order Malpighiales; family Erythroxylaceae; genus Erythroxylum; species Erythroxylum guanchezii. The sequence goes on along the minus strand of JAOTAX010000006.1, from coordinate 6,737,171 downwards.
TAATCGGTGGCTACTCTGGTCACAACTGTCATTATTTGATTATGCATTCATGAATGGAATGCATGTACCACAATCAATCATATTATAAAGCACATAAGTCTTCACATCCACATTTAAGCAGCACTTCAATATCTCAATCCACATTACACAATCATTGAACCTTCTATCCGAAATCCACAATCAAATCACATTCATTCATTATTCAAAATATAGTTATAAGCAAACAATAATGGAGAGAAATCGTCTAGGTTACTCACAAGTTGCTCTCGAAGCTAATGCCTAGAAGATTCAGCAACTTCTGGAGGTTAACGTTCCAGTTGCTCCTTTATAACAAATAATATACACAATATCACAATTTGTACAATCATAAGTATGCAATAATGCATATGTATGAAATGAATTATGTACAATGCATGTTCATGATAATTCCCGGGTATCTTACCATCATTCTTGTCACAAAATCATTCCCATATCAAAACTCATCTAAGTATAATTTATAGTTAGGTTTACGCCTCATTAAACCCTTAAAATCACAATTTATTTCTCATTGAATCATTTCAGATTTTTCCAAAACACCCCCTTTGGGTCTACTGTTCACGTTCAATCAGAAGGTGAAAATAAGGTAATTTGGTCAAACTTTCTTCTAGAAAAGTGTTCGTCTATGCCTTATCGTTCCATTGATACCAAAATCACTCAATTTGGTTCAGTATTTTGGAAGATATGCCTCAAACATTATTGGGTTGTTCATATTCAAAAACAATATACTATGCCCAACTTCCATATAGAAATTAAACATCTTAGAGACTGAATCAAAATTCGATTTGTTTAGACAATCTGTATCCTTATGTCTCTCGTTTACTCCGAATTAAGAATCATCTCATTTGTAAACCTATAGATCCAGATAAAATCAAAATACTGAAGTATGTTCAGTGGAATATCCAGTTCATATTCTTCCAACCTATACCCTTACTTTGATTAGATTAATCTATTTTGAGTCAAAACTAGAAGCTATAATTTCTCTGGAGAGATAAGGAATGTGTTATGAATCCAGCGCTTCAAAAATCAGGTCATTTGGAGATCGGAAGACAAAGTTATGGCTAAACGAATCAAGCAACATTCTGTTCACATAAGACGAAACAGATAGCAGATGAATGGCCAAAAGCAGAAGAATGCAAAAAGCAGACGAATGCCGAGCAGACGAATGCAAAAAGCAGACGGATGGAGTCAACCTAAGATGAAGCAAAGTCTTAAGACGAAATGATGTCATCATAGACGATATGACGTCATCACAGACGAAACAACTTTATAGACGAATCATCCTTACAAACGATACATCTTCATAGACGATATGACGTCATCACAAACGAAGCGTCTTTGCAGACGAATACAAATGGCCAAATTAAGACAAAGCAAAAGTCAACCTAAAAAGATACAAACGGTGAACTTAAGACGAAGCAAAAGTCAACCTAAGATGATACAGATAGTCAACTTAAGACGAAGCAAAAGTTAACCTAAGACGATACTATCTATACTCCTCAACTCACTTAAAAACACCTATATATTCATACATGCTCAGTAAAGAAATAGAGCATGTTTCACCTTTCAACTTTAATCTTCTACACTAACCCTACACCCCATCTCATTGCTATTTCTAACTCCAAAATCACTTGTACATCATGTAGTCACTAACAATCCATCAAAACTAATTCGGCATTATAACCCAATTTTTTCCCTCTCATCAACAGCGTATATATATATATATATATATATATATATACACATAAGTGTCATATCAACTTTATTTCATAAATCCCCAACTCTAGAGGATTCATTTACTACTTACCTGCTGAAAACTCCAAAAGCTTCAACTATCTTCAAGCCCTAAACTCCAAGCAAATCACGTAATCCACTGTGAACATTATCCATCTTCTGGTTTTTCTTAAGGTGGAAGAAACAACTTACAAGGTGGGATTGGTTTAGGAAAAGGGAGAAACACTGAAATCTCTTATAAGGTCTTTGATGGAAAACCCTGTGTATTGGGAGGAATTTCGAAGATGGTGATTATGAAGAAGTTATTGAACAAAACTTAACCTTTCAATTCTCAAAGAATAGTAACTTACTTCTAGCAAAAGTACAACAAGCAACTTGACACTTGTCACTTTCCTATGGTCTAAGCTCTAACCAAGTTTCTTTTGAACTAAACTTTTTAACTCCCATCTTTACAATCCAATTATCTCCAAATATCTTTTGATTTCTTATTCCTAATTTTTCACAGTACTCCATAAATTTCAAAAGTAACTCCTAAATTCACCAACATTCACAAATACAATATTTCCAATATAGATGAATTCAAAATCCACTAAATTTCCAAAAATCCCAATTTAATTAAATTATTCCAGGAATTATTCATGAATACATATACAATTATTTTCATGCGCAACAATTTCACTATTCGCGTGTATGTGTATGACATATTATGCATGAGCATGGAAATGCTTTTCTAAACTCTCATTGATCACTCATATTTACTATTATAAACTTCCCGCAGGTAACAGGATGTTCAATAATAACCTTTTCTTTCAAATGAATTTAGTCATTTTGAATGTTAGAGGCCTAAATAACCCCAATAAATAGCAAGTTATGAAGGATTTCTTATCCTTAAAAAAAGCCTAGTTTTATTAGTTTAGTTGAAACCAAAATAAAGATTTACTAACTCCAAAAGGCTCTTATTTTTTAATAGAAACTAGATCACCTTAAGCAGTCATAACGCTTACTATAATGGCTACAGTATAATCACACTTAACCTAATATCTTCCTCCTTCATCAATGAAGTTGCTCAAATCAATTAATGGTGGTGATGTCGCCTGCAACCAAATTCAAAAGAAATCACTTACGTTAATACAAATTAATGTAGTAGTGGTAAGTGGATATCGTTCCCACGATGAATTTTTAATGGTAGAGGTTAGCAAGTTTAAAACTCTAACAAAGTAATGAAATGGGGGGGGGGGGGGGGGGGAGT
>JAOTAX010000006.1:6710743-6728354 GCA_025629825.1 Erythroxylum guanchezii | reverse complement strand
AAGTCATTTCATTTCTTTGTGTGTGTGATACTCCCTTAGGTGATTACCTTCAGAACTTGCTCTGAACCGGTTTGAATATATTAGATGCATGCTAGATAGAAATGATTAAGGACCTTTTTCTTTTAACCCTTGACTTAAATGACCCACCTATCTTATTTACCCTTGCAAACCCCTTTAAGCCTTTACCCCTTTTGTTTCTTAAAGAAAACACCTCATTCTAAAACATCTAACCCCATTAGCCTTACCTATTCATAAATTTAATAAAGTACTAGATTTGCTAGTTTTGGGACTTTTGGGCTATATTTTATTTTCTGAGAAGAGTTTACTGATACTTCTACTCATAGAGCACATTGTATTTAGCTGTTGTTATTGATTATTGTGTCCTTAGTATTAAAAAAACAAAAAAAACAAAAAACAGAAAAAGGAAGAAAAAAAGAAAGAAAAAGAAAAAGAAAAGGATCAAGTATAGTAGCAATAATAAATTTAGAGTTAGTTAGTTATTTACATGCAATTCTTAGAAATACATTTTGTTATCCCTTTGTATATTTAGTGCTTTATGACTACTTGTGAAGAACCCCTCAAAAACCTTTTGACTCACCTTAACCTTAGCCCTATTACAACCTCAAATAAAGTCCTTTTGATTTATTTTAGCATGTAATCACCGTAGAAGAGATTTGGTATATTTTCAAGCCTATGGTAGTGTGATTTCTTATAGGGAGTTTTGAGCGAAACACAACCTATAAACACTTGAGTGAAATCAATGAATTTCGTGAGGAAAATCCATTGTGAGTTTATGTTTATCTTTAAATGATTGTATGATGAGTTGAGTTTGTTTATATGCACTGATGAAAACTAATTATGATGTGTGCAGTAGCTTGATATTCGATTGGCCAAAGTTTGAATGATTGCATGCGCTTGGTTTCTTTGAAAATGAATTGATAGAATTTGATGGTCATATTTAATTTGCTCGAGGGCGAGCAAAAGGTTAAGTGTGGGAGAGTTTGTTAGTATATTTATTTTCTATCTTTTTGTGTGTTAATTTTCTTTATTCTTGAGGTTTGAAGTTATACTTAATGGGAATTAATCTTGTTTTATGCCAAAGTGTATTTTGGAACTAAATAGAAATAATCGCGACGATTTTGGGATAAAAAGAGTTGAACTAGAGTTGACACTAATTAAACATGACCTCATGCAACAACCAAAAACTTGAAACACAGCAGGTTAGAAGTCTAAGGCAAAATGGCGTAGCATGCAGAAGTTGAAAGAAAGAAGAGCTAAATAGCAAGGAAGCAAGAAGAAAACACAACAGGTTAAAAACATAAAGAAAACGACGTAGAAAAGTTACGTTTTACATATAAAGGCTGGATGGTTTGGTGCGTGAAGGGGGTTACGTGGGCAATAAATTCTTGAGGCTTTATTTTTCAAATCAAGTAACAAAGAGGGGCAAAAGAATATAAAACAAGAAGCAACCAAAACGCAACACATGGAGCCCAAGAACAAAACGACAGCAGAAGCGTGAACTAGAAGCGAGGGTTTTATGCGTGAACAATTAAATAGACCAGCAACTTAAATTGTCCAATGAAATAAACAGTGAGCATGTGTGAGTGAAACAAATGCTTTTAGGAGCATCCCAAGAGCAGCGCATCAAGAGAAGGTTTTAATAGGGCTACATTTTTAATTGTCCCATCGAACAGTAGAGGGCAGCGCAAGTGAGGGCGGCGGCTGAGGGTGAAAGAAGAGAGTTTACATAAGAGATAGTAAGGTGGTGATTAAACTTTAATCATCCCATCAGCTACAGTGATGGGAAGGAGGGTTTAAAGAGGACTGCAATAGAAAGATACAAAAGGAAAGAAAGAAGGCTGCGGCAGATAGCAAATAGAGAAGGATGCCAATGACAGTCCCAACACCAGCTATTGTTCCATCGTCAATGACAGTCGAAATAGTTAGGAAAATCATGATATTGGGTAACTAAACTTTTATTTCTTGGTTTACAGAATCTTAGTTATTGAACTCTGAATGTTGTGAGACTTTTGTTCTTTATTTCAATCGATTTCTTCGTCAAGTATTAATTATTTTCTAGGTCATTATTTGATTGTTTGATTTTACAGCTAAGTGTGCAACTAGTTTGTGATTTTATTCAATCAATCGCTAGATTAAACAGGTTGACGTTCAATTCTTTTAATCAAAAGTAGTGACTAGGATTTTTGTCTACTACATTAGGGACATGATTTTAAGAAAAATAATTGTCTAGGCTAAATATACATCACATGTATGCTGTCTAGTTCGTTGATTTTCTTGATTCGTAAAGCTATTAATTAATTAAATATGAGATCGTATCAAGGTTATTAATTAATAAAGGTTAATTCAAATACATGTTTTGGTTAACTAAACATAAGAAAAAATAGGTAAAGAAATTTACCATGACGAATGCTTAACTAATAAATTGGTTATTTTTATTGTCGATGATCAACACAAGTTCAATAATGAAGGAGACCAGAAACCAAGATTTGTTTCTATTGATTGTTAAATTTTCATTGTTTTGTTATTAGTTATTTTTCAATTTTGTATTCCAATTAAATTTTGTTTAATTCACAATTTAACAACCCCTCCCCCTTTTTATTGCATAACTACTAACGTCTGAATTCCTCGTGGGAGCGATCCCTACTTTCCACTACTACATCAATCTGTGTTGCAGGAAGTTGGTTTCTTTTTATATTTGGTTGCAGGCGACAGCATTCACCAGTTACCGGATATTCTTTTGGGTATTTTGCAAAGGCTAGAAGGAAGGTTAGGGAAGGGGAAAGGATGCAGAGATTTAAAAAGGAAGAAGAAGATATAAAAAGGAAAAGAGAAGCAGAGAAGAGAATAAGAAGGAGATTAAGGAAGAGGGCGTATAACTGAGATGCCCTTTTTCTATTCCTTGTCATTGCATTTTGTAGCCAATACATAACAGAATTTTGATGGTTAGTTTTAATTACAAAAAGCACATGGCCTATTTTTGGAATCAATTCATTATAAAATCTTTATATTTAGCTGGCATAATAGACTTCCTTGGGTTCCTTTGGCCTTTGGGCCAGTTGTTTCCTTTGGGCTAGCCTTTAAGTTAGATATTGGATCATCACTCCCATACTCCAAAAGAGCCTTGTCCTTAAGGCTAAAGTTAGGGAAGTCCGCTTTGAAATCGTGCAGTGTTTCCCAAGTAGCATCTGTATCTGAGCAACAAGCACTCCTTGGATGAGAATTTTTTGATGGCCAATGATGGTTTGTGGCTGAAGTATAGGTCTGGAATCAAGGGATGCGGGTGGGAGGTGAGCTTCAGCTGATGGGAGTTGTTCATGGAAGGATTTCAAAAGTGAAACGTGGAAGACATAATGAATTACAAGTCCAATTCTCTCAGCAATTTGGACAGGTCTAAAGTAGCGTTTGGCTAGTTTTGGGGAGGCTCTTGTTTGGATAGAAGTTTGGTGGTAAGGTTGTAGTTTAACAAAAACTTAGTCACCCGTTTGAAAGTGTTTCTCAGTGCGATGAGTATCTACCTTTTACTTCATCCTATTTTTGGCTCTGTCTAGGTTCAATTTAAGCGTTTGGAGAATGGATTGGGAGTTGGAAAGAATTTCATCAAGCATGGCTACAGGTGTGGTTCCAGGAATGTACTCAAGGAGGGAGGGGGTGGGTGGCCATAAACAACTTCAAAAGGAGTCATTTGAATTGAGGAGTGCCAGGCAGTGTTGCAGTGGAATTCAATAAAGGCAAGGAACTTACTCCATTGTTGGGGAGACTCAGCAATGAAGCAACTCAAGTAATCCTCCAGGTAATAGTTCAACACCTCGATTTGACCATCACTTTGAGGGTGATAGGCACTACTCATCAAAAGGGAGGTTCCTTGTAAACGAAAGAGTTCCTTCCAAAAGGAGCTAACAAAAAGTGGATCACGATTAGATATAACATCCAAGGGAATGTCGTGCAAATGAACTACATTTATGAAAAAGACTTCAACAACTATGCAAGTAGTGTAGTTTAGAGGCAAAGTAGAGAAGTGAAAAGCTTTAGATAATCTGTCAACCACTACTAGAATAGCTATTTTTCCATGAGAGAGTGGTAAATGCGTGATGAAATCCATAGAGATAGATTCCTAGATAGCTTTAGGCACTTCCAAAGATTGTAAGAGTCCTTGAGGAGGTGTGGTGAGAGGTTTTACAGATTGGAAAGTGTGGCATTTAGAGATAAAGTACTTGACTGCTTGCCTCATAATTGGCTAATAAAATATGGAGCTAAGACGAGCTAGAATTCGTTGACACCCAAATTACCTTCTACAAGTGAGGAATGATACTCATATAGTATTAGAGTTTAGAGTGTGTGATCTTCTGGAACCCAAATTTTACCTTTATGTAGAAGCAGACCATCTCTAATGGTGAAGTCAAGGTGGTAACTAGGGGTTGCTTGAACTACATTGAAGAGGTCATGGGTCTGTAATAAGTCATGGATTGTGTCTAGTAGTGTAGCAACAGGTTTGGACATAAGACTGAAAGCATTACAAGAGGCTTCATGGAGCCTAGACAAGGCATCAGCAGGACCATTGTGAGAACCAGTTTTGTATTTGATGTCGAAGTCATACCCAATGAGCTTAGAAAACCACTTTTGTTATTCGGGAGTGTGGATGGTTTGATCCAATAGAGTGCGAAGAGGTTGGTGATCCGTTTCAATAGTGAAATGAGTCCCAAGAAGATATTGGTGCCACTTCTTAACAACCTCAGTTAAAATATAAAGCTCATGGACATAAGCAGAGGACTTTAATAGATGAGATGGTAATTGCTTGCTGAAATAAGCAATAGGATGTGAGGCTTGAAGGAGGACAGCTTCCACACCAGAGCCAGAAGCATCAATTTGGATGGTGATTGGCTTGGAGAAATTTGGTAAAGTCAAGACAGTGGTTGTGGATAAGGACTTCTTGAGAGTGAGGAAGGCATTATTTGTCTCTGGTGTCTACTGAAAAGCATCCTTGCACAATGATTTAGTAAGAGTCAATGCTAATTGAGCATAGTTACGGACAAACCTTTGATAAAAACACGCAATTCCCAAGAAAGAACGAAGTTGCTTTACTGAAGAAGGAAGAGGCCAATTTTTGACGTCCTGTATCTTGGATTCATCAATAGCTACTCCTTGTCCCGAAATGATATGGCCTAATTAAGGAAGTGAAGCTTTGCTAAATTCATATTTAGCCAACTTAGCATAAAAATGATTAGATTCAAGCAAGGAAAGGACAACCTCCAAATGCTCTAAATGAGAAGACTAGTCAGCACTATAGATTAAAATGTTGTCAAAAAACACAAGCACAAATCGACGAAGTACCTCTCAAAACACATTGTTTATTTCAGATTGAAATGTTGTCGGTGTATTTGAATGGCCGAATGGCATTACCAAAAATTCATAGTAACCGCCATGTGTGCGAAATGCTATCTTCGAGATATCAGGTGCATAGACATGTATCTGGTGGTATCCTGAACGGAGGTCTATCTTAGAGAAAACTTGAGTGTCATATAATTCATCAAAGATTTCATAGATGGTCAGAATTGGGAAGCGATCTTTGACGGTGATAGCGTTGAGAGCTTTGTAATCGACACAAAGGCGCCATGAACCATCTTTCTTTTTTACCAGTAGGATTGGGGAAGAAAAGGGGCTAGTACTATGTTGTATCACCCCATCTCTTAGCATATCTCTTATTTACTTCTCAATCTTGCCTATCTGAAAATGGGGATAGCGATAGGGTTTCACATTCACAGGGGTTAAGGAAGGCTGTAAGGGAATGTGATGGTCGGTGGAGCGTGGAAGGGGAAGAGTGAGGGGTGGAGAAGAGATAAGAGTCTTTAAGAAGGAGCATTTTCAAAAGGAGATCAAAGTTAGGATCAGCGGTGGTGGGGAAAGCATATAGAAGAAATAAATAAAAATTAAGAACAACAAAAACATTTTTAATGAAGTTCAACCAATTAGAAGTGTCTATTTTTTTGGGTTAAGAAAAAATGATATTTTATTGATTAATCACTCCATTCATAACGAATATAAATTGTTTATATATAGACTAGATTCACGTAGGTATAGTTATTATAAACTTTAATTGGTATAATCTTATACAACTTTTCCTTTTACCAAATCCAACCTAACTTAAACATAATTTAAATAAGTCCTAGAATCCTTTAAGAGTTTAAAATCTACCAAAAACGTATTTTAAAAAAAGGTTATTTATCACAAATATGATTATGTAGCTTACTATTTTTGTCCAAAACATAGACATAGGTTCTAACATGTTTGCCAAGTCATGTGACTTATTGTTTCTTTTGAGAACATGAACACAAGCTCTAACACTCTTGTATCCTAGGTTGTATCTTTCTAAAAAAACTTCTACATACACGTATTTTTTTTAATTTACCATACACGTATTTTAATCATGTTTCAATCTGTGTCTTACTCTTTTGTTTTAGGTAAGAAGATGTGTTAGTACACAATCACGTGGCAAACTATATTCTTACAAAAATTTCTAAAAAACACCGATGTTTTTCTAAAAACACTATATGATTACACAAATATTTATTAGCCATACATAACAAATTTGTTTATCTCACTATCTCTCAACTCCAAATATTTTCCCCGTCTCTCTCTGCCTCTCTTTTCAATTTTCTTTATATTAGGGTTTTCAGATCTCATGAAGGGTTGCTTGTATAATTGATTTTTTTTTAGATTTGAAGTTTTAAACTTTTGGAGTTTTAAGATTTGGTGTTTTTGTTCAAGAATTAGGGCCTATATTGGATATTTAAGGTTTTGATACATTTAATAAAATTTGAAACTTGCAAAGAAGATTAGTGATGTTGATATTACTTGTCAATATGAATGAGCATAAATGGCCTTGTATAAGCTTGATAAGCAATCATTTATGATTTAAAGTAAATTAATTTTTGATAATTTTGTAATTGTTTTAAACAAAAGTTAGATTAACTTAATGGATGATGAATTGGAAATTAGATTTATGAGCTTGGCTCGTAGCTATGCTCTTTCTTTTTCATAATTTAGGTGTTAGAACATATTCTTGATTATTTAGAAGTTAAAATGAATGACAAAATCTAAAAGGTGAACTTGTCACATAAAAAAACCAGTAAGAACTAAAGAAAGAAAAGGTTCTAATTTAACATACTTATATGGTTGTGTCTTTCTTGTATTTTCTGATTGGCATTACTCCTTAAAACAATCTTAGAATTTTATATATTTTAAGATTTAGAAGCATTCAAGATTGTTTTTCAAGCTTAGTTCTCTTAGGAAGTAAATATTACTCATTTTGTTATAGTTTTTTCACTTCTTCAATCTAGTTATATTAAATACTTGAAATTTGGCTTGTTTTCATTTATCTTATGCAAGTTGTTGATATGTTGATATAGTTATATCACAATTTTAACAATGACTTTGAGATCTAGATCAACCTTCTCAGGCTTGTACACTTTTCTATAATAGTTTTTGGATAGTATACCAAGAAAAAAAAGCTTTAATCAACTATCGAGAAGGGATTATTAAAAAACTTTGGTCAACATGATACTCACTAATGAACAATTTTAATTATTTAATTAGAATAAGTTAATATTATTTTTATTTTTATTACTTTTATTATGTAAAGATGATATATAAATTTCTTTAATTATATTGAATATTTATATCTTTTTATTTTAATAAATATGATAATTAATTAATTTAGGAATAAAATTAATATGTCTATAAATGAATTAAATTATAATTTTATATTAATGCATAATATTACAATAAGAATAAAAATAAAAATAAGACGATGAAACTAAATATGTTTATTTTATTTTTATTACAAATATGAAGCGAAGCGAATAATTTTTATTTTTAGCAAACAAAAATGTAAATATAATACAAGAAATAAAAAATGATAACACAAATAGAAGTAGAATCGAACATCTCCTAAGTTGACATATGAGTTAGTATAAGTTTATTATTGAAGTTGTGATTAGTTCCAAAATTAGTCTTTTGGAAAATAAACAAATTACCCATTTCATATGGTTCTTATGGAAAATAATAATTTGAAATTTCTAGAATATGACCTAGGATTGTGTGATGTTGAAAATAGTATGAATTAATTTGAGAGTCTTCTTGTAACTGAAAATTTATTTTAGTATTAGGTAAGTCATTTATATTTATATTTATGGTCTTTTCGTACGTAGAGGATGAATACCTAAGTAAATATTATAGTCCATTTTGCAATAGTCAAGATGAAATTGAAAAAGTTTCCTTTTGTTATTCATTCTCCATTCTCTTATTTTTCAACAAAGTAGTATCATAGTCAAGTTTCTAAAAGTGTAGAGAAGAGTGTTGTGAGAAAAATAAGAAATGACAAATAATGGACGCACTTCCTTCCAACTTTACTTGGCTCTCAAAACGTGTGGAAGGTTGTAGAGAGAGGCTATGAGAAGTCTCACAATAGAGAAACTCTCCCACTATTATCCATAAATGTTTTGATGATATAATGTTTGAGAAGGTAGATGATGCTAATACTTTGAAGGAAGTATGGAATATTTTAGAAAAGTCTTTTCAAGGTGTATATAGAGATAAGATAAAAGATGTTCGTGTAGTGAAGAAAATTGTTCTTCTTTAACTCCCAAATTTGATTTTTTGGTGTGTGTGATTTTGGTGTGTGTGATTGAAGATTTAAATGATCTAGACTCAATGATTATTGAAGAATTAGAGGGATTTTTACAAGCCCATAAAAAAATTAAGAGAAGACAAGAAGAGTTATTAGAGCAAGTTCTTAAAGTTAAGATTATTTTAAAGAATAATGAAGCAGAAAAGAATAAATTTAGAGGACTTATATGAGTTAGAGGGCTTGGTCATAGCCTATATGGAAGAGAAAGAGGGAATGGAAACAACATAAGCAATAAAGAGAGAAGCGAACCATCACAAAGAGGGCATGAAAGAATAAGAGGGAGAGGACGATGCTACTATTCAAATATAAATAAAAGGAGGTATGACAAGTCTGCAATTGAATGTTTTAATTATTATAAAATTGGAAATTCTTCTCACGAATATCGTAGTGCCACTAATAATATTGAATAAAAGGCTAATCATATTAATGACAATCATAATGTTGAAAAGTCAACTTTGTCATTAACAAGCAAAGAAGAAGAAAACAATGTTGATAGTATGTGGTACTTAGATAATGGTGGAAGCAATTATACGTATAGATATAAAGGCAAATTGGTAAAGTTTGATAAGAAGATGACACGTAATGTTTCCCTTAAAGACTTATCAAAAAAAAATTAAAGGAAAAGATATAATTCTCATCTCTTTCAAAAATAATAGTCATAAGTTGATCATTGATGTTTATTATATACCTAAGTTAAAAGGTAATATTTTAAGTTCATGCCAACTCCTTAAAAAAAAAGGGTATGAAATTCTCATGAAAAATAAAATTCTTTGGCTTTAAGATCAAAACTTTGATTTGATTGCTAAGGTGGCTATGTCAAGGAATAAGATGTTCAAATTGAACATCAAAAAAAATATTTGAAAGTTCATTTGCAAGATGAAGCACGGTGTCAGCGTATGAGATTTGGCCATTTAAATTTTAGAGCTCTAGTTAGTAAAAAGCTTACCCTCAATTAACCATCCTAATTAATTATGTAAAGCACGTTTCCAAGAGTTTTCCTAAAGAAGCAACATCAAGAACAACTAGTTTTCCTCATCTTACGCATATTGATGTTTGTGGACCAATCAATCCACCTTTATCTTAATGATTTTATTATAAAACTTGAGTTTATTTTGTTGACAAAAAATTTGAAGCTTTTATTTCTTTTATGAATTTTAGATTGTTTATAGAAAAGGAGACCAGTCATAAAACCAAAACTTTAAGATTAAATCAAATAAATGAATTTACTTTTAAAGAATTCAATGATTTTTGTACAACTGATAACTTCCATCACCCTTTTATAGTTCCCAAGTCACCATAACAAAATTTAATAGCCTAGAGAAATAATATAACCATCATTAATATGGCAAGATGTATGATGAAGGCCAAAAATATGTCCAAGCAGTTTTAGGTTGAAGTTGTTTTTATACAATGTATTTGTTCAATTGCTTTGTCAAAGTTCAAACTCCTCAAGAAGCATAAAGTAGAATAATGCCTAGTGTCTATCATTTAGAAGTTTTAGGAAGCATTGCGTATGCTTAAGTGTTACACCAAAAAAGATTCAAGCTTGATGATCGAAGTGTTAAATACGTCTTTATTGGATACTATTCACATTCTAAAGGCTACAGATTATACGATCCAAATAATGGTAAATTAATGATAAATCGAGAAGTTGAATTTAATGAGAAAGTTATATAAAATTAGGAGAGTTATAAATTTTCTTCCATATTTTAGAGAAGAAGAATAAGAATAAGAGACCATAGTGCCTATACAAGAAACAACTTCACCTCCTTCACCACTTTTGTTACCTTATAAAGAAAGTTTAAGTGAAAGGCCAACAAAAATGAAAGATATAGGAGACATTTATGTAATATCTAATGAAGTTATTTTCAATAATAAAAATTTGTATTGTCTTCTTGTAGATAATGAGTCATTAAATTTTGAAGAAATCATATAAGATAAAAGATGGAGATTTTCCATGGATGAGGAAATCAAGGAAATTAAAAAGATTAACACTTAGGAATTAGCAACTCTTCTTAAGGGTAACGAAGCCATTAGAGTCAAATAAGTATATGAGGTGAAGATGAATGCTAATGGAGAGGTAGAAAAATACAAAGTAAGGCTTGTTGTTAAAGGATACAAATAAAAGTATGGAGTTGATTACAATGATGTTTTTCCACCTGTTACTCGAATGGAGACTATTTATTTACTTATTTCTTTATCATCTCAAATAAAATGAAATTTTTATCAACTAGATGTAAATTCGGCCTTCCTTAATGGCTATCATGAAGAAGAAATCTATATTCAACAACCAGTTGGTTATATGGTCAAAGGATATAAAAGAAAATTTTTGAGATTGAAGAAAACTTTGTATCGATTGAAGCAAGCACCAAAGGTATAGAATAACTACAATAACAAATATTTCCATGAGAACGAATTTGTTAGTTGCCTTTACAAATATGCCTTTTAAATTAGTAATTCATAACAATGGAGAAATTTTGCTTGCTTATCTTTATGTGAATGATCTTATTTTTACCGATAAAAATTCAAACTTATTTGAAGAATTTAAGAAGGCTATCTCACTTGAATTTGAAATGACCAATACAGGTTTTATGTCATATCACTTGGGTCTAGAGGTGAGGAAAATGGAGGAAAGAATATTCATTTCTCAAGAAAATTATGCAAAAGAGGTCTCGAAGAAGTTCAAAATATTTGATTGTAATTATGTAAACATATATGTGAAAATTAGACTAAAATTCCACTTTTTTAAAAGTTTTATGGGAAGTTTGAAATATTTAACATGTATAAGGTCTGACATCCTTTATTTGGATGGAATAGTTAATCGGTTTATAGAAACTCCCACCTCTGCCCATATGAAAGTTGCTAAAAGGATTCTTTACTATTTAAAAGGTACTCTTGACTTTGGATTATTTTATTCCTCTTTTAGTAATTTCAAACTTGTAGAATGTTGTGATAGTGATTTTATGGGAGATATTGATGATAGAAAGAAGACAATTGTTTTTTTAATGGGTAATTATACTATCTCATAGAGTTCAAAAAAGCAATATATTGTTAAACTTTCAACATGTAAATGTGAACATGTGGTGGCAACTTTACGTGCTTGTCATGTTGTTTGGCTTAGAAAATTGTTGAAGAAAATTCACTTGCCATGAGAAGAAGTTACAAATATTTGCATTGATAATAAGTCTACATATGCACCTGCCAAGAATTAAGTATTTTAATTTCTGAAAAAAAGAATTAAGTATTTTATGATCGAAGCAAGCATATAGATACAATAAATCATTTCATCAGAGAATCTATTACCAACAAGAAAGTAGAATTCAAGTGTGTGAAAACTCAATATCAAGTTGCAGATATTTTCACAAAGACATTAAAGTTTGAAGATTTTCGAAGATTAAGAGCAAGACTTGATATAATAAAGAAAATTTTTAATTAAAGAGGTACGGTGAAAATAGTAATCTAAAATTTAAAAAATATGACGTTTATGATTGTGTGGTATTGAAAATAATCAATTTAAGAGTTTTTCTATAAATGCAAAAGTCTTTTAGTATTATATTAGTCATTTATATTTTTATTTATAGTCTTTTTGTAAATAAGAGATGGAAAAATTTTATTTTCATTCTTCTTTCTCTACTTTCTTATTTCTCTAACAATTCTTTATTTGGTACAAAAAAAGATTTCATTATTAGCTAGGAAGTCATTTGCATGTGTAAACCACAGGATACACGATACTGAGGAAAGTAAAAATAGAGTTTTTTATTAGCTATTCTCGTATCTTTCTTTGAATTCAGATAACATTCAAATCCTGTCTGAGCACTCTCTTTAGTTCCGTAAGTTGATCTCCAGGAAAAATCGCTGTTACTGTCCTTCCAACATCTTTTTCCGTCACAAAATCGGACCTGCTTGGAAGAACTAGAACAATCCCTTCATCACCAACCCCTCTGATTGTATAATTCGCAAAAACAGGCTTTTGTTCCTTCAATTCCAGGTCATAAACACCTGCTTCCTCCAAGTTTACAAATGTCAAATTTGCTCCGTACAGTATGCAGTCCAAGTTACCTTGGTGAGCCTCAACAGTTTCAGAGATTAAGCTGTTTTCTTCCTCCTGTTTCTCTGCTATCAGTTCCGCCAATTCGCTTACGTCGACTTTTGCCACCGAGAAATCTGCCTGAACAACGTTAATCCTCATGTTATTGCCAGGAACTTCAGTTTTAGTTGTGCTCTTGTTTTTACTTCTTGTACAAACTGTCACAATTCTCGGCCCTGAATCTTCCCTTGCTTTGGACAAATATTTCCATATTATTGCCGTTATAAGGTTGAAAAGAGACATGTTGGCCGGACGGCGGGCTGAACCATAGACACTTGACAGGATACTCCGGAGGTGTTTTGGAGTGAGATTAAAGGAGTGTGTTTCCAATTCAGAGTTTTCGGTAACTTGCCAGAGGTCACCAACTGGGTCAACTTGTTTCAGGGAAAATGGTTTCCTTGGTCTTGTGGGAAGATTGTTTCCTTTTGTTTCTCCAGGATTTGGTTCGTCTAGAGACTTCGGTGGCCTGCGACCTTGTAATACTCGGCCCCACATGTTAATGAAGTTTGTGACAGAGAACGGATCACCAAGAACATGAGCCCAACTGACACCCACTGACATTCCTCCACACTGGAACCAAGTGAACTGAAGAAAATTTTACCAGACAAGTGAATGAAAGATGGTTCACTGACAATTTTAGTAAGAATATATAACACTTTCACCATCTGTTCATAAATAAAACGGGAGTTCCTGATTGTTGATAAAAGGACAAAGCATGACCAAATATGTAGAAAGTGATAGTCCCTGGAACATTGCTAAACGCAAAGGCTCGAAATATCCGACAGACATCCTCCAGCTTATTTTCTGGCCTGAATCAGTTTGGCGTGTACTTGCAGAAGCTCCAAGGTTGAGCAGACATGACGTCATCGTTAAGTTTTATTTCGGAACCAAATTCGTCCTCATTATGTTGAGACATTATTGGTGTATAAAAAGTTAATGGTTCAGGTCTGTTAATGGTTCAGGTCTGTTGGTAAGCAGCTTTTTTAATTTAAGTGAGGTTGTGGTTTCAAATCCCCTTTATCTATATAGTTATTTAAAATTTAAGGTTAGAATTTTGTCTCCCACAAAGAACTTATCCGGCTCGAGCAAAAATTAGTCTAGGTGTGGACAACTTAAAAGTATCTTTCTATAATTGAGTCCCTCTTAAAATACCTCATGGAAAAAGAAAAAAAGTTTTGCACTTAGTACTAATTTCTAAAAATTCAAGATACACTTCATGGTTACACAAACAAACACAAAAAGGGAAAGTGCTCTGATATGCAATAATGTGTGACTAACCATCTTGCACGAAAGGAACAAAGACTCGAAACGTTTGATGATACAAATTACTACATTAGGAGAGGCGTGACATCTCACTAACCAACACATGCAGCACTGTGCATGCCTTTGTAGACAAACATTTTACCTAAGGGAGATACACTGTTACACCCCTCCTCTTGCTCGTCATCACCAACTATTTCTCTATCCAACCTCTCCCCAACCAAAACACATTGTTAAGTGTGGTAGTTGTAGCACTTCATGGCGTTTCAATCCTTGAATTAACCTTGGACCAGTCCTACTCTTTTAACCTAAACATGTAGAAAAAAACTAGTTTGTGTTCTAATCTTTGCTCCCTTTTTTCATTTCAACTCTGTACTTTTTTATTTGTGTAATCAAGCTCTAAATGTATTCAAATGAATGCATGTGAGATTTTAAACTTATCATTTTATGTTAACATTTAACAAATATTCTATATTATTTTGATATATTTTTAATAAATTTAGGATTAATTAAAAATAAGTAAAATATATGCATTCGAAATATGAAATAACAAAGATTTAAGACTTTATAGAATTTTTTTTACAACAAAACTTATTTTCAGTATATTACTTTGATATTAATGATAAGTTCATTCTAATATCTTAAATAATATATTTTATGGAATAAAATTCAACCAAAATTTATATTTAAATGTGTAAAATAAATTTTAATTTTAATTTTAATATTTTTCAATCTAAATTAATCCAATCTATAAAATGTGAAGTTACAAATCGACCCCATCATTAGTTCCTAAACCTTGAGGTGAATGGAATTCTATACAAATAGAAGTATAGAAAAATAAAGAATTTTGAATTTTACAAAAATCTTTATTTAGTTCTAATTTTTAAAAAATTATCTATTTAAGAATATATTAATTAATTTATGAATTCTTTTAAAATAACGAATTAAAAAGTATCATGTTAAACATTTATATTTATATTTAATTTACTATTCATTCCTAAATTTATTTAAAACGCATATGGAAATATTATAAAACTTTACTTATAAAACATATAGAAATTTTAATCGACTTAAACTTATCTGAAACCATTAAAAATTATAACTTAAGTTAAAACAATTTCAGAAATTTTAAATTACTTATCTCTTTAAAGTTCCATTTGATATATTTTTACACAACTTTTTCAATCTTGCCACTTTCATGCGTTTAAAGCTTTTGTATGTATAACCATTAGGTAAAGAAAGTAAAAGAAAAGGAAGAGATTGTTCAACGCACCGCACGTACTAAAAATAGGTGAGAGCTCAAAGATCAAGTTGCAAATGAAATAAAGCAATAACTAAATTCCAACTAGTTAGTTCGGCGCATGGCCCCTTCTTGATTACTTGCTTGGAATTTCGGTGCGGCTTACATGGAACATCCTAAGAGGATAAGCATGCAGTCAATGGAGAAATTCTATAAAAGTAAGAAATTCTGTGCCTATATTTGGTTAGCAATCCAACAATTTTTCCAGCATCATTAACATGGATTAATATCACAGCCGACTGAGCGGTCTAGCACAGACGGCGTGGTTCTTAGTTTAATGCCTCCGCAATCTCATTTGCTCAGGGCATATAGTGCATAATCAACAACTGTAATACAATAAGTAAGCGAACCCGAATTTACAAGGCTGATAAGAGGTGATTACCGTTAAGCCTGGAATAAGGAGGTTAAATTATAGCTTATTAGGTCAGTGCCAGTCTCACGATAAAGTGATATGTTTAGTTGAAAGAAGAACACATCACAGCAAGCGTCCATGTTTAATTGTCAGTTAGAATATGGATTAGAATGTCATGTTAAATATTTAAGGAGACATAGATAAGCTGTTAAGTACCTGGATATAGACTAGTGGAGCGAATCCTAAATCAGGGCCAAGAACTCCATCGTAAACAAGATGGTTATCAAGTAAATGACGATCATCCTTTGTAAACCACTCGTCGATGGTTTTCTCGCATTGAGCTTCGACGATCCGAACACCAGAGTCGTTACATTTAATAAAATGCCTGCCTGCTTCCGACCTACGAATCCTCCCTGCCGTTGTGAAGTATAGAGACAACCATGGGAACATAGGCATCTTCAAGTCAGAGATTGTGAGACCCTCAACTGCTTCACTCTTGAAAAAGTACAACCCTCTAATGTAATGCAACTTCAAGGCCAAGTCCATGTTAGCGAGTTCATGGTCCTTTCCTTGATCAGTCAATTCTCCGGGCACCACCGACGACAACATAACTCCGGAGACGGGATTCTCAAGGAAGGTTGGCTCCATTTCGAGGAGAGAGCTAGAGTTGTATAGGAAAAATATGGTTCTTGATTTCTTATCTTGAGTGAACAAAGTAACGTCACCTTAACGTCCATATTTATAGACTCATTAGAATCTCAGGTTGGACTAATGATAGCTAGCTAGTGATAGGAGTTCAATTGTAATTGGATGAAAACAAGTAAACGTAACTTTTAATTTCTCTTAATCTTCTAAAATTAACTTTGGCAAACTTAGTATCACCCAGTTGTACATCACTTTAGCTAAAATGTATAGGTTACACTGCAACGTCGTAAGGAATTAATTAACATTTAAACACGCAAGTCAATTTTTTTCAATTCTAACATGACGTTAGTTTCTTCGTTAAATTTACTAACGTGATATGTTATGTATCAAAAAAATCCTTATTCTTAGTAAACATTAGCATTAGTTACCAGAACAAATCTTAATTAATAAAACAATATCGTTTAATCATATTAGTAAATGATGTTTTTTTTTAAAATGACCTAACTCCTTAATTTTTAGTTTTCTAACTCGATTGTGAACTCTCGCTCCCTTCATTCATTTTCCTCTCCCAACTCTCATCCCTTCATTTTCAGTTTACCTAAATCTCGTTGTGTCGATACTTGATTGTGTTGATTTGCATGCCGCATTTCTGGGAATTTTTACCCCTAAAGTTTTGTAATTTCGCTTGAAGATGATCTACATCGCTCTTCTGTTGCGGGGCTCGAGCATCAAATCAACACGAACTACTCTATTTTTGGCATCGACAGGGGATAGCCCAACTTCGAGTGCCCCTAGGTTTAGTAACGACACGAAGAGTCGCTTAAGATGAAAATGGAAACAGTTATTAACCACATCCACTAGGAACCGAGACTGATAATTCTTGAGATCTTCAACTATCTCATCCATTATCTTCTAATCAAATTTCAATACTTACTAGTAATACAAATCTACTGTCAAGTTATGATAAATGTTTAGATTTTCTATTATGGTATGAACCACTTTCAGCATTGCAGATTAAGAGCTGTGATCAAAAGCCCACTGAGCACCAAACACATTCATCAGAAAAACATTTAACTAACGTAAGACGGGCATATGTTGAATCTACTGTTGTATTATTTTGACTTTGATGGCTTGGTATTATTTTGACTTTGATGGAACAATTCCTATCCCATATTGGAAAGAGATAAAGATGGGAGGAGTTTTTGAAGTTATAAAATAACTCCTCCCCCTCCTAATCAAAACCATCCCAAAAAATTTGATAAA
>JAOTAX010000006.1:6696304-6708851 GCA_025629825.1 Erythroxylum guanchezii | reverse complement strand
GTTTCTCGATCAATCTTCGTTACCGGATGTCGGACATTCGTTTTCCGATTCGCTTCGATTTGTATTCCGAGTATTTCATTTCGCACTTCGTTTCGTTCCGATTAGTTTTCCGTTTCCGTTAACCGGTTGGGATCCGGTTTCCGATCGGGTCCCAACAGGATATGTACGAAGGCTCCTTGACTAGCGTAAGGACAATAGGAGGCGACATGAAAGCGTTCTCTATTGGTGTTGGACTACACCAAGGCTCAGCTTTAAGTCCTTTTCTATTCATAGTGGAATTAAATGAACTTACCCACTATATTCAAGAAGAGATACCTTGGTGTATGCTATTTGTGGACGATATTGTCCTGGTAGATGAGATCAAGGAGGGGATCAATGCCAAGTTAGAATGTTGGAGAGCAACGTTAGAATCGAAGGGTTTTAGAATGAGTAGGTCCAAGGCGGAGTATGCAGAATGCAACTTTTCAGGTAGCCAGATGGTACAAAGGGTGGCGGTAACGATTGGCACTGACATCATACCACAAAAGTCGAGTTTTAAATACCTCGAATCCATTATCCAGAGTGATGGTAACATAGATGACGATATATTACATCGTATTAGATCTGGGTGGTCCAAATGGTGGGGTGCTTCAGGTGTTTTATGTGATAAAAGGTCCCTATAAAACTCAAGGAAGTTCTATAAAATGGTTATTCGGCCAACCATGTTATATGGGACAGAATGTTGGCCTACGAGACGTAGCCATACGCGTCAGTTATTGGTAGCAGAAATGTGTATGCTTAGGTGAATGTGTGACATTACCATACGAGATAGGGTACGGAATCAAGTAGTGTGGGCTAGACTCCAGGTTGCTATTATTGCAGACAAGTTGCGCGAGAAAAGACTTAGGTGGTTTGGACATATGCGCAAGATGCCCTTGAATGTGCCGGTACGAAGCGGTGAGATGATAAACCTTAGTGGCTACAAAAGGAGGAAAGGAAGGCTGTACAAGACCTGGAGGGAAGTGATCAAGAACAATATGTGAGAGTTGGCTCTCACTGAGGCAGTTGCTAGAATTAGGAAAGTCTGGCATGATAGGATAAGGGTAAACGACACCCATTAGAGTCCTTGCGTCTCTTACCTAAATGATAGGAAGTACAACCCCATGTCCTTTACACCTTTGCAAGTAGTAAGTTGTTGGTCAAGACTTCAGGTCAGGCGTAGTTAGGGGCAGACCCAAAAATCGTACCTTACAACCGTAGGAGTGTTTTTCCTCAAGTTAGGTAAGTGTCGACTTCTAAGGCGACCAGCGATAACAAGAGCCGTTCTTTACAAGGGGTATGGTAAAAGTTCTAGTTTCTCTTGTTGATCTGGCCAACCAGCAGGTATGTCGTTTTTGTTTTGTAGTGTGATTCTAGTTACTAAATTTTTATGCGTGCCAGTTTTTTAATTATTGCTTCTGTTATTTTACATCATTTTTTACCTGTCACATCTGCATGTGGGTTTATTGGGAAATAGCCTCTCTACTTTGTAGGGGTAAGGCTGCGTACTATAAGACCTCCCCAATCCCCGTCTCACTGCGGAACTTCAGACTAGGTGTGATAATGATGATGATGATGACGACTAGTGGATAATTAAAAAGTTATTAGAACTTAAAGAGTAAATTCGAGGAAAATATGTCTCTATAAAAATCCTTGGCATGAAACTCAAAAGGAGGATCATAAATTAGTACAATAACCTAATAGTGTGTTTTAATAATAAGAATGTGATTAATAATATATAATTAAATGATGAGTAAATTTTAATTAAGATCAATATTTTTTTATCTTTGATAATAAATTAAAAAAAATTAAAAGAGTTTATTAGACTGTGTAACTCAAATCTCTAATTATGGGATTATAAAATGACATATCCAAGTAATAGCCACATAATAATGGGATTAATAGGCTTAGTGTTAGACCTATAAGTCCTAATAATGGAATCATATGGGAATTGGCAAATCTTGACTATTGTTTCACACTTGGGATGACGAAACAAGGCCAAAACTTGTGAGTAGGTAAGTAAAAGGGACATCGTCAATGATTTGACATGAATTAGTGCATATTGGCAAAAATCTTCAATAAGATGCAAAATTTGAGTGTGAGACCAAAAGATAGCTTGAGATGGACTTTAAGTTGAAGGTTAGCTTAATCATATATATGAGGAAGACATATAAGAGCTGTAAGGACTTAATATGTGCTCATATACAAACCATGACTAAAGAATTTGATATGAGTAAGCATTAGATTGGACCAGTATGTAATGAAAGGCTTTAGACTTGGATTACTCATCATCAATGAATAGATATCAAAGGGAGATCTTATACAATGCGACAAATAAGATCACATTAGGTATACATCAGCTCTAAAAGATAAAGATCATATGAGAGGATCATCTGAAAATAGTGGAATTCTTCATGGATATAGATGTATCTTTCCTAATCAAATGTAATTTCTTATCGTGTTAGTTGTGATGTAGCTAAAACCTATCTTATAGAGCTCTATTCAGATAAGGGTGTCATCTAATTAAATAGTGTGATGTAATCTGATAAGTATAGATGTGATCTAGGTAGTTTAATTCAGTTATGATTCTAAATTATAAAGCCAGAGGTGCTTATAAATAATTCATTTGAGTCTTGCTCCACAGAACACAGATAGAGGGGAGGGAACACATAGAGAGACCATTCTATTGTATACTTTTAGGAAAGTAATAAAGTTTAGTTTTTACCATAACTCTTGTGTGTTTGTTGTTGCCTATGATTATTTAATGCTTTCGTAGTATTGTTACAAGAAAGTGAGAGTTAAACTTACAACAGTCTCAAGGTGTTCAAGAATAAGGTGTTATTGGTCAATGATTATATGGGAAGGCTAAGTCTTACTTAAATGGACCTAAGTGAGATTATCGTATAAAAGAAGTGCAACTTGTGATATGAGTTTGGTGTCTAGGAAAAACTTTGTAACAACTGGTATAAGAGCCAAATATCGATATGGTAGGAGGCAATAATTTGACAAAGGATTAATAGGCTTAGTGTTAAACCTATAACTCCTAATAATGGAATCATGTGGGCATTGGCAAATCTTGACTGTTGTTTCACACTTGGGATGACGAAACAAGGCCAAAACTTGTAAGTAGGTAAGAAAAAGGGACATCGTCAATGAGTTGGCATGAATTGGTGCATATTGGCAAAAATCTTCAATAAGATGCAAAATTTGAGTGTGAGACCAAAAGATAGCTTGAGATAGACCTTAAGTTGAAGGTTAGCTTAATCACATATATGAGGAAGAAATATGAGAGCTCTAAGGACTTAATATGTGCTCATATACAGACCATGACTAAAGAATTTGATATAAGCATTAGATTGGACCAGTATGCTATGAAAGGCTTTAAACTTGGATTACTCATCATCAATGAATAGATATCAAATGGAGATCTTATACAATGCGACAGATAAGATCACATTAGGTATACATCAACTCTAAAAGATAAAGATCATATGGGAGGATCATCTGAAAATAGTGGAATTCTTCATGGATATAGATGTATCTTTCCTAATCAAATGTAATTTCTTATCGTGTTAGTTGTGATGTAGCTAAATCATATCATATAGAGTTCTATTTAGATAAGGGTGTCATCCAATTGAATAGTGTGATGTAATCTGATAAGTATAGATGTGATCTAGGTAGTTTAATTCAGTTATGATTCTGAATTATAAAGCCAAAGGTGCTTATAAATAATTCATTTGAGTCTTGCTCCTCAGAACACAGATAGAGGGGAGGGAACACATAGAGAAACCATTTTATTGTATACTTTTAGGAAAGTAATAAAGGTTAGTTTTTACTATAACTCTTGTGTGTTTATTATTGCCTATAATTATTTAATGCTTTCGTAGTATTGTTACAAGAAAGTGAGAGTTAAACTTACAACAGTCTCAAGGTGTTCAAGAATAAGGAGTTATTGGTCAATGATTACGTGGGAAGGCTAAGTCTTACTTAAATGCACCTAAGTGAGATTGTCATACAAAAGAAGTAAGTGCAACTTGTGATATAAGTATGGTGTCTAGGAAAAACTTTGTAACAACTGGTATAAGAGCCAAATATCGATATAGCAGGAGACAATAATTTGACAAAGGATTAATAGGCTTAGTGTTAGACCTATAAGTCCTAATAATGGAATCATGTGGGCATTGGCAAATCTTGACTATTGTTTCACACTTGGGATGAGGAAACAAGGCCAAAACTTGTAAGTAGGTAAGAAAAAGGGGCATCGTCAATGAGTTGGCATGAATTGGTGTATATTGGCAAAAATCTTCAATAAGATGCAAAATTTAAGTGTGAGACCAAAAGATAGCTTGAGATAGACCTTAAGTTGAAGGTTAGCTTAATCACATATATGAGGAAGACATATGAGAGCTCTAAGGACTTAATATGTGCTCATATACAGACCATGACTAAAGAATTTGATATAAGCATTAGACTAGACCAGTATGCTATGAAAGGCTTTAAACTTGGATTACTCATCATCAATGAATAGATATCAAAGGGAGATCTTATACAATGCGACAAATAAGATCACATTAGTTATACATTAACTCTAAAAGATAAAGATCATATGGGAGGATCATCTGAAAATAGTGGAATTCTTCATAGATATAGATGTATCTTTCCTAATCAAATGTAATTTCTTATCGTGTTAGTTGTGATGTAGCTAAATCATATCATATAGAGTTCTATTTAGATAAGGGTGTCATCTAATTGAATAGTGTGATGTAATCTAATAAGTATAGATGTGATCTAGGTAGTTTAATTAAGTTATGATTCTGAATTATAAAGCCAGAGGTGCTTATAAATAATTCATTTGAGTCTTGCTCCTCAGAACACAGATAGAGGGGAGGGAACACATAGAGAGACCATTATATTGTATACTTTTAGGAAAGTAATAAAGGTTAGTTTTTATTATAACTCTTGTGTTTTTATTATTGCCTATGATTATTTAATGCTTTCGTAGTATTTTTACAAGAAAGTGAGAGTTAAACTTACAACAGTCTCAAGGTGTTCAAGAATAAGGTGTTATTGGTCAATGATTACGTGGGAAGGCTAAGTCTTACTTAAATGGACCTAAGTGAGATTATCGTACAAAAGAAGTAAGTGCAACTTGTGATATAAGTTTGGTGTCTAGGAAAAACTTTGTAACAACTGTTATAAGAGCCAAATATCGATATAGCAGGAGGCAACAATTTGACAATGCATGTCAACAATAGGGTTAATTCCTCAAGGGAAGGAAGATGTCACTTCCTACTAATCTCGGTTCAAGATTTCCATGGTGCATATCCAGCAGTTACAACATCAAATAATAGATTTGATGAAGGCACAAGAGGATTCTAGATTAGAGATCACGATCCTAAGACATGTCACTGCAATATAGGATATTGGGAATTTTGAAAGCATTTTGGTGAAAGATGACATTATAGATAAGACCCTGTTTAGAAAATGTGTTTAAAATGATTTTATAGTTGTACAAATATATGTAGATGATATTATTTTTGGTGCAACTTCTAAAAAGTTATGTTCGAGTTTTGAAAATCTTATGAAAAGTGAATTTGAAATGAGTATGATGGGTTAATTGAAATTCTTTCTTGGTTTACAAATTAAACAAACTGAAGAAAAAAAATTTATTCATCAACAAAAATATATCAAAGAACTTTTAGTCAAATATAAAATGGAGATAGTCAAACCAATGTCTACTTCTATGCATCCTTCAATCCTCTTATCTAAGGATGAAGCTGGAAAGAAGATTGATCAAACTCTTTTCACAGGAATTATTGGTTCTTTACTTTACCTAATTGCAAGTAGACCCGATATATTGTTTAGTGTTTGTTTGTGTGCAAGATTTCAAGCAGATCCTAGAGAATCTCATTATATTGCTATCAAAAGAATATTGAGATATTTGGCAGTTTTACTGATCTTTACTTAATGTATGAGAAAGGTAAAGATTTCAGGTTAATTGGCTACTATGATGCTGATTATGCTGGAGATAGAATTGATAGAAAGAGTACAAGTGGAGGTTGACACTTTTTTGGTTATAATCTAATTTCTTGGTCAAGCAAGAGGCAAAGTTCAATTGCTTTATCTACTGCGGAAGCTAAATACATGTAAGCTGCAAGTTGTTGCTCACAACGTTATGGATTAAGTATCAGTTAGAGGATTATTCTATCCAAGAAGATCAGATTCTAATCTTCTGTGACAATACAAGTGCTATTAATCTCTCAAAGAATCCAATATAACACTCGAGGGCAAAGCATATTGAACTTAGACATCATTTTATACGAGACTATGTACAGAGAGGGATCATCAATCTACAATTTGTTAAGACTAATCAACAATGGGCAGATATATTCACTAAACCCTTAAGTGAAGATAGATTCAAAGAAATTAGACGAAACTTGAATATGGTAATATTGAATGATCATTCGCCTGACACGACGTAGCCCAGACGATTCGTACAAGTAGAAGATAAAAAGTCGTAAGTTTTCAAGTAAATAGTAACGATAAGTTACGAACGGTAACTTTTCAAGAGTATGTATAAGAAGGAAATCTTCTCAAGATTCTAAACTACCTTATACTCTAATATTTTCTTGAGAAACCGACTTGTTTAGTGCTCTCAACAATGACGACGCAATACTCTGCTCTAAACCTTAAGTTCTTCTCATTCATATTCTCATCTTTTGATACTAAACTCACTACATTACATTTGCATATTTAGTGCTTTTTTTGTTATAGATCAAAAATGGAGAAATCTCTTATCTATAGGAGACATGTTGATTTCAATTCCTTGAAGAAAAATTAGATGGACATCGAACCAGAAATTGAAGCAGTTGGCTGGAAAAATTTCTTCAACATTCGTGAGACAGTCTATTTGAATGAAATATATGAGTTCTAGAAAAATGCAAACGTGGTGGACAACACTTTAGTATCAATGATAGATGGGTTGTCAGTTATAGTCACACAAGATTCTATTGAGAAGGCTATTGGGTGTCCAAGTATTGGAGCAAAACTATTAACAATAGAAAATGGATCACTCAAGGTCGTGTAGACAAAGCTTACATTGATCGACAACTATATGGATGTAGTAATCTAAGAGGTAATAAGGCTTCAACCCTCGTTCCGAAGGCTAAGGTTTTTCATTCACTTCTTATCCACTGTATTCTACCAAGAGCAGGCTCAAAGGACTCGGTGACAATAAATGATGAACATTGTTTACTTCATCTACTTACTCACCAACCCATTAATCTTCTGTTCTTGATTTTGAAGAACATGATAAAGTCTAAGGGAGATTAATATGGCTCTTTACCTTACGGTATGCTGTTGACAAGATTCTTTAGAGAATCTGGAATCCTACTTGATAGAGGAAACATACTCAAGCTGAATATTAAGAGTGTTATTAATGCCGCTACTATTCACAAAATGGGAATCAGGATTGAAGCTGAAGCGGATTTAGGTTCTACACCGAAAGCAAAGTCTGAGGGGGAGCTTATAATAAGACAAAGCAGGAGTGAACATGCTCCATCTGAAAGACAAACAAAACCTCAATCGACAGGAAGAATATCAGCAGAAGAAAAGACTGAACAATCGTCTGATGTGCCAATACAAGACAAGACAATTCTATAGAGGGAGGAAAGCAAGGTTCAACAATCAACTCATCAAGTGTCTTCGAAAAGGAAGGCTGAGAGGCTCCAATCAAAAAAGCCCAAACAGTCAGGAAGGTCACCAAAATTATTGACTTTACGACAACAAGAACATAAGAAGTAGAAAGTTCTGATTCTTGGTGGAGATTCTGAGAAGCAAGAGCAACGACAGCAGCCTACCAAATCAATTGTCTCTATACTGCAAAGTCAATCAGGACAATCATTTAGAGAGACAGAGATAAAGAGGAAGTTAGTATTTGAGAAGAAGAAGCCTCAACACCAACTCTCTTCCAAACCAGTAGAAGAACAAAAGAAGACGAAGCTTAGTCAGAAAAAGGTTTCTTCATCTGATGTTCCACAGAAGGCACAGTCAGTTGAACACCAGTTAGTACCTTACAATCCTTCTGAACGAATAAAGAAAAAGGATTTGAAAATGAAAGTTATAGAAGAATCAGTAGCTGATCGAAACAGAAGTTCAGTTATTATCAGAGAACCTTCTAAGCAGACAGTCAAGGTATAAGTCGAGTCTATATCAGTAAACGATCAGTCAATACATCTTCTCAGTCATGAAGAAGGAAGACTATATGGTATTCTACGAGATGAGAAGTCAGAACCATATCCAGTGAAGATTTCAAAAGATCTTATACTATTTATCCGATAACAAGCAAAACAACAATAAAGATTGTATCAGATGTATAACCAAGATGTTCAACCCCGTAATAAATGAAGAAAAAGGGAAGAAGAAGATGTTTCCTGAATGAAGATGATTTCACAGCAGAACAGATTCAAGTGGCTGTGAAGAGTATAGACGATGCATGTTATGCAGCTCAACTTGTAGGTGTCTATGTATCACATCATATATCAAGGGCATCAGGGAGTCAATTTAGAGTTTCTACCAAAGATGAAAGTTTCAAAGTAGTTGGCACTGTGACAAAAGGAGGGTACAGGAGTATCACAATAAAAGTATCAATTTCAATTTAGAAACCTTTGTGCATTTAATCATGCATTTCAGACCCTTAAGTTTCATACCTTCAGTCAAAAATGTCTTACACTTTCTTAGGCAACCAATTCTCAAACCACCCAGACCTGATGATCTTGATCTCCCAGAAGGGAAACAAACCTTCAAACTACCCTCAATCAAAATCATAGAATTAGACGATTCACCTAGACAACCATCTGTTGTTGAACACTTTCATCCACTTAGTGAAATACAACAAGATCCTAGTATTAATTCAGAGTTCTTGAAGCATTTCATCAATTGGACTGAAGTTGGTCACAAGCAGAAGGAAGTTCAAGAAGCCTTAGCAAAAAATATTGAGGAAATTCATACTAAGGTTGATGAACTGGGTGATTCAGTGGGTGATCTTCATGAGGACATAGCATTTCTACGTGTTTCTATTGAATAGGACCTCAAGCCGATTCACACTGATATTCAACACATGTATTCTAAAACTTTGAAGCGTCTAAAATTAATTATCTTTTTAATTAATAACAAATAAGGGGAGAAGAAGAGAAAAGAGAAAAGTGGAGAATTTTTGTACATTATCGGTTTATTCATCTGAATATTATTTTTCGATTGAATATTGTTTTATCTTCTAAATATTATGATTATTTGTTATCATCAAAAAGGGGGAGATTGTTAAGTCAAGAAGACTTCACTTCACTATTAATTTTAATGACAATCAAATAATAATAATATTAGAAATATGTGAACTGTTTCGATAAGTTTGTTAAGTGCGCAGAAAAATGTAAGTGACACAAATCATCAACTTAAGATGATACATAGTCAACCTTAGAAGATACAGAAGGTCAACATAAGAAGATACAGAAGGTCAACATCAGAACATGCAGAAGGTCAACTCAAGACGATACACCAAAAGAAAGCACGACACCAAACGAAGCGCAATACCAGAAGAAGCATTGTACCAGACGATGGAAATGAAAAAAATTCTAGAATATCAGTCAGTTACTTAGTTGGAGTTAGTTACAGGACTCAACTAATAACGGTTTTTAGAACATTCAAGAAGCAGTTTTCTCAAGAAGATAGTTAAAGTTTTAGGCTATAAATACTAGGTATAGTCGTAAACAAAAGAGATAACGTTTTATAAAACTACATACAATACAAGAAAGAAAATTTGGTTGTACAATACTTAGAGAAACTCTATATTCAAGTAAAAAAGAAAGAAAGCAAACACATCTGTAACGTGAAGCTCAAACAATATCTTTCCAAGAGAAAGAAAGGCTAGAGCCTGGAGAGGCTAAGAAAGCAGATAAAGAATACTTTATTAGAGATACCTGAAGAGGCTCTGTAAGTGTAGAAAGAATACTTGTAAAGTTGAAGAGTATAGTGAATTCTCAAACAAACTTTGAGAACTGGACGTAGCCCAAGGTTAAGGGTGAACCAGTATAAAATCGCGGTGTCTATTCTCTAACCCTTATCTTTTAATTTTCTTATTGATAGAAGAGTAGATAATAATTTTTGCGATTGCATTGCTCGTCGACTTAAGAGAATTGTTTTGTAATCATCTGAAATTGCAAAGAAATCCAATAAATTTTTTAAAGATTAATATCTTCGAAGATCTTACACAATTCAACCCCCTTCTTGTGTATTCTATATACTTTACGTGATCTCTATATTAACAAGTGATTTATTTCAATATCTACCCAAGAGATATGGAAAGAAAGAAATCAACGAAAGTTCCAAAACATGGAACGATCAGCTCATTTAGTGCTACATTCAATCATGCAGAAATGGAGAAACAATATTCATGCTGGGAAACGGAACTAGATCACTAGACAAAGGATTGGAAGTCAGATCTTACCTGAGGAAGTTAGATACCGCAAGTTAATGGGCGAGTTCATTAGCTTCTCCACGGCCTCCATGATCACTGCAAAAATAATGGAAGGTGGGTAAAATAACCATATTTGAATGAAGTTCTAGACACGATGAATGAGAAGATTCTTACCGGAACGGTGCGATTTGAATCGCGGATTGATTAGAACATCCAACCCTAATTTGGAACATCTCGAAAAGCTCAGAGGATGGGTTGTGTTCATTTACTGCTTTGGAACGAGTCAACAGTTTTTGTCGTTTTTGTGTGTAGCTTATTCAGTGTGTCCAAATCGTGTCATGTTTTCACTTATTTTTTGATGTAGTATCTCCAACTATGCTTCTTAACTACTGGAGAGTAATTCTATTCTCCAATAGTCTTGTACCTTTCTTTTTATTCATTAATTTAATTTTAATTTCTAGAAAAACAAATAGTTTATGACCATTCCAATCATGAACTGGAATCTGTGGCGTACAAGATTGTCTTCTCAGTTCTCAAAATATTTTAAAGGAAAATTAGCTTTGTTGTTAAGCTAGAATTAGAAAGGCTTGTTTTTTCTCTGAGACTCTAAATCTACGTGGTTAAAGAAATTTTCGAACTCATTCATTATGAGAACTCCAATTTTACAAGTTTTAGTAAAAATTTTATGTTATAATTAATCTAAAACTATGGTTACTATGGTTTTGTTTCATCACACTTTATCACTTATTCCTATCAACCCAATATCTCAATCCAATAAAAAAAGTATAAGTATGAAAACCATATTTTGTTGGTAACAACTTTTCCTTTTTTTTGTTTGGAAAAATCAAAACAAACCCTCATCTTAAACTTTGAAGGTTCAAAGATTTTATTCATGATAAGATTAGAATTAGAATTTTGAGAGGACGTCAATCGCATCTTATCTTATAGAATTCAATTTTGATAAAAATCAAATTTATATATACAAAACATCTAGATTTTAGTGAGAGTAATTTTTAAACAAGAAAATTAACATGCATATAATTTTAACAATATTTATTAAATTTAACTTTTTATTTAATATTTATTATTTTTTGTTAATTTATAAATATTTAATATTTATATATATACAAAAATTACTATTATTATTCAATATGATATGATAAATTAAGATATATTATACGTGTAAAGCAATTCGTTATTAATTTTTAAACTTTAATAAGGAAACTGTCTATTATAGGACCATTGTAACTCATAAATAACTTCTAACTTCAAACTTAAATTTTGATGTGATGGGAAACTTAAATTTATTTACGTATAAGAATGAACTAGTATTTTTTAGAATATTAACGTGATAAAAATAACAACAAATATTACCTAATTAAACATGGAATAATAGCATCATACCATCCTAAGCTCATTTCGACAATTAAACTTAAAATTAATATAATATAATAAACTATTATTACTTATTTTTATATTTTTATTTGTACATAGTTATTTATTTACATTTATGTATTTTTATTGTTATTATTATCTTTATGCATATTTTCTTTTTCTTTTTCTTTTTTAATTATTACTTTGTTATTTTAATATGCATTATTCACTTTTATTTTTTCTTCTAGGTCAATCGAAAAATCTCTTTATTAGTTAAGAATAAGGCTGTACGCTTTTGAACCTCTCTAGACTTTGCTTATCAGTAAGACTTCTATTGAGATGTTATTGTTATCGTATTAGTATAATATAACGAACTTGTTGTTAAGATTCATTATAAGCAGTAGCTAATTTCTTATTATTTTATGTTGCAATTTATAAAACATAAAATTGAGAAAAGAATCAATTAATTAAATTCCTTAATTTTTACTAAGAATTCACTTAATCAATGTTATGAATACCGTACCGGGGTCGGTACCGGATTGAACTTTGGAACGGAACGGTACCGGGTACCGTTTCGGAGAATTTTTTAAATTTATAAAATAGCCCTTAAAATTTTTAAAAATTGCAAAATAGTCCATATTGATATATTATATAGTTGTACTTTATACTTTACTAGTTTACTGT
>JAOTAX010000006.1:6683588-6696204 GCA_025629825.1 Erythroxylum guanchezii | reverse complement strand
GGTATTAGCGGTACCGGCCGGTACCCACCGGAATCGGCCGGTACCGAGCGGAATTTATACCCGGTACCACAGAGGCCATTCC
Organism: Erythroxylum guanchezii; assembly: GCA_025629825.1. NCBI lineage: Eukaryota > Viridiplantae > Streptophyta > Magnoliopsida > Malpighiales > Erythroxylaceae > Erythroxylum > Erythroxylum guanchezii. The sequence goes on along the minus strand of JAOTAX010000006.1, from coordinate 6,696,122 downwards.
GGTACCGTTTTCCAGCCGGTACGGAACGTTCCGGCCGGTACCGACCGGAACGGTACGAAACTCTAAACACTGCACTTAATCCTTCAATTTTTAAATTTTCATCAAATAAATTACGATTTTATAAATTAGAGCTAATGTACTCCTTAATTTGTACAAGCACCTTATTGAATTAAAAATACTAAACGGTATTTTAAAATGTATTTTATGATTTTATTAATAAAATTTAAAATATGAAGATTTAAATGTACTTTACAATTAAAAAGTTAACAAGAATAAGGCAAAGATGAAAAAGCATAACCTACAAAGACAAGTCCATTAGTAAAAAGAAACCCATTACTGATGAACCAAGCCCAACATAATCCTTTGAGCCTCGATATTTCAAACACCACAGTTATAATCGTACCCACACTGGACGGCCGTGAAAACTGGCCCTACCTATATGAAGAGAGCAAGCGCACACATTATAAAAGTTTCATCAACAAAAAGTTTGCGCCCACTTGAGTCACGTCTGGTTTCGACGAGAGATAAGAGAGACGGAAATGGAAAGTCCTGAATACACGCGCCGATACTCTCACGTGAGCCATGAGTCCTGCACTTACATAAGTTCGCTCTCTCTCTCTGAGGTCTGAGCCCAAAGCTGATGCCTTTTGATTGGCCTCTGAATCGTATTTTCATACCAAATCTCCCATTTATGGCTGTTATCACCTTTTCTTTAATTCATTATTACGCCAAAAACTAAAACACACTCTCTCTCTCATGCACTTTTTACTTCCAGTCTCTCCACAGATACAGCACTCCTACAAGTTAGCTGATTCCTTCTTGTTTTTGTGTGTGTAGTGAGAAGCTAAAGTAGAGGCTTTCTGGAGATGAACGCAGGTGGGTTCCCAGGTTCGCCTCTCATGTTTTCCTCGTCCTTGTGGTTGGTTTGTGTGTGTTCTTTCTTCTCTTTAAGTCCTTTTTGGTGGGTAGAGACTCGTGGAGTCAATGTGGTTGTCTTTTATCGTCTCTTTGGCTTTCGCTTTGACAATGTGTTCTTTATAGCAATCTTTTTGCAGATGTGTTTTGCTTCATTTTGGTTTCTCTCTCTCTCTCTCTCTCCTTGTGTTGCTGAAAGCATTTTCCTTTTCTCTTTCTGTCTGGCTTTTCTTTTCTCTCTCTTCATTTTCATGTAATGTACGCTGTGTGATTGTTGAAATCCGTTGGATATTTTCCAGGTTTAGTCTTCTTCTTTATTGTGAGATGGCGAGCCTATTTAGTATTTTTCAGTTGTTTACTTTCTTTTTTTTGATATTTTGGTTTTGTAAGCTACATTGTTTGGTAGTTTGCTGTTTCTAGTTATGCCAGCTGCAAATGTCTAGATTTTAATGATAGTATCTCTGCTTGGTTGGCTGTCTGTTGTAAAAGCTTTACCTTTTGTAATTGATCATGGTATTGCATTTTGCTTCACTGTTCTGTTTCATTCTTCTAATCATAATCTCAGAGAAGTGCTTATTAGCTACATTAAGTTGAGAGGAGACGTCGGTGATTGACTCGTTCGTGTACATTAGAGTTTGAAACTTCTTTTGTCCCTACTTTGTAAGAATAGAATTGCAATCTGGGTCAATTTGTGAGTAGCAAAGTTATCTTTTTTTCACTTCATAGGACGTCCATGTTGGACAGCATATTTCTCCCCGCCTTGGATCCACAAAAAGAAACAGTGAGTAGCAAAGTTATCTTTTTTTCACTTCATAGGACGTCCATGTTGGACGGCATATTTCTCCCCGCCTTGGATCCAGAAAAAGAAACAGTATTGGTGTTCTAATTATACCATGTGAAATCGGAATCCTGCTTTGGATATACGTGGCTGCATCTCTTTGAGATTGTTTTCGCGGGGTGGATTGTCTTGTTAGTTGGTTATTGTCTTTTGTAGCATTTATTCTCTTTTCCCCTTAGCTGAATTTCGGATGCAAAAGGAGAATTTTGAGCAGTTGCTCCTCGATCTTTCGGTTGATGGTTGTGTCTAATATAATTAGTCCCATTGCTGCTTTTCAGATTTTGTGCTTGACCCTGCACGATGCAGTCGGCTAAGCTTGGGAGAGAAAATGCAACTTGTTCAGGAGATTGCCCAAGGGTCGAAACATGGTCCAGAGGTTCTTAGTTCATTTACCCGCAGGGAGCTACTTGAAATGATCTGTGCTGAGATGGGTAAAGAAAGAAAATACTCGGGATATTCAAAGATCCAAATGATAGAGCACCTTTTAAAGCTGGTTTCACAGAAGTCGAAAAGGATCCATACTGTCAGTGTTACCGCATTATGTCCTACTAGACCTAAGACTGGTATAAAAAGACGAAGACAAAAGGAAACCCACCTTCAATTATCGACTGATCTAAATCCTATTTCACCTGAGAATGAAAATGAAGGAAATGATAAAATACTCTGCCAGAATGTGGCATGCAGGGCAACTGTATCTCCGAATGATGATTTCTGCAAGAGATGCACTTGCTGCATCTGTCATTACTATGATGATAATAAGGATCCTAGTTTGTGGTTAACCTGCAGTTCTGATGCCCCCTGTGAGTACTCTTGTGGACTAACATGCCATCTAATATGCGCTTTGAAGGATGAAAGGACCGGAATAATGAAGATTGGCAGTTGTTCAAAGCTGGATGGCAGATTCTACTGTATTTCTTGTGGAAAAATTAACGACTTAATGAGGTAGCCTTCTTTTTTGGTTCTATTATTTATGGCACATGCATGATCAGTTAGCTGTTAGCTACATAAGTTATGTAGCCCATGCTTTATCTTTGTGTACAACAACTGATTTCTATGTAATTAGTCTTGGCTGCCAGCCAAGTCTTACCCAATCTAATTTAGAGTATCTTTAAGACTGAAAGATTAGGGTGCGCATATCTTCTTGTAGGCTAAATATATTTTTGCATATATGCATCGTTTGTGTATAAATATATACTGTTTTGTCTGTGGATGAGTATGTGCTTGTTAAGGTTTAATCTTATTTCATGGAAGACCAGGTTTTGGGAAATACGAGTGAGTAGCAAGTTTTGGTGCAACAAGCGTTGCATGCAATACTGACTCATTATGGTGGATTATGTCTCTTGGTTTTATCAACTGTAACATCAACTCATAACTCCCAAGGGGACAGCTGACTAATTTAAAGATTTTCATTCGTAGATCTTGGAGAAAACAGTTGGTGGTTGCCAAGGAGGCTAGAAGAGTTGATGCATTGTGCCTACGTGTTCTTTTGGGCCATAGAATTCTTACAGGGACAGAGCAATACAAGGAAATGCAGGGGCGCTTGGATACTGCCTTACAAATGCTGAAGGATGAATTGGGACCTCTAGATCTAGTGTGTGCAAAGATGGCACGGGGTATAGTTAACAGGCTCTCTTGTGGTGCTGAAGTTCAAAACTTGTGTGTTGGGGCCTTGGAAGCTTTTGATTCAATGTCGTCTGACAACCATCCTGATTTTGGAAAAAAGAAAAAGCCAGCGTGTAAGTTCTGATCCTTTCTGTACTAGTTTGGACTTCTTTGAAGATTCTAAATTTGTAGTTAATTGGCAGATAGTCAACGAAATTATAGCTCAAGGATAATTTATAGAGTTTCCAGTTTGATTTGTGGCAGTGTTACTTCACCTACTGATGATTCTTGTCAAATTGATTTCAGCTTGTAGAATTCGATTTGAAGAATCTACCCCAACTTCAGTTATCGTTACTCTCGAATGTATATACGATATGTTTGAGGACTTGATAGGTTGCACAATTTGGCATCGTAAGTCAGGAAAGAAGGATTATCCTGCCCAGCCTACTCTCGTTTTGCTGAAACCAGAGAAAAGATTCCAGATAACTGACCTAATACCCTCTACTGAGTATTTCTGCAAGATTTTGTTTTTTAGCAAGAGAGCAACTTTGGCTGTTTGTGAAGCTAAATGGATAACTCCTTCCTCTAGTGTAACCCTTGCTACAGATTCAGATGACATGAGCAAAGGCAATAGAGTAGTTGCTGAAGTTCATTCTCGTGTGAAATCAGCCAAGCACAGCAACATCAAATTACCCGTTCAAGAGCACTCAACACAACTGAAATCAGTGAAGCGGCTTAGCAAGAACAAGAATGAAGGAGTTTGTTTACATCGTCCCTTGGTGGAAGCTGTTTCATTGATAAGCTGTGGATCACTTTCTCCTCCTACCCCATGTAAATCTAATGGAATGCCGGAAGTGGCTGGCATGACTTGCAAAAGGCAATTAGAGGAGAGTTCTTATGAATATTCCGTGAGAGTGGTCAAATGGTTAGAGCATGAAGGACATATAGACGAGGACTTCAGAGTGAAATTTCTGACGTGGTTCAGCCTGAAAGCAACAATGCAGGAGAGAAGGGCAGTTAACGTTTTTGTGGATATCTTGAAGGATGACCCGCCAAGCTTGGCTGAACAGCTTATCGATACCTTCAATGAAGTGATCTGCTGTGAGCAAAAACCAGTTCCTCAGCATGGATTTTGCATTAGGTTGTGGCATTAATTAGTCAAAAGATATGGCTTCATCTTGTTTCATCCTCGAAGCAAGATAAAGATGAGTCCACGCAGGTCTGTTTCCTGGTTCTCGGATACCACTAAGTGATAGGATAACAAGTACATAATGCTCATTCATTACATGATAGATTCGACTTTGGTATGCAGAATAGCTAAAAAACTGAAACGTGAGATCCGTCAGCTTCATTATTAAACATGCAAATGGTTATAGCACACTTCTTGCTTAGCCACATGGATATTCTTTTATGAAGCATTCAGAAACATAACCATTATTGTTTGCTGGATTCAGTAGACACATCTGATATTTAGTGTTTAATATTTCATGATCATGCTCCTGAGTTATGGAGTATTTTGTGTCAAGACGACCTCCTCTAATTTGAAGTTGTGGAGATCCTAGTGGTCTAGCAATGCCTAAGATATTCCGTCTCTGTTCTTGCTCTCGTCTATGGATACCATTTTCCATCACCAAAACAAGTTATGGTTCACAGGGAGGGAAATTTACATTTTTTTGGAATGTAGTATAAATCTTTTCAGCAGAAGAATCTTTGATTTGATTTTTAGATGAATACTGACTCTGTCTGGATACTCAAATCCATTTTGCAGAAGCTACGAAGAAAATAAAGGCCATCCACAACAACAGAAGCACCTATTTTATAATTAATGAGTACCATAAGCTTCTCGAGGATCTAATAGCTAAAAACATCAATTTATAAGAAGAATTTGTTACCGGATTATTAATTAAAAAGCTACTTGAATCTTGGAATGACTACAAATAACAACTAAAGCACAAGCAATAATAATTGTCAATTTGATACAAATCTTAAAGAGATTATTTAAGTAGCCAAAGCAAAGGAGATATTAATCCCAACTTCAAAAGGAAAGGCTATGTCGTCATGAACCTAAATTCAAGAAATGGCAATTCCATTAAACCAAATACAAATTCGGTTAAAGCAAATGATAATGAAATTATAGATGTTATTACTCAAGTCAATATTATTACCAATGATTGGGTGATAGATTCTAGTGCTATAAGGCACATGTAGGCAAACAAAAATGCTTTAACCACCTATACTCCATTGACAGAAGGAGAAGAAACATTTTACTTTGGGGACTCTCAAATTGCAATTAGGGTTCTTAGTAAAGGCAAAGTCCTTCTAAAACTCGCATCTAGTTAAACCTTGCATTGAATGAAGTACTTCATATACCAAGTGTTAGAGTTAATTTAATTTATGTGTTAAACCTTGCATTGAATGAAGTACTTCATATACCAAGTGTTAGAGTTAATTTAATTTATGTGGCTTTGTTAGGAAAAGTTAAGGTTAGAGTATCATATGAACATGATAAGATTGTTATGACAAAAAATAATGTATTTGTGGGGAAAAGTTACTATAATTTATATTGAATGTTTCTAAGATTATCAATAAAAATAACGCATGTTCTTTTACTTAATTTTTCTTATGATTTATATCATGCTAGATTAGGTCATTAATCTTTCTTTTCTAAAGGATATGTAATCTCTTGGACATATTTCTGTTAATGGTAATGCATGCATAGATAAATGTGGCATATGTGCTTAAACAAAGATAACAAGAAAACTTATGCATCTGCCTATAGAGAATTTGGATTATTAAGTTCAATTTAAAATAATCTTAGTGATCTAAAATAAATTTTGTCTAAAAGTGACAAGTAATATTATACGACTTTTATACATAACTTGTTTAGATATACTAAAGTGTACTCATTAAGAAATAAAGATGAGGCTTTCAACATGTTGTCGTTGTATAAAGTTGAGGTAAAAAGCCAATTAAATAGGAAAATAAAAAAGTTCTGCCAGATAGATTAGGTGAATTTTTTTTTAATGACTATTGTAAAAGGGAAAGAATAATTAAAGAATAATCCATGAAATTACTTTCCTTTATTCCCTATAATCAAATGGTGTGGTAGTAAGGAAAATGGAACTTTGAGTAAAATAATGAATGCTTTGCTTGTTAGTTGTCTTGCTTCAAATAATTTATTGGGTGAACCTATTTTATCTATATGTCATTTACAAAATAGAATTACTTCTAAGAAAACTAGTAAAACACCATATGAATTATGGAGAAATTACCCTCCTAATTTGAAATATTTAGAAGAGTGGGTGAGTCTTGCTAAGGTGATGTTGCATGATCCTAAGAAAAGGAAAGTAGGATCAAAAAGTTTTGATGTTTATTGTTTTTGTTTGGTTTGAAAAGTGATGTTCTTAAAAGTAACAAGATCATTAAGACAAAGAATGTAGAGTGTTTTTGAACATATTTTTCCACTTTATGAGAAAATATCTTATGTTCCTACTATTATTATTGATTGTGAAAACTCTAATGTGTTATTGAGAAGGAGAAAAGGACTAAGACAAAAATTATCTTTTAGGAATAATTTTTACACTAATCCTGTTAAGAATGATCCTTTATATTTTTCAATGCAATTTCTTCATTTGATGCATCATTTTAGAAAGAGACCATTAAAAATGAGATTAACTCCAGTTTACAAAATAAAACATAAGATTCAGTACAATTACCACTAGGTGCTAAACTTATTGGTTGCAAATAGATTTTAGAAGAAAATTTAATTTTGATATCTCCATTGATAAATGTAAAGCTCAATTTGGTCGTTAAAGATTTTACTTAAAAATGTAATATTGACTTTTGAATACTTATGCATATATAATTGAAATTTCATGTATTAATGTTTTGATTGTTTGGGATTATATCCATAATTTGTTTATTCATCAAATGGATATCAAACAACCATTTTTAAATAATGGTTTGAATGAAGAAATTCATATGATACAACTTAAAGGTTATGCATTGCTTGGGATTGAAATCAAATTTTGTATATTGCAAAAATCTTTATATGGATTTAAACAAGCTCTTAAGTAGTGACATAAGAAATTTGATCGAGTTTTATTAAGCGATGGTTTCTCTTTTGCTAAGGTGGATAAATGATAGGGTTGTCAAAGTCTTCAAAATTAACTCTGATTCTCTAACTTCTTATAGTAGTTGCGGAACCAGGTCAAATCTTAAGAGAACTAAACACTAGTTTCCTAATTTCAAATATTAAAACAAAGTAGGGGGTTTTTGGTTAATTAACTAATTAACTAAAATTAATAAGAAATCAAAATAAATCAACTGAATATAAAAGAGAGAAATTCAAAAGTGCTTAACTTTGATTCAAAGGAAAGATCTCATCTAATTGTAACATTGAGATTGGTATACAAAGAATAATTTTTATAAATCAAGCAGTTAATCCGAAACATATTAGGATAGCTATAATAAGTCTCAAATTTTCTTAAATTACTTATTCAAACTCAGAATTCAAATCAAAACTTACCATCAATTGATTGAGTATAATAACATTCCATATCAATTAAATGATAGCAATAAGCTTAGTAAAAAAGACTAAACCCTAAATTAAATAATCGAGATAACTGCAACTATTCAACTTAGTTTTCTTGTTTATCATAAGTTAAATATGCAAATTCATAAATACCTTATTTGCTATTTGTACTAATCCTTCATAAGAATATGGATCACTGAATTCATGGATAGCTATAAAATAATCAACATTAAATTATTTTTTTAGATCAATCAATATTAATTATTAATGAAGTGTAAGAACTTAAAATTAGAAATACTCGATATAAAACTTGATCAAAAGTTTTGAACAAAACATCAGAAGATTACAACTAGAGTTTTTAATCCCCTTGAATCATAACATTTGAGTTTAGCCACATATGACTTAAGGTTCAACACCAAAGATAGAAGAAATATGAAAGATTGAGAGAAAACTAAGAGGAAAATGAAAAGAGAATGTGGAGAGAGGCGAAAGACGTCTCTTTATATTGTTTTCCTATTCTAAATCTAGTCTAATCCTATCTTTCAAAGATTCCTATCTAAAGCAAGTCCAAATCCCTACATAGTAAGTATGGAAAGAAGTTTTCTAATTAAGTTCTAACTCTTCAAGTGAATATGACATTAGGCATGATCTCGTCTTATCTATTGCAGTAATCTGTCAACTTTTTCCAAAATTTGTTATTTTCACCAAAAATACCCCAATTTGATGCAATCTTTAATTTTCATCTCCTTAAAAGCATTAATTTTCCTATTTAAGCACCAAAATAAATCTCAAACAAAAGAGAGCATTCTAATTAATATATCAAAATAATATCTTATCAAATTTCCCCATACTGGACTCATGCTTATCCTTAAACATACATCAATTCAATACATCAACTACCCTCATAATAACTTCTCATCTCCTTCATGTTATCCAGAAATATTCAAAAACTAATTCATAGTGAAGGTTTAAGATAAAATAACGATCGAGATAATAAGCACTTATAGGACACATTGTTATAATTAAAATATAGCATCTCATCAATTCTATCAAAATCAAATGAACCAAGACTTAACACCCTCTCAAGGATCTCACTCTATACACTCAAAGTGTTTAAGGTTCATAAGCTCTCAAATTAAAGCATAGCGAGTTACTTCCATAAGCTTGCTCAAAAATCATATCTCCACCACTTAACAAAAATGAACTTAATGCATAAATCAAAGGGACTTGATAAGGGTTGTAACATGGCTTAGGTAAGATAAGACAAAAAGAAGTTTTTAGGTTAAGGAAATTGAAGGAAATCATTCAAACTTATCTACACAAGTTTTAACTTTAATCAATCCAAATTTCACTTGATTCAAATAACATCCTTTTTAATTACCTTTTCTTATTTTTTTTATTCTTTCTTTCTTTTTTCAAACAAGAACGTCAAAGAGGATATCTTTTTTTTTAATACTTCTTCCCCATTTTATAAAAATGAAAAAAAATCAAAATAATGCAACTTAAATCAACTAATTTATGTTTCATAGAAATAGTCAAATCTTATGTAAATAAGCTTGATACAATTCCAACAATTTATGAGTTCAAAATTATTAAAGACATCAACAAAAGAAGGTAAAAGTGGCTTGTAAAAAGTCCATTATGCAAGAAAAGAAGAGGTAGGGGTTCAAATTGGTTTTCTAGGGATAAAAAGTAATGTAGGCTTGGTTAGGTCAAAAGATGGTTATCTTAAGTGCCCTTATCTTCTTTATACATAACAAAAAGATATGTATGAGCATAAATGTGATGAATGCTCTTAGACTCAAAGCTCAAGTAGGTGTAAAAATGCATCAAGTCTTGCAGACCTTCATTTAATAAAACCAATGATATACTTAAAATAATTTAATGAAAAACACTAATCATGCTTGTCTCTCTAATGCATTATTTCTCAAATAAAAAATGTATCCTAACGTAAGGATTATTCATAAACAACAATTATAAAATTATGAGGCTATCATAAGGAATAATTAATATATGAATCATAGTATCATGAGTCTAAGGAAAAATCACAAAGTTCATCATAATATAAATGCTCGCTCCCCCAAACCTAAATCATACATTGTCCCCAATGTATGCACAAGATACTTACATCTTATAAAAATAATAAAAAAAAAGCATAGAGTAGAAGACTCCCCTAATTTGTGAGCATCTAAAATTAGATGTACTATGGTGTTGGTCGACAAGGAGGTATCAAGTGATATATAATTGAATTGTCTCTCTTGTTTCTCAATCTATCATATCCTTTGTCTATTTGAACTGTCTATTCGAATATGCTTCTGATGGATACTTGTGTTAGGTTATGTGGCATATTGATCTTGTGCAGTTGGAATCACCATAAACTTTCCTTGCATGGTTATCGTAGGAGTATCTTTGGAACATCCCATAATGAAGACAAGTATAAATAAAAAACTAATCAGAAAATAATGAAAACAATTGAATAATGATTAAAATTAAAATGAAAGGAAAAATAAATAAAAGTAATTAATAAAAATGAAGGAAAAATAAATAAAACATTAATACAATACTAGTAGGAGTTCGTGGTAAATCTGGTATAGCGTGAACCATTTGTGCTGGGGCTGAGTGCTGCAATTGTTGGAGTGTTGCTTGGTGCATTGGTAATGTTGGCTGCGTGGTGGGTGTTGCATGGCTTATGTTTTTAAAAGACATTAATTGACTATACTGCTGCATTGGTCTATCATTTTATCCAAAACCTTAACATTGGTCGCTTGATTCACCACATTGGTCAACTAAACTTCCTAAAATAAGTTTTTTCAAAGATAAAAATACATCCATTTGACAAAAACTTGATTTAAAACCATTTCAAAAGCTTCCCAAATTTTTATTTAAATATCAAAAGGTATTCTTTGAAGATCACAAGAAATTGCTTCTTGATTATAAAAGAATTTATAAATGATCAAGACAAGGTTATAAGAAGGATTACAATGAGTTACTTAAATCTTGATATGCTTGATTCTTTCTTGTTATCGGTTATTCAATTAAATTGCATATGTGCTCCACTTTACTCATTTTCTCTATTCATTGATTATTCAATTTATTTGATTGACTCATTTACTCACTTCACTCTTCTATTAAACTTTATGATTTGCATATTGCTTGATTCCATTATAAAGAGCTACTAATATCACTAAAACTAAATTCATTCCTAGCAATATATTTTGTCATCATCAAAGCCATAGGTTAAGACCTCACTTGGTCAACAATAATAATATATATATATATAGAACATAATTTTAGCAATTATTGCCATAATACTAACTATTATTTCTCTTAAAATATTGTTCCCTTTGCATATGTTTTAAGACTAAATTACCACAACCAGTTCCCAAAATATGAGTCATACGTGTTTACCGTAACTAGCACTCTAATTGTGATGTTAAAGATTTAAGGAAGCAATTATAGATGTGTACTTGGTACACTTTTGTTAAAGAGCTCAATGAGGAGTTAAAGAGGTTTAAAAAGTTGAAGCCTGGGTGTGCTATTGCCTTGGTAGAGTATCTGGTGCAAACTTAAACTTTATCATACTAAATTTTCAAGTCCAAATATCATGTGGTTGAAAACAACATATATGAAACATCTAATGGATATTTTACAAGCTAGGGACAAAGCTTATTATTTCAATGTTGGAGACAATTACGATAATGGATATGAGAGGCAAGCAAAAAGAAGGACGTACATGCAGTGAAAGATCACGAAGGAATTAATGTAGTGTCATATCATATGGAATGGAGACGGTCTTAAGAAATATCAAGGGGTGATTTAAAACATATAATGAGGCGTAGGGAGCAAACTTCTTGTTTTAGGCATTAGAATTTGTAAAGAAGAGTAAATAGTGAAAGACATAAAGCTCCTATGTGACCTAAGTAACTTTAAAAAGTCCTTTTTTTTAAAAAAAATCTCAAAATAACTCTTTATGATTTTCAATTTTTTTAAAAAACTTCTTTTCTTAGACTTTCTTTGAAACAATAACAATGAAACATGGCTACTTGAATATCACACGCATACGTATCAAATGTTGACAACATTACTAATTAAATTCAAATTAAATTAATTGAACATATTATCTTATAATAATTATCTTTAAATGATATTTTATGTCGAGTTTAATTGATTTAGGTCAGATTTAAAATATGAGTTAGGTTATCACGTCACTAACTTATAATTGGTCCATGTATGATATTAAAGTCACATGTATTTCTCCTTTATTTTTAACAAAAGTCTATTAAGAGAAGATTTATAAACAACTAAAACCCACAAGGAACATTTTTGAGAATTTTAATGATTAGAATTTTTTTTTAAAGTTAGTTAAACTATACAAGAATTTCATATCTTTTTACCAAAAAAGTAATATATAGAAGAATCTTACACCTCATTTTCCTTCCTTTCTTTGATTGGAATTTCTTATTCCATACATTTGGATGTATATGTTACGTTCTAACATATCTTACCTCTTAACATTATATGGATTAGACTAAACTTTACAAATTTTCAAGCTTAAATAGGTGAAGTCCCAAGGAAAAAGAATATATAGGTACATGTTGAAGAATGTCAACTCACTTTTACAAGGAATGAAACTTATAAGGAACAT
>JAOTAX010000006.1:6632621-6645610 GCA_025629825.1 Erythroxylum guanchezii | reverse complement strand
GTTATGAGAATGAAAAAAAATTATGATGGCTAATGAGGGTTTAATGTACGAACCCTTCAAGGTAATATGCACGCTCAATTTCATGATTTTCAAAGCAAGCGTTGAACTCTGGAATCAAGCGGGGTCCAACAGATGTATATTTGAGCAAGAGAGTTGGGTCTCGGTACGTGATCCGACACTTTTTGTTCTTTATGGAGATTAAGAGTGGACTCTCATTAAAAAAAGAGACAAAATAGGGGCTCTTTTTGTTGCTTTTTATAAGGCTCAAAAGTGAAGAATGAATCCTATTTCATTTTTCATAAGAGTGGGCTACAGGAAGATGTCCTATCTGCCCTTACTCAGAGTCGGAACTACGCGTAAGTTGAAAAGAAGTACAAGATGTATAGACTTGTTATTAAGCATAAATTTCTCACATCTTTAATAAAAGAGCTTACAGATGAATTATATAGTTCAAGCTAATATTTTAAGTTAGACTCAATGTCCAGGTTACGATCATATCAAAATACTCATAGATAATATAAGGAAAAAAAAAGTAATTATCAAGTTAAAGTCAAGGATGATAATAGTGGAGTTGCTATATCTATAGTTATTCTAGCATATAAACTAGCCTACTTTCTAAAATCAAATCAAGTTAAGATGCATATACTATTTTTATGGATATGATCAAACTAAGTCAAGGAAGGAATGAGGTACTGAGTTTGAAGGCAAGGCGTATGGTGGCACTCTTCTTAATTGAAATCCAAATTAGTTGCATTAGTGTATGAAGGCTCACAAAGACTTTATTTTATTAGAAACATATTTAAGCAATATCAAGTAACTGCTTTTTCCCTTAGATTACTACAATCTTTGGCAATACGTAACCATTAATGTTGGAAAGATGTGAATACTTATCTTGAGTGTGACATGCGAGAAACCTTTCTAGATGGTACCGATGGCTTTTGTAGAGGATTGTTGACATAACATAAATCATCACTCAACCATCAATATCTCTCTTTTCAACGTATCATATGGATTTCCTCCTCCCATTCAAGTTTAAGTGATTCAAAAGTATTGGCAGATTACAAACACAAGAGAACTTTGTTGGATCTTTAATCAATTGCTGAATTTGAGAAGTATGATCTACCCGGGATGAAACACAAGTTAGGAAATGGTGAAAATACATGAGTTTGGTTAAACAATTGGTCAGATTCAAGCCCTCTTATACAAAGATATGCGATTATTCAATTGAGGAAAAAAATTCCTATGGATTCCAAAGTATCATCTCTAATCCAAAATAGTGACTATTATGGCAACTTTAGAGGTTTATCTCCATTTGCTGAACATTTACCTCAACTGATTGAAGGGAATAGAGAAGATACTGTCATCTGAACTCCCGACCCAGTGGAAGGTTCAAAAATGACTCTTATCACAGAATTCTTACTAGCAGATCAGCAGAAGTCTCTTGGCATAATCTCCTATGGAAAAACACTCTAAATCCTAAAGCCTCAATAATCACTTTACTTGTGAGTAAAAATAGGTTGAGGACTAAAAACAGAAGGTTTGGCTCAAATGATTCAACATGTGTATTATCTAGGGAGGCTGAAGAAGATAGAAACCATCTATTTCGTCTATGCAGTTATTTTAAAGCAGTATGGAGCATAATCCAACCCATGCTGGCTATGGTTAATCACATATGTGAATAGGAGGAAGCTTTGAAGTGGTTCATCAATCACACCAGATCTGGAAAACAAAATGAAATCTTACTCAAAGTAGCATTCACCACCACTATTTACACACTTTGGAAAGCAAGAAACAGTAGATTATATAATAGAGTTGAAGAAGACAAGTACCAACTAGCTGACAAAATTCTGAACTGGATTAGAGTTATTGTAGTTGCTAAAAATGTACACAATCTACTCTCTCCTGGCATGAAGAACAGGTGGAACATATGACTAATACGTTGTTTTGGTTTTGCACTTGATTTGTAATGTTTCACCCCCTCTTTTTATTCCAATCATGTTTGTAAGATGATAGTCAACCTATGAACTAGATCTCATTGTAATGTTGTACTAGCTTTCCTTAGAGTTTTTTTTTAAAGTATTGATCGTAGATCAAGAAGTTTTTTAAAGGTGTTGCAATTTCATTTAAGAAGGGCTTAATTGAGGAAGAAACGAGAAGTTAACAGGGAAGGAGTTATCAGTCTTATGATAAGTGTACTTGAAAGTTTCAATCAGATATATATAACTTCGTTATTCCCCTAAGTAATCGAAAAGTTGGCATCCTTTTCCATGGTCCATTCAATATCATCAACACAATAAGAAAAGTTGTTATCAATTGCAGTTTCCAACTAACATACTTAATTCAAAATGTCTTTTACATCTCATGATCCCTAATCTACTCTTCGATTTAAGAAACATGTTCCTTATTTTGCTCTTACATCTACTAACCTATCTCCATTATTGACCACCATGAACAAGCACTCATTTGCAATTTTGGGCAGGGATGATTAAACATCAAAACAAGGTTGTCACTCAAGTTTTATTCCAACGCTTTGACTTCATAACTAAAGAGGCGACATGGAAATATCTATTTCATCTCCAGCAAAGACTTCCTACTATTATAGGCAAGTCTTTAAAGAAGATGGAACGTTACAATTTAAATCAGTTGGATAGTACTCTTTATATTCGATTATTTCTTCTTTTTTAATTAAGAAATAGTAGCTTAACGTAACCCCAATAGTATATATACATACCTTCTATGAGAAGAAATTGAGAAATTAAAATCAAATTTTAATTTTATGTGTGATGTTTTCTCTTGGTTTCTAAAATTATATGCAATTAAACGTGACATTTTTTATATTTATGAAACTTACAGTTGCTACTCTTTGAGTGTGTATAGGATAAATTATCAATTGTATACAATAATTTATAAATTACATGTTTTGAAATAACTATTTGACGAGTCAATATCTTAGAGTTAAGTGACAGATTCAATCCAAGTAACATTTGTAAGCTCCAATACGTCTCCACTCCTCGATTACCACCATCTTCAAAATTGATGTGAGTTGTAACCATCAACTTCAAAATTGAGGTGGGTTGTAATCTTCTCACTACCACTTAACCTTCAATCTCTTAAGTTAGAAGGCTTTCAGAAAGACTAAATTCACCGCTTGAACACACTTGAAGAGTAATTAAATATGAAATTAGCAAAAATGATAACACAATTAATAAAAAGTAAGTATTGAGTAACTTGCATAAGGAATGGAAAAGATAGTGTCATGGTTAAGTAGTTAACTTTCTATGGTAATTGACTTTCATTGGGTTGAGTGAAGTAGCCTAATCCATTTTATAAAACTTACAAATTTCACTAGTTATAAAGCATAAAGCCCATAAGGGGTTTCCTCGTCATTTTGTCACAGACAATGGCTTAGACCTTAAACGCTTCAATTGATTCATTAAAGGTAAGGACAAAATCTAATTCTTCACATATTTGGTCTTCTTCAAGGTGTGCAATGCAAAAGGTAATGTTTCATTTGTGAATTAGGTGCAAATTTTGGATTTGGTGAACATTAATTAAATGGAGATTGTAGAGTTGGGTAACGTTTGAAGGGTGATGAATAGCAAGTGTATATTTTGATAAATCACATTTCCTAAGTGAGCCTATTCATATTTCAATTGAATAAAAATCAAGACAAAAGAAAAGAGATAATTTAGATAAAGAGAAATGTTTTATTATGTTATTACTTGAGAAGTATTTGTTGCACAATACTTACATACAAATGAAAATAGAAATGACTTAAACATAAGACATATAATAAACTTTGTTATTCAACAACTTAAGAATTAAACAATAAACATAAGACATGTAACAAAGTTTTTATTCAATAACTTAAGAATTAAAAAATGCATTTAAATAAGTGACTCTTTAACATGTTATTTGTGCTAGTTTGTTTCCTCTTGCTTCGAAGCTTCTCGTAATTATTGTTGCTCATTCATCTACAATAGTTTATATCCTTTGGTGTCGTTATTGTTTAAGATATTACGTAAGTAACTTTAACTGTGGGTAATCTAGAATAAATTTCGACTCTATCAATTTTGAGATTTTTTGAAATCTCATGGTTGAGAAATAAGATATATAAAATAAGAATAGATTTGCATATAAAAAAGAAACTAACAAGAGCCAACAAGAACACAAGAAGATTTTAACCAGGTTTGGTCAATTAGGTATACCCACATTCTCAAAAGTTGAGCATAATTGATGTTTATTGATTAATTAAAACGCTCCATTTGATGAAGATTACAAGTGTCGTTTATATGTAATATGTTTGTATAGACTATACAATTGTAAACTCTTTTTTTTTGGTCAATAATTGTAAACTCTTTTTGGTATAATTCTACTCAACTTACCTCTTACCAAACTTAAACAAATTTAACCATGACTCTAGCAAGTCCTAAAATCCTCTTAGAGTTTATATTACATTAAAATTGTGTTTCTAGATAAGGTTTTCTATAGTCATATCCCAACCTATAGATCTTATTGTTTAGTTCCAAAACAAGACACAAGCTCATCCACATTGGTGTTCCCAGATAGTGGATTCTTTTACTTCTCTATACATTTGAACATGGCTTATAACATAACCATATCAAAATCGTGTCTTTAAAAGTAACACCTCTGTCACACTTGTAGATTTGTATCTTCAGCTCGTGTTTTTACCTCAAATTTATAAAATTGAATATGCTTTGGGCAATGCCTACGTTCAAATTTATGTTCGCCTAAAGATCACTTATAAGACAACACTTGCAATCTTTCTAAAACACTCTAAGACTATACCTCTGTACATAATGATCTCTACCTTAGTGAATATACCCTTTATATGTTAGATTGTAACCATGTCTAACGCTCTTATTTATTAATCAAGTTTATGTAATGCTTGAATTGCTCTTTAGTCACTAGCTTAGTCAATATGTTAGTTGTATTCTTTTAAGTAAGAACCTTTTTTTCAAAAAGATCTAACCAGATGTAATTGATTTCTCGATCTATGAAATTCAATATCCTTCCCTATAACACTCATCTAGTTACCTTTCTCTTAATTTTCCATGGTCCCCTATAAGGTAGTTGGATCCCTATATAGATGGTAAGATCATAAGTGACTACTTTTCTCAATCATATATTCTTGAGAGCTTGATGGCCTATCTCACTCTATTTATGGCTATATCATGCTGATACTTTCTTCTTAACATTATCTTATCTCTCAAACCAGAATTTTCACCCACTTAGAATCTATTCCAAACTATTCTAGTTCTTTTGTATTAAATTTGAACTAATACTACTTTCTATTAACCTTAACACATCCTTTCAATATGTTTATCTTAACATATGTTACTCCCCAAACATCGTATCCTTACATGTCATTATAGAGTTTTTATTTAGTGCAAGAAACTTGTAGAAGTTATTCTTCTAGTGTTTTTCTTCCTATAATATGCTCTCCTTATAAAGTTTTGACATCTCTCATTCATGGAGATGACCTAGTTGTATATGTCATAATGCATTACTATCTTCTTTTGACTACATTATTATAACTTTGTCATATATAACTATGCTCTCCATTAGTTTATTAATGCTTTTGTTTCCAAATTTGACACTTTCATCATAATTTTTATAACCATTGCTAACTTAATGTTATATCTATCAATTTTATATCAAAAAATATTTTTATATAAGGTTTTGGTTCTTCCTCAAATCTAGTACATACTGGACACCACTTAATATCCGATACCACGCCATCAAACATTTTAATCCAAACTTCCAAGAATCTAGTAAGATCATCCTCCAATTGAATAGTCCTAAAGTTTTTTTAATATATATGATACAAACTGATCTTTATTTGGTGTCATATGATATGAGATTCTTGTATCTAGAATATATAAGTGTTATAATTAACTTTTTAAAACTTAAAGCATATCTTTATCATTGCAATATGAGTTCTTATTTTGTACCACAATAGCAAACCTTGGTGAAACATTGGAATTCCTTTCATCCCTTTACTCCATTTTGTTTGGATAGTCCCTCCTAATATGTTCAATTTTCTCACACTTATAACACCAAACTATCTTTCCATCTTTGGATTTAGATATAAAACTTCACTTAAACGAGTCATATTTCCCCTACTTTCTCCCATAATCTTTTTTTCCCTCACATATAACATTTTAACTTGAGAGCTTCCATCAATATTGAATCGTTGTTAGTTGTGAGCCAATAGTACAGTTACGACGTCCTCCATACCAACTGTATCATTACCTAATGTGAACGTGGTCACTAGATATTCATAAAAAATAGATAAAGAACAAGGCATAATGCTTTATCCTTGTCTACATTAGTCACTTCGAGCCTCAATAGGTCACTGAATATTTAGTTGAACACATTTTTATATTGTTTCAAATATGTTCCCTCCTTTATCTTTAGTATGTATAGTCTCTACTTCATATATTACTTATTTGTGAGAGATTTGACATGTATCGACTCTCCAACTTCTTCCATATCTCCATAGGGGATGCAATATCCATAGTATATGACTTCCTCGTTTAGACATTTATGATTGTGGACCTATAACTCCTCTCAATCAATCATTTATGTCTTCTGACTTATTCTCCCATAGCCTCTTTAGTATGCCTTATTATGCCAACAAATCCTTTACTCTTTATCACCATAGCTCGAAATTCCTAGTTTCATTAAAGCTCCCCACTCTTACAATTAAAGTTTTGATAGCACTTGCTAAGAAATAAAATTTATATAAGAAGAACATGTTTGTATGAAAAAAGCAAACAAAAAAAAACTAATTTGAACACAAGAAAATTTTAGAGAGATTTAACTAATTATGTATACCTACGTCCTCAGGAGCCTAGAGCTACTGATTTCATTTGATCATCAAAACACTCTATTTAATGAAGATTACAATATTCTTTTTTATATACTAGGTTTACATAAGTATAGTTAATTATAAACTCTAACTGATACAATTATACTCAACTTCTTACCAAACATAACCTAAGTCAACTTCTTACTAAACATAACCTAATTTTATCATAATTCTAACAATTCCTATAATCCTCCCAGAATTTGTATTCCATTAAAAATGTATTTCTATTTAAGGTTATTTATCGCAAATTTGGGGGACATGATCGTGACTTAGGTGGTGGATATCACCATCTAATTTTAGAATATGACATTGGCTTACCATGGATCCTGCTGCTTCTCCATGCACTACCAAGCAAACACCCATATTCTTCCACAAACACTCCAAGATTTTAGGCATATATATGAGTAATGCTTAAAAAGTTAGATGTTATGCATTTAACTTAATGCCTTTTTTTCTATTTGTATTTGATTAGGGAAGCTCCTGAGTTGTTTAACTGTTGAAGGAAATGAAAGATTATTTAACTACAAATGAAAGATGGTTTAGTTACAATGAGAAGTAAAACAGAAGCTTTGAATATAAATATGGGTAAGAATTGATATTAACAATTAGACTTATGTTAAGAATTTTTCTTTTGAATTCAAGAATTTTTTACAAGTCTTTAATGGGTTCCCAATAATTGTTCAGTTCATGCTTAGTAAGTTAATATGCATTTTGATCTTTTCTTTATATTTTTTTACTATAGGTGAAAGCAAATAATTTTCTAAAGGTAGATAAGATAAGATATCTTGAGGTGAAGCATTTGCTTCTCCTAAACTATTGTCAATCAATCGATTATTATTTACTTTGCAAGGCAAAATACCTTTCTGTCAAAGGGAATCTTATTGTTTGGAGCCTTTATAAAGATAAAGCTATTTTGGGAGAAGATATGGAGGTACTATATTTTTCATTATTATTTATTCACTTGTTAGTTAGACCTTTGGTTCACTTATGTGCTTATTAACAAATTAGGCTGATTAATAAAAAGCTTGAGCACCAAATATTGGGAAATAAACCATAATGAAATTATAGGCACAGCTAAATTTTTTTTTCAATTTCCCGATGGATCTCTTTAAGTTAATAACTTAAAAAACAAGGGTTGAAGCAGACCTAAATCAAAATCCTACAAAACTTTTCTTCTAGAGCTAGTAACCATGAGCTATTCAAATGCTCAACCTTTATCCATAGAGTATAAAGAAAGAACTCTACTTTAGAGAGAAAAAGATAGGAGTGATAGCTCCCTGATGCCTTTTTCCTTTTTATAGAAAATACTCTTAAGTTTTCTTTTCAATTAAAGTTAAATTATTAATTATAATTAAAGTCTAAACTAATTATAATTATAATTTAATCTTAATAAAATAAAAATATCTTATATTAAATCCTTAAAGTTTCTCGAACTTCAAAATTAAGTCTAGCTTAATTTAAATTAATTCTCTCTCTTTAACTACTTTTTATATGTGATTCGTTAGTTTCCTAATAAGTTGGTAATAATTATAAATTCTAAATCTAATTTATAATAAATCATAATTAGATAAATTAAATTTTTTTAATTTATTCTTAATTATTCAATTAAATAATTATATTATGAATCAATATTGATGTCTAGCAACATGTCATGACCATTTAAATATTAAGAATGTTAAAGATGTTTGACTTAACTTATCCATACATGGTTATAACCTATAATTTAATCCTTTTATCAGCCAATGTTTTAATTGATTATAATGTATGGAATCAGGGTCTACTCTATTTAAATTCAATCATATTCATTCTTACTAATTAGTCATTAATTTATATTTGATATTGGAAGACATTCTTTTAAAATCTTAATTCAATCTAACTGGAGAATTCCTTAAATCACCACTAGTCAAAAATATATAGTAGAACATTCTTCCTAATTACTTTAAGGCGACAAATTATTTATTTACTTACTTAACTATCTTTATATAGTTTATACTATAGCCAAGGACTATTGACTGTGTCATAAGTAGTCTTAACTCATAGTAATTCATATATGAGATACCTTGGTAATTTTAAGTGTAAAGATAAATTACATATCCATCATAATAAGAAAATTCATAGACAACCAAGTAATGTTTCATTTAAGATTCTCATAATTGGGTCAGTTCAGTTAACTTATTCTTTAAAAAGCATTCATATATTTATTTAAGTATTCCACACTTTAGTTTATGAAATTGAGTACTTATTTCATAAGAAACATAATGTGTGATAATCTTTCTACTCCATTACTGACTAATCTTAATAGCACACTGACTATGAAAAATTTGAAGATAAATAAGTAAATGTAATATGATTCTTATAATTATGATATCACCATAATTTTATTTGTAAAATGTATTTATCTCAAGGACTTTATCTAATATATTAATTAAGTAAATAAACATGCATAAGACGAAGAATGTCTTTAATGGATATTACAAAATCTACAACTAACCAATTTACTATGAGCATAAACCAACACTGCATTTAAAAGGTGGTCCAGAAGGTGAATGATGCAAAAACACCAAAAATATCAAAGGTTCAATTAAAATATCATCCTGACCCTAACATGCTTATTCCCAAGTCTAAAATGATACCTAAAGTAAGTCTTAATAGTTTAACAATGTTGATTTCTAATTATTAAAAAAAATCTTGAATCTTTAAGTCCATGTTTGTATGTTGTAAGGTCATGTTTTAGTATCAACCTCACAAAATTGCTTCAACAACTATAAATAAGGATAAGATCTCAAGATAGGAAAGAAACGCATTGAGAAGAGAAAAAGAGGCCTTATAACAAACTAGATAGTCCTATATTAAAGAATCAATAGATGATCTAGAAGGGAGAACAGAAGAGGTTTGTAGTGATTAGTTAGTTCGTTGTAAGCCTTAAAGGCTTCATAATGACCTGTTGAATTCATTTTTAAATTTAGGTAAGATAAACTATTAGGAAAAAAAAGCATGGAACATATTAAAATTCATAAACAACTTAAATAACATGCATAACAAGAAGAGGAGTTCTTTACTTGTGTTCCTCATATAAACATAAGAGAGAGAAATTAAAAAAAAGTTAAGAAATGGGTATAGATGGTTCAAAACTTATAAGCTTTTACTATTCCTTTAATAATAAGACTTTGGTATGTATGTCATTGGTTAATGCTTATGCTTCTCTCTTTTTATTTTTCATTCTAGGTTGGATGGTTTGACTTATAATTTCTAAGGTGAAATTAAAGCCTTACCCTTAGACAACTATAATGTTGAGTATTAACAAGGCTTTAATCATTAAAATATCATCTAATATACAAACCTAATTGATTTGATAATTGTGTTACTTTTTTATAATTGAGTTGTGATAAAAATTTATTGAGTTCCCAAAGGATGTGTAACTTACTCAGATTTTTTATTATACTGAGGCCTTTTATGATATAAATAAAAGAAAGAAACTTTATAATCGTCATATTGCCCCTATAACATATATATATGTATAAAATATTATGTAAGAACCAGATGATTATTGGCCTAGGATATTGGACCTAATCTAATGACCATTATTGGTAGTTGCATAGTGGTTGTGTTTATGTGTGTGTGTGTGTGTGTGTGGCATTGAAAATGATCCATAACAAGAATATATGTAATTTCTCTATCTATTCTCATTCTCTATTTTTACTCTCTCTTTCTGCTTCCTTCTCTAGCCCCCATCATTCCTTAAAAATACCTTTAACATCTAGTATCAAAGTAATGATTATATTGACAATATAAGAAAACAAACCCACATTTATATTTCAATGTTTCAATCATGGCTGAAGGAACTTGAGATCAAGAAGTGCAAAATTTGGAACAAGTATTGCTAAATCAAATCATAGAAATTAAAGAGAAACGATGGAAGCTTAATCAAACCTTTTTGGTACTCAAGTCAAGCAAAGTCATGATATGGTAGAGCTTAAAGAGATGTTCCAACAATATCTTTCCATTAATAAAACCCTGACCTAACCTCAATCCCTAATCCCTTCCTATAATAAGTCACACACTTACACTATGCCCACAGAATAGGGTGGTCAAATTGTATGTGATGCATATAACTCAAGTCATTTAATCTATAGACTATCTAAGATAAGTGCACCTATCATTTTATAGTATAGGACTTAAAGTACCAAGTGTCAATCCCGCAAAGACTATTGAATATTAGTAATAACTCTTTTTCTATTATCTAACCTGTAATTTAGGTGATGGGGATAATTTAGATTTAAAATAAAAGAAAATAAATTAAGGATAAGTTAACACAATCAAGAAGCTATAATAGAAAAGGAGTGGAAAACCAACCAAAAAACAATGGTACCTAGAATTAAAATCCCTCTAGGATGTCTCATGTAATCATGATTTCACTAATCAATTGACTTTCAAGTTCGTTAAACCATGGAAATTTCTTAGTTATGTTAATATCTTTCTCAAGACTATTAACACCTATCGCAAGGTTAAATAATTAGAATGTATTTCTAATTAAAACCCCTAGAATTGCATTAATTGATCTATGAATTTTATCATTAGGTTTCACCCTAAAATGAAGATTTATGTCGACTTTGCAATATGATAATTTATATATTATTTTATGCAATTGAGATTGAGAAATCCAATGTGTGAATAGATCTATCATAATTGGAAGGAGTTACATATTGACCTGTATGAAGAAAAATAAAAGCATAATATGAAGAAAAGGTAATGTAAAATGGTACTTCCTTGGTTATAATCTAGAAGTTTATATTTGCAGTGTAATTTCCATCTATTATCATCCTTGAAAAAATCAAATATAACAAAATAAGATAATAAACAATAGAAAGAAAATAAAATAAACACAATTCAGATGTGTTTATAAAAAGAAACGGTAGATTTGTATATTCACAATGAACATATAAAAGTAATAAACAATGTGATATCAGTTTTGCAGGACTAATCCCTTGCTAAATATCAAGATAAAATAGAAAAATAAACGAAAAATTAAAATCAAAGATAGGATAAACATAAATGTCCATGTTAGACATTTTGAAACTCCTAAACAATATGGGTGACCATATTAGACAAAGAATCTAGTATGTAGTCATTTGTTTGCTTATAATCTATTGTTTTCTATAGATCTATTTGTGTAATAGGAGTGTGTAAGTTTCGAGCATCTTAGGCACTGCCTCTATAATAGCCAAAGCATCTGATTGCTGAGGAATCAATAACGATGTAACAACTCTCGACGGCGGAGGTGGTATCATGACTCCTAGGTGTCCTATGATCGGTACACACACATGCCAACACCAACTGCGCGTGCTTTTGCCATCGCTCTCCGCATCCTAAAACTTCATCAATCATTAGAACAACACTTCCATAAATTGACTGTCAATGGTGTCAATATGGAGGAGCAATAATAGGTAGAGTTCGATAGTCTATTAGATGAATATGCTTTTATATTTGTTAAACCAAAAGGCTTACCACTACACAGGCATAAAGGCTATAGAATTGAACTCCAGAAAGGGACAGAACCTTTCAATGTATGACTATATCAATATGGTAGCTTAAAAAAAATACAAAATTGAAGAAATGGTCCCAAATATGTTGAGGTAGGGAGTAATTCAATAATGCAACAAGCCCTTTGCATCCTCGGTGGAATTGATTTAGAAGAATGACTGTTTTGGTGCCTGTGTGTTAATTATAAGGAACTAACAAGTATACAACGAAAGATAAGTTTCTCTTTCATGTGATTGATGAACACTTATACGAGCTTTAACGTGCTACCTAGTTCTTAAAGCTTGATTTAAGGTTAAGGTATCACCAAATTCACATGCTTCCCCCTAATATCCCAAAGATAGCTTTTAGAACACATAATGAGAATTACATGTAGCACCCCACTTCCGCAAGACCCGAACCCGATATCGACGGTGATATCCAAGTCCGTGCCCGCGAAGGTAGCATGCTAGAACAAATAACCAATCACAAACCGGTATATTTTTTTTTAACGATAATGTGGACCGAAGTCCATTTTCAATTTGGGCCAGATAAAGATAAAAGTCGATAGCACCTT
>JAOTAX010000006.1:6617895-6630039 GCA_025629825.1 Erythroxylum guanchezii | reverse complement strand
CTTTCTTCTTGTTTCTTGATCTTTAAAGAATCAGTTATTCAGTTGAGTTCTGTAACTAACTCAAACTGATAATCATCTGACGTGGTATCGGGTCTTCCGTCTCAATTTCTTTCGTCTCACTTTTATCATCTCATTTTTCTCTCGCTTCCGTCTCACTTTGTTTTCCGCTTCCGTCTCACTTTGCTTTTGCTTCCGTCTCATTTTCTTTTGCGCTTCCGTCTCACTTTGTTTTTCGCTTCCGTCTCATTTTCTTTTGCTTCCGTCTCATTTTCTTTTGCGCTTCCGTCTCACTTTGTTTTCCGCTTCCGTCTCACTTTGCTTTTGCTTCCGTCTCATTTTCTTTTACTCTTCCGTCTCGCTTTGCTTTTCCGCTTTCATCTCACTTTGCTTTTGCTTTCGTCTCATTTTCTTTTGCGCTTCCGTCTCACTTTGTTTTCCGCTTCTGTCTCATTTTCTTTTGCTTCCGTCTTACTTTGCTTTTGCTTCCGTCTCATTTTGCTTTCTGCTTTCGTCTCGCTTTTCTTTTCTGCTTCCATCTCACTTTCTTTCATCTTATTATTTGCTCTTCATCAAAATCATTAATCGTAAAGTCATTTTGACTTAACATATAAGACGCTTCTCCTTCAAGAGTCGAACAATAATATGTCCAACAGACATTAGAAAACTTACTCACGTCGGATATCAAATTGAATTAAACAAATATATAATAACAGATAAAACATATCAACAATTAAGAAACTCAACAGTGTACACCAAAGGGTCTAAGAACATATTTAGAAAGAAAAAGTTTCAAACTTTGAAGATGAACCTATGATTCTAATGCACCCATCATCGGTTATGGTGAAAAGATTCAAGATTTGGGACTTACCAACAAGTTCATTTTCAATTTTCTCAATAAGAGGTGGCTCTTTACGAATCTCTCTAGCTTGGTTTTGTTAAAAGGCTCGAGCTTTGGGATACTGCTTTCTGAAGCAGAACAAGAAGAATAATAATAAGAAGAACATGAAAGAAAAGAAATATCAAATTAGAAGTTTTTGAAAACTCACCTTATAAAAATAAAAAATTAATCGCTTTCTGCACCAACAATCACTTCGGTTAGAAAATGCTTAACGTGCAGGCCATTGTTGATGCCGTTTGCAACTTCTCAACTCCAATTAGTGAGGCTGCATGTCCTTAGGCAAGAATTGAAAAGAAAAAGAAACAAATAAGAGGGAAGAGAGGTGTTTGCGACAACAAAATAGATGTAAAAATTATGACTAGTATGTTTTAAGATGGGTTTGATAAAGAGGATAAAAGAGATAAGAAAATAAGGATCTATCGTTTTTCTATACAAGAAAACTTATTGTCAAATTACAGAGAAACGTTAATTTTCCGATTTTCATAAAACTATTGAGTTTTTTATTTTCAGAAATATAAAATTATAACAAACTTAAATAAACATGTTTTAGTTACCGGTTTCTCTTTTTACAAAATACCGCAAGAAAAAATAGAAGAAAAAAGAGAAATGAACAGACCTAAAATTTATATTATTATTATTATTAAAAATACGTATCCACTTGAAAGTTTTTCCTTTTTTGAAGTGTTTTGTGTGGAATTTGAGAGAGAGTGCAGAGCAGGCACTCACAAAGCACGAAAAAATGTTTTGCTGGGACTGGAATACAGTTGCCCAACTTGGGACTTGCTTTGTCAGAACGTAGGAGCTAAACAAAAACGCAAAAGCCGATAAACGCACAGTATCACCAAATCTCATCACGTAGTCCTTTCCAAGAAAAGAGGGATCGGCTAACCTTGACACCATCAAATAATTACATCGAAGTCCGAAGTTTTTTGCCCGTCCCCAATTTTCCTAATTCGGAAACCTTAATAACTCAAAATAAAGAAGCAAATTCTATCCGTTGGTCTTTATTCTTCGTTCTTTCACTTTCCGCTCTCCACATCATCGATCGACACGTGGTCTCCCACTGAATCTCTCTTCGATGAAGTCCCAGACACAGCCGTGCATCGTTTCTTTACTGACAATTATGTCCCAAACCCTATGCAGTATACTATTAATGCCCAACTTTTTAAACAACCTCGAAGAATAAAAAAAATGCACATTTTACTTAAATTAATAACATCTTCATTTCCTTTCCTATCCGCCTAACCTGACATGTACCACTTAACAAAGGCTGGACGTGGACATGACAACCACAACTATAGCAGCTTGTTGATAATTATAAGTGATTATATCCTAATCCTTTGAAGTGCCATCGTGCTTATGATTCGATACTGCGCTTTAATAAGTGGGTTTGATGTGATTTATTCTAATCTAATGACTTTCATAACAGCCCATTCAGAAAGGCAAGATACAAATAAACAAGTATAGATACACATTTTCTTTTCCTTCGTTCTACCGACTATATAATATATAAACATAAAATAACAACAGTCGTATTCTTCAGCTACTATCTCATGGATTCATCTCACACGAGATTGCACAGAGTTCTCTCTCCTCGACCCTACATTTTTAAAGTCGTATATGTAGCTAGGTTGCAGTTTTCATATTAGAAATCCAATGTTTGGAACATCAAAAAGGACAAATGCATGTTTGATCCTCGATGAGATCCATCTTTACCTTCGGATTGTATAATAGCAACTTTCGTAGTAACTTTTAAGGTTTTCCGTTTCCTTAATCGTTAATAGATAGGCAGTGAGCAGATTCCACGATTAGCTCAACAAGAAAACTTACAATTTGTTTTATTTTTGTCAAACCTATATTCTTAAAAGACTGTTCTTACATTACACGGTCAACTAATTGTAAATCGACATCCTGGGTTGTTTTCAGCAGACAAAATGTGCGGTAATATAGGCGTACAGGATTGCTAATTTAGTATATAACAGAAAATAAAATTGGAAATTGATGTAAATGATAGCATGTGAATCACATATTTAAGACAAACTAATCGATGAGTTAATGAATTAAAAAGTAAATGATATGATTGATCTAATGGATATCGATAGGCTTAACGTGTCATTCTCTCCTTACCCCAACAACTTTAAGATCTTGAGGTGAATGGTGAAGGTGCTCTCCTTAGTAGTTGAACCAAATCCTTTGGAAGGAATTTGGGTGAAATTTATCATTTCAATGGCGCTTCCTCTTGAAAGTTGCATTTATACACTGAAAGCTAAAAGCTTCAAGAGACTAACTATATATTTCTTATAAAGAAAAGTTTATTTATTGCTTATAACCAATTTTATTTGGCTCAAGTCTGTGATCTTTGATCCTTTCATCTTTTCTATATTTTCTTGAATACCTTGTACAAGCATATGGACTCTCACGCTGTAAATTTTGAAATCAAGCAGACGTATAAACAAGCAAAGAATTTGATTGAAGTAATACACGCATTAGTTTGTGCACTATGCATAAAAGTAGAATTAGAATTTTTATTTTCCTATATCAGGGGAATTGTCATATATTATTGTCGAGTGTACGTTAAATAAAATTTTAAATATTTTATAAGTTATATATTTTAAATAAATTAATTGACGAATTATTGATTTAAAGTTAAGTGATGAATTAAATTTAAGTAATTGCTTGAAGAACTAAACTTTTTGGAAATTGCACACTTAACCTTCAAGCATCATATGCGATCGACTAGTATTTGCAAATTTTTGGGAGTTCTCATCCAATCACTAAAAAGATCCTTCGTCAATATAATAAAAAAAAAGATCCCATTCCAATGAAGAAGCATATTATATCTCCTTTTCCATATTTAAATGAGAGATATCGAAGTATCATCTGATGTAAAGAAAAGAAAGAGTACCCTACTTTTGTCATTGGAATTACTTTCTTTAGTTTACAGCTAAGGTAACAAATAAGAATTGGTAAGTTCTGTACCATTTTGCTGGGCAGTTTGCTCAATTCATTTTATGCTGTCCTTCGATAGATTATAGTTCACTAATTCCAATGCTGTGTCAAGTCCCTAAGAGATACAAAAATATAATATCGAACAACGGACTAGAACGTTTGTTTCAGTATTCAGGTAATTCTTTTCAATTTGATGTTTGTTGCACATGATATCTCTACAATATTAATGTAATTCATGCTTTAATTAACACATATTAATGGGACGCATGAGATGTCTCTTATTATCATGCATCAAACTGTCAACATGTTGTTTAGTAGCTCAAGATGTTTAAAGATCCCCCCTTCTTAAATTAAAACAATAAGAACAATCTATTGAAATTGTCGTTAATATGCGAGATCTGAAAAGATTTAGTAGTACACAACGTTACTCTTAACTAGTAGAAAGACTGTTTCCGATAGACACACACGACGAATGAAAAAAAAAAGATATGTATATATATACATATATATACTTATTAAAATAATAAAATAATACTAATTAAAAATAATAAATGAAAATAAAATAAAAGTCATAAAAGATAATAATAATAATAATAATGATGAAATGATGAAATAAATATAAATAATACAGTAAAAATAGAACAAGGTAAAAAAATAAAAATAAAAGATAAAATAAGTAAATAAATACACACAGGCAAATAAATAAAACAAATAAGTTATTACAAAAAAAAATTTAGGCTAAGCTAAATCACTAAAAGGGATGTCCACTTATTCAGTAGAATCATATCATTCTTGATCACCTCTTCTCAATTTTTTTTAGGACTTCTTTTTTTTCTTTTTACAGTCTTTAAGTATAATTTTTTTGTGTCTTCTCACTGAAGCCTCTAGATGTCTCATCTTAATATACTCGAACCACCCAAGCCTTGTTTTTCTTATTTTTCATTAATATTAGTTGCCTTTAATTTGTATTTTAGTATCACATTATTGACTTTATCTCTTCAAGTAAGATTGCACAATTAACAGAGTATTTTCATATCTGCCACTATTAGCTTATAATTATATAGCTATTTGATAGCCAACTCTCCGTCTTATAAAATATGGTCAGCCTAATCACTAAATAATAAAATTTTCCTTTAGACTTTAATGATATTTTCATTTACAAGAATTTCCATTTAGACTTTAATGATATTTTCATATCTTGTAAATTCATGATGTACTTTTCTATTTAAGTCTACTTCAGGGTCCTAAATCAAAACTTAATGAAAATATTAAGGTTGTTAAAAAATAATTCTATATTACAGTAAAAGTACAGTAATATGGACCGAAACAAACATAAATGACATTTTTAATATCCACTAGGAATTATTTTAAACATAAAAAAAAGTTTCCTTGTTCTGACGCTTTACCGGGGAAGTCAAAACGTGGCAGTGAGTTGGTCGTCGTTTTTTGACAAAGACGGCTCCTGTCACTTTAACGTCCGGTCCTGAAACCTAAACCAATACCAATTTGGGCCATCGCAGGGCTTACCTCCAAATTTTAATTCCATTTGTAGTCCTTTCCATAATTGAGAAAAAAATTAAAAACAACAAATTCCTATAAATGCAAAATGCGGATTTCGAATTCGTAATCTCCAAGTGTCAATGATCTATAGGGCTGGTGTACGGATACTAAATTTTTTTTGTAATAACCGGTGATGAAGCAATTCTAAATAATAAATAACAAAAAAGAAACATCTTACTGGACCACGTGACATAAAAAGCAGGGAAAACCAGGAGCGGTTTTCCAGAACTGGGAAAATAAAGAAGTAATTTCGTAAAGGGCGGTTTTTAGCTTCCCCAGTTGGGTACTCGCAAGCATTTTGGGAGGGCTTTCCTTATATAGCTTCTTGGCTGATGTATACCACCCTCCCGTCAAAACGACATTTCTGAGACCTCATCGATTTGTCTCCATTAATACCACCACGTAAGCTTGCCTTTTCTTTTCTTTTCTTCATCCTTTTGTTTTCTTTCCCTTTTCAAATCGTTTTCCTCTCTTCTTCTATCTCTTCTCGACTTTGTGTTTGGTGATTTGAATGAACTATGAGGATATCGATCGATCGATAACGGTTTTTGCACAATATTGTTTGAGCAGAAGGATTTAGCAGGAATTTTGAGTGAAAAATGGGGAGAGGTAAGATAGTGATAAGGAGGATAGATAATTCGACGAGCAGGCAAGTGACGTTCTCGAAGCGAAGAAATGGACTGTTGAAGAAGGCGAAAGAACTTGCGATCCTTTGCGATGCTGAAGTCGGAGTCATCATCTTCTCTAGCACTGGCAAGCTCTACGATTTCTCTAGCACCAGGTCACACTTCCTCTTCACTTTCTATTCGTGTCCATTCACTTTTAGTTCTTCTACTCCCGATAATACTATATCTCTTTCCAATAGAAGTGAATGATTTTTTTTGAACATTTTCTGGCGAATATAAGGTGCTTTGTTTGGATTGTTTTGTGATCGATCGTTTAAGATCAGTAAAGTACTTATTTTGTCATTGGATAAAAGGTAGGATCATCTGATAGTGTTTTCATCTGAATATTAGTCATTTACGATCATGAATTTACAATGAGCGTGCAGTAGTGCTGCTTATGTTGTAAGGGGGTTAAGTATTGCTTGCTAGGATTACATAAAAGCGTTTGATTTCCTTCCCTTTTTCTTCATTTGGTTTTCTTTTCCTCCTTTTGTCATGAATTTAGGGATAACTCATAATTAGTTTACGTTTATGGTAAACTGTAAATCCCGCGGTCACTCAAGATAATGTATATATATGTATACACATGTAAAGGTATATCCGACCATGTGTTGGTGCTATATGTGAGGAAATATAAATGTATGTAAATTAGGAACGAGGAACGGAGTGCTATACTGATGGTGATATGTTTCTCGAGGAATTACTATATTTGCATATATATCCATACACATCTGTACGTATAAATAAGTGTAAACGTATATGTATTCATATTTGGAAATGAGGAACGGAAACTGTATACTGATCGTGAGATTGTTGAAGAGCAATTATGACCGAGTAGCTTTTATTGCTATTAGGAAGGATTAAGGGTAAGCGATTAGGATGATAGAGTTGTGGTGGTTTGCCAGTTCTAGAGGTGGCATTATCACATTGTTAGTTCTTCGAAGTTGTTCTAGTCTCTCCATCGGTTTCCCAGAAAGAGCATATTAGAATGCTACTTAGTTGCGTTTTAGAAATTTCAGGGCGTAAGATGCTCCTTTAAACCAAAATTTAAATTTCCTGTGCAATAAAGAAGCTCAAAATGTGATCTGGAGTTCCTATAAGGACTATAATTTTGGGTTAATTTAAGCATGATGCTTAAGAGCGAAAGTTTTAGTTCTATTTCTAAAAGCTCAGTTCTCTTCATGATTGGAGACTTGGAGTCATTGGGTAATTCATACCGCGTTATATGCCTCTTTGTGATATGGTGAATGAATGCTTCTTGGAATATCTACTAGCATTTACAATGTTGGAAGTATGTAGGTTCCTCGATGGTTCAGCCATTTTGTTTTGTTGTAGGCACCAAATATCCCTCGAATAGCGTAAGAGACCATCTCAAAAGTAATTGAGCTTTAGAGTATACCATCCACTATGTCATTGAACAGACACACATTTCATACCCATACGGTTAACATGTAAAAAGAAAGATTCACACACTCGTACTTAAACTCTTGCACACTTGGTTATACGAGAGCAAAGGCAATTATATTAAGTGGTCTGTTCTTGTCCATCTTTTCTTGCGGTTAGATTTTCAAGTTGGCTATTTCCTAACGATAAAGCACAAGGGAGATGATTATTCTTCGCAAAGAATGTACATCCATAACCTTGATTGGGATCTATGGATTTATCTTTTAGTACGTTGGACTTAGAAATAACAGCAAACACCCTTCACCCTTGCACGTACCAAGGGTTGAACCTTAAAGGTATTCTTACCTCCCTATCATCGGGCCAAGGGTCAAACATTAAATGATAAAGGGGAAGAAAAGAGAAAGAAAGGTAAATATTCTACATCATACAGGAAGATGCAACAAAATTAAGGACATTTTGGCTCTTGAAAGACTCAAAATAAGTTCTTTCGCATCCTCTAGAACAAATAGTTTATAAAGCTAGCAACTTTAGCCTTTGTACTCAATTTGCGGGACTCCACCTTCTGCTCTTGGTTTATTTATTTGGGGTTGACATGGTTCAGAGAACTGCGAATTTCAACATTAACTGTAGATGACTGACTTCGTGCTTTGCTGGACCTTCAAAGAAATATACAATATGTCTGTTGCCGACCAAATCTAAAATGTAATTTTGTGATGAGTCTCATGATGCGGAGAGGTGGTAAATGGAATTATATTTACCGTTGGCACTACTTGACAGTGATTCTTAGGTTGGAGGATTGGATGATTTGGTCTCTTAGAATACTAAATCCTGCACAAAATTCGGGTAGTGGAAGGACAGGCATTTGATTCTGGCGGTGGTTCTCAGTAAAGCAGAAAGTGGTTACTAACTACTATATATAGTATGATAACCAAAGGTGCTGTTTGATTGGTATAAGATTAACCCAAAAAATATAAGACACGTAGCTTTGTTCATATTGTGATGTGATTGTTCTTCTTCAACTATGAATTACAACCGTAGCTGACAAGACTAACGAATTTAATCATGTAGATAATGTCTTAACAAAATCATGTTTTACTAGAGTTAAGTTTCTACCGGAAAAAGAAAAGTAGGGCATAATTCTCCACCTTATGTCCAAAGTAGTACGGTGCAATTTTATCCAGGACTTGATTCCTTTGCTGTGACTTGAAATCTTTACGGCTGACACAGAAATCAATAAACCAGAAAATGGTAAATTTTATTACAAATGCCACTTCTTACACGAGCACATTGGTAAGGTGACGTTTATTGCAACATTCCTGACAATTGTGAGTTGTGACCAATTCCCCCGTGAATATCGTCTGTTGCACAGTTCTCTCCAAACATTTGTTCATTGGATAACATCCTCCATCTAGGTCATGGCCTTTGTTCTGATCCTTCAACTTCAAAATAGACTCAGTGTTGTAATTCACTTTCATAGTCATTTCCAATCAGCACACCAATAAAATAGCAGTCATCATGGCCCTCGCACAACACTTTATATTTTGCCAGTGCTATCAATTCTTAGGGAATGCTGTAATTCCAATAATGTATTACCATCAGTGTCGTTAAACTTTTAGTGGGACGTCATTGATTATCGCCATCAGTTCTTATCACATTATAGGCAAAAGTATTCTATTCAACTGTCTCTTTCTGGAAAACGACTAAAGAACTTAGGATCTATTGCTGGAGTGTAAAACTGAATCACACTTTAATTGTCCTGGCTCCATCACTTGCCATGTATTTGTCAACTTCTATAGCAAGTAGATGCGTGCTTAAAATGGTAGGACCATGGAAGTTATTGTTGTTAGCATGCAATTAGTAATCTATATTTGCTAAGTGATAGCTAAGAGTTAATGCATGGAAATAACGTATTTTGATAAGCTAACTTACAATTTTACCATTGAACATAAGAAGAAAAACCAAACCTATTATTAGAATCATTAATGTGTTAGTATATTTATCAAGGTTTTTATAAGCCTGGTCGATTAACATAAAGCCACTAATAACCTATAAAGTTTTTCTTTGTAATACATACTTATGATCATACTAAATGACTTAAATATTTTGGACGTAAAATAAGACATTGACATGTACGTAGAGTTTGAGAAGGATAAAGCTTCAATGACATTACGATTTAACTTGAAAATCAACAATAGGAAAGATTAGGTGTCCATTAATCCTACTCGAGACTTTTGGGTCGTTAATTGTGTCAGTCATGTTCCATTAACTTGTAAGAGTGTAGCAACTGTTGTCAGTAGGGAATTATTGGCTATCTCCATCATGATCATATCCTTTTCGTGGAGCGTCGGGAGATGGTTTTTGTTTTCAAACCACGTGCATTTGTATCCCTTCCAAGAATGCTGCTCTAATAAAAAGAACGATAAAGCCATCTTTCAACTTTGGATGCCTTAAAATATAAACGAAACTTCTCCATAAGCTAGATAATAATAGAATCCCAATCCTCTAATTCTGATTATAGAGCTCACTTTATAATATTGAAAAGGGTGAATGCACTGTTCACTGTACCTTCGAAGTTAGCCATATACAATGATCATTAATTAAGATGGATAATGATTTTAGTTGGCGGTAGCATCATCTGTTTTTCTTATTTTAATAGCATCACAGCTTTCCCATACCAAAAAAAAAAAACTAGCATTATGAACGTTCGAATGATGACGTTGATCAAGTTTAGTGTAAAAGTAGCTAAAGTTGTGGGAGGAAGCACAACGCTACCAGTTTATGCAGGTGGTCTGTCAACTAGGAACCTACGTGACCATCGTCATGCGGGCTGTATATACGTATTATATCTGCGTAGATTATCTATAATTAGTTTGATATCTCACAGTTGTTAATCGAATTTACCGACTTGGCTTATGACCATTCAGATCCACTCGTGAACTTTCCTCCTTGTATTGAGGGTGTTCCTAATTTAGCTCTTTAATTTCTTCCTTTCTTTTAAACCTTTCGATAGTATGCAGATTAGTGGATGGTTTTATCGTTGTTGGTGCTTCTTATAATGGTGACAAGATGTTATCAATGCAATTGTGTTTAAATGGCCTACTTCGCAACTCATGCGTTCTTATATGGTGGAATACATTTATTGATTTTTTATGTTTCCACTTTTAGTTTTTTGTTCTTTGCTTTTCTTGAATGAATTAGCGGGAATACAGACATTTAGAAGCCTGACTTCTGTGTCAACGTCTCTAATGATTAGTTTCTCATTGGGTCACACTGAAATACCTAGTACCATTTTTTTGTTAACTAGCCACGGGATCAGGGATTTTAACTTTACAGTACATGGTAGGTTTCCGGTTGATTATATTAGGTAGCGTGCAACAAATTCAATCACTCGATTCATACTTTAACCAAAAAGCAAAGAAAAAATAATATTTCTGAAGCCTCTATAGATTTGTTGTTTCTAAAAGATCTCCTACACTTCGAATTTAGTTAAGAAATTACTATAATTTCGTTATTAGTATTTATAGGTCGTTTTCTTTTCGTTTTTTTATATATAAAACTTTGTAAAACTATAGATATATAATATATTTTAGTAGGAATTCTCAACATCACTAAAATTCTTAACTTCATCTAATCCTATTTTGACAAAAATAATCAAAATTAGTTTAATTATAGATACATCTTTTTAGGAAATATATCAAATCACATGAATCTTTGGCTAAATTGAAATGAGTTATTATTCTTTGAAAACATTAAAACTGTGGGAGTTCTTAATCAGTCTATTCTCAGTATCTAGTTATTAGTGATGCCATAATTATTCTTATAATTTAATCTTACCACCTTTTGTTATTTTTTAAACTGCTAAATATAAGGGTAAAATATATTGTTCTTGGCTATGTTTTTTATTGAACCGAGAACTTGTAATATGAGCTCAACTACGTAATTTATTAATCCTGATTATTATTATTTTAGTTTTTTACTATATTTTATTAGCTTTTAAATTTCAAACCTTCATTTTCTAATTGAGGATTCAAAGGATTGCTTCTACCCACAAATTGGTAGTCAGTAGATCCTTGGAGTTCATTGAGAGGACATGGTACATAAAATTGCTTCCTAGGCAAATAACTATTAGTGAACTAATCTCATTGGTAAAACGACTTAGCGACATATATACTACGGTCTCTGATGATATTGATAGGATGACTTGGCGACATAACACAAAATTTGTGGCTAACCTATTAAAACCAATGTTACCCCAAAGCTACTAACTGTTAGATAATTCAGCAATTTTGTTACATATGAAAAGAGCTTATATACGCCAACTACACATAAAATTCGTGAGTAATGTCAAAAGTATCGTTTAGATTACCAAAGCCCCCAAGTTCGTGGTCAATCTCAAAAACAAAGTCATCATCACAGTTAAAGAATATTAGGAGGGGATGAACATCAAGAGAGAAAATAAGCCCTTGCCTTAAAGGTTGTGATTTCATATAGGATAGTAGGTTTAAAGCTGAATCAGTTTTACCGTAGTCAATGCTTATGTTATGCAATATTTTATATGTGGTCAAAGATATGCATATCTCATAATATCATTATCTGATCATAATCAGATTATTTAGATTAGATAGCAGTATCTTGTAGATATGTAGGATCCTAGGATTATATTTCCAT
>JAOTAX010000006.1:6580277-6617795 GCA_025629825.1 Erythroxylum guanchezii | reverse complement strand
CTGTAACCCTATGCATGTATATATATACTGCAGTCTATAATGAAAGAAATATAGAGCAAATAAGCTCTGATTCACATTAAAAGAGCAATATGTTATTGAAATTATCACTCATGACATCATTCAGATGGTTGACATGGAACTTTTTGTTGCGCAGAAGTACTCGACATTAAAGTCTTGTTTTGGTGCTTTATTTTCTTGCAAAAGAATTGGTTACCTTGATTCACTAGTTTCGGTTTCTAATCTAAAAGATGTTGTCAAAATGAATCTACTTAGTGGAAAATGAGATTATTCTAGTGAATAAGACTGCTGTCAATTACATACGTTTCTCATCGAAACAGTTCATGTAACATTAATTTAGATTCATAAATTTATATATTAAATAATCTATGGTACAAGTCTAGGTTTAAATATATTAGTCAATTTTAAAATTTTTTGGGAATTTGCATTATTGTGATTTGAGGCCTCCATATATTTTAAAAGCAAAAAGGAAATCATTAATCATCAACCCCACATGAACTGCTTAATAGATTATACTTCATGTTCTATCTCACCATTTAATAAAAACGAGTCTCACCATAGGATAGTATCTGTAGTCTAATTATAATTACAAAACATTATTAATTGTTTTATTTAGTTGCATATAAAATTGTGGTCATTTAAAAACTCTTATTACACTACATCTAAATCTACGACCTTGAGCCATAGCATTACTGTAACATACCTTAGATACTATAAACCTTATTCTATGATAGGCGCTTCTCTTTCTCTTTCTAAGTTTAGACTTGAGAGTTTCGATTCTTCTTCAGCTTGTTACGATAGAATACTTCCCAGTATAATAAAGAACATTTTGACATAAACAAACTATACAAAATTAATGGATTGATGCTAATTTCACTTGCTTAAATTATTATCTAAGTTAATGAATACAATAAATATACATATTTTTATCATTGACACAATTCCCTATAATATAATATAATCTTAAAGTCTAGAATTTAATAAAAATAAAAATAAGCTCATTTTCTAACTCTTTAATTTTCTAACTGTTTATTATCTTTCTATTTCTCATTGATGAAAATCAACTCCTTTGTTATCACCTCCAATAGGCATATTCAAGATTTTATCAAATGAGAACAACAAACGCAAAAAATAGTCACTCTAACTAAAGCTAAAAGTGCATTTTAAATATCAATGTCTCTTTAGAATAAATTAAATTTTAATTTTTTAAGCATTCAATTTTAACCATAATGTTTTTAAAAAGTGCAAAATGGATCCTAACGGGATAGAAAATTTGACATGGTTAACTTCCTGTTAATTAAATATCATGCACACTGATATGACGTTGTTTATTATCTTTTAATTTTAGACAATGGGCTCCACTACTACCACGTGGTATTGTGTGAACCATTATCTTAAAAATACAATCTTTTCATTGCCTTAAATTATGCTCATCAAATCGCAAGCTATTAATGTAATGGAACATTACTCTGTTTAACTCATATGTAGAAGAAATGGAAGATGATGATGAAAAGGAAGAAACTTTTTCCTTGCTATCTGTTAATGGGTAGATTTGATATTGAAGGAAAAACCAAATCAAAATAAGAGATGAAAAGATGTGTACCTAGGTTGTGTTGATCTTAAGGATCTGAGAGTGTATGGCAGTGGAAGGATGAGCCTAACTTCTGAAAGAGTGAGAAAGAAAGCCTTACAACGTGTTTATGACTTTTGAGTTAGATCTATTTATATCAATGACAAATAGGAGGAGAAGAGTTTCTGGCAAATAAAAGGACAGGTAGGTCATTACACACAAGCTTTTGAGTCCTTGCTAAAGAAGAAGAGATTATTAGATAAGGGATAAAACCTAATTAGAGTAATCACTTTTAAACTAAAAGTTATATAAATGTAAAGACTTTATGTTAATTTGAGAATAAGAAATTCACTTAATGTAAATTCTTTCTATGGTTCTTTGCCCAATAGTATAGAGTTCGAGTCCAAATGCTTTTTTTCAATGAATCATCTATGTAGTCAATGGTTCTATATCTTGTCTGTGGGTCATCTGTTTATCTATAGCTTCTTGTTATCAGTAAGGAGACCAACACCCTTTTTATTCTATCATGTAACATTGGCCTCAGTTTCAATGTGGCTATTAATGCCTCATCCTGTTCTAGATTTAACTCCACATTCAGAGCTTTCAATTGAATTAGGCTCGGTAACCAATTGATGCCGTGATTAAGTTGGATATGTGTTTGCTCTAACATGTCATTATTATAAGTTATGTACTAGAATGCTTACAGGGTGTTCCGGTATGTAATCTATAGTAGTGGGGTGTTACAATACCTCTATTACACAACTATCTAGCTTCTCCAAGACGTTGTCAATCACAAATTGCCAATCACCCAACCATTGCCTAATTTCTCTTCCATTGGAGATTGATTATTTCTCTGTTAACACGTTTTTTTTGTCAATTACTTCCATATCCATTTTTGCCGAATTTGTTTCAATTGTAACTCTTTATATACCAGTTGTCCAGTTTTGTTGTCCTCCTCCAAGCTACCAATCGCTTAGTCCCTTTTGTTGTTACAACTACTATGTTCCTCAGGATAACTCAAAAGTAGATTGCAACGACTTCATCTTCATTTAAACAGAGCATATCTTCTTCAAAAAGATTGGATTTTCTAGATAATAGGTCCACAATACCATATGACAATGGGCCCATTATCTAAAATTAAAAGAATAAAAAATGCAATGTCATTTAACTGACATAAAATTATCATTTAACTGATATAAAATTAACTCCTTTAAATGTTCTATCCACTTAGGTCTATTTTGTACATTTTGAAAATATTAGAGTTCAAATTAAATGCTTTGAAACGTTAGGGTTCAAGTTGTATTATAATGTAATATTAAGATTTAAAATGTACTTTTAACCACTCAAACTAAATATAAGGTTAATCGAAATAAATATAAAATTTATGGGAAAAAAGTCCATATGGCCTTTTGCCTATATTTTAAGGACTGTGTAAACTAACCAACGTGAAATAAGCCAACTAATTGATACTTAAATAATCTATGTAAAGCCATCTTTAAAATTTTTGTTTAGTATTAACTTTAATTTTCATCAATTTATAAACTTTTCTCTTTTATAAATTAATAAATCTTTCTCTTTTATAAATTAATAAATCTTTCAAACTATCAAATTCAATAATAATTTGGTGGTAAACTTGATAATATCATCTTTTCATTATCATTCTTTATAAGTTTATACTTATCGCTATATAAACACTTTATAAATAGTATATAACTTCTTTGTGAAACTTATTAAATTGTTTTTTATAATAGGATTACTCAATGTTTTATTGGAAATGTTATATACAATTTATAGCTAAGTTAAATATTATTTAACATTAAGTAAAGGACTAAAGGTAAAAACACGTAAAAACTATAAAAACCTTTGAAACAAAACCAAATTACATGAAATTACTCATTTGCTTCTTCAGTATCTAAAGTCCAGCCATTATTAAATTGTTTGAACTAACACATATTCTCCTTTTCTAGTCTACTTTTTTGGGCATCACATATCATTAAGGACAATTGCATTTATTTAACTTAAAATTTTAATTAAAAAGTTTTATTTGACTTTTAAGACTTAAACCATATGTCAATAAGAATGTATCTTTGATTATTCCTTGTTATTACTCTTAAATGTATAGCTTACTCCTTTTCTTATTTTATATAAATTTTTGTAAGAAAATATAATATTTTGTCAGCAACTTAACTATTGTGATTAGAAGTGAAGATTCAATTAAGTTGAAATTATCTGATACTTGAAAGACAAATTGCTTAAGAAGTTGTCTATGGATACGAAGTAGTTAAGCGTTTAAATTAGCACAAATACATAAGGCTAGTCAACTATAACAAATTAACACGCCAATATTCACTTCAACATAAGGTTCAATAGTTATATGTTTTCACCAATAATGAACTTAGTACAAAAGATTAGAAATAAAACTTCGTAGGCAAAGAAAAAACATAAAGAAAGAGGGATTAAGTACCAAAAGAATGTTTAGAACTATATATTGATTATTTGAGAAAACCATTGAGATTTATGTGGAGTGATTGTGATGAGCCATGATCCACATATACAAGTTGAACAATCTTGTGTTATGAGATACTAAACCTTTTTTTTCCATAAGTATTAACTTGATTTAAGAGTAGAACACTTATTACAGAAGATGTTCTCCATTAAAAAATCAATTGTAGAAGTTGTTATTCACCTAAAAAGAAAGAAATTAAATTGTATTGAATCATATTTTGCTTGCAAAAGACAACGTTTATCTAATATAAATAATAGTGTTATATCTGTCCTATCTCTTTTAGTATTTTGCTTAACTACATTTTCTATATTGCTTTATACCTGCTTTGCAAAACTTTTAATTAGTATTTACTTTTACATAAACAAATAGTGTGCAAGAGGTATATAGTAGATACTCATACTAGGCTATATATTTAATCAAATAAGAAATATCATTGTTATTAGCAAGAATAGATTTATTAGTGTCAAAATTTTCAGGATTGTTTCTTTTCAGTGCTAAACCTTTTTTAAATTAAGTGATTAACTTTTTAAAACTCGTTCTACTCAAGTCAAGACGTTAACTTTGTGATGTGGTTAACAAAGTCACTTTTAAGTTGTCATTTGGACATCTATGTGGCAATATATTAAACAAGTGGATATCATGTAGACTGACTCATAATTTAGCTTAACCCATAAACCACAACTCATAACCCTCTTTCCCCAAAATCTAATCTACTAATGTTGTTGCATCATCTTTCACCTTAGTTAAACTATCCACTGCCTAAATGTTTGAAAACTCTATAGACAACCTTGAGTTTTGGTTAATTTCAAAATTTAAAGAGAAATTAGTAGTAGATTGTACAGAGCGTTTTAAAGCTAGTGTTTTTGGGTTAGTCTATTAGAAGTGTATGGTTGTTGTCTTGAAATTGGATTAGATTTCCAACCCATATTGAACCATCATATAAGCTTAGAGTTAGTTTAACTGACAGTAATCTTTAAACATCTCCTAAAAATTCAAGAAAATCAATATTTTGCTCATCTAAGAATATTATTAAGCTAAATAAAGGAGCTTAAGGTGGATGGCAAATCGACAATGACAGTTTGACTCCAAAGTGATGATTTTAAATTTTGGGAAAGTGGATCATGGGTTATAAATTATAAGTTATGAGTTATAGGTTAAGAGTTAAGCTAAATTATGTGTCAATCTATATGGTGTCTACTTGTCTAATATATTGCCACATAGATATCCAAATGTCAATTTAAAAGTGACTTTGTTAACTATATTACCAAAAATTTGATAAAGTTAATGTTTTGATTTGAGTGTAACAAATTTTGAAAAGTTAATCACTTAATTGAAAATTTTAAAAGGCTTGATATTGAAATGAAAAAAATCTTTAAAGGTTTGACATTAACGAATTTGTTATCCCTTGTTATTACCAATATCATTTTTTTAATTTAACAACGATATTCATATTCTTATAACACTACGTAATTTCAATTTTAAATTACTCTATCCTTCTTACATTGAAATAAAAAGTTAATTCAATCAATTATTAAAGAATATTACCTCAAATATGTACAATAGAGACATTAAGCAATAATTGTTAATTAATATATCTTAAAATAAATTTAATAAAGGAAGGGATAGAAGGGAGCTTGAACTTTACAATGAATGATCTCTTTTAAACAATCTTTTAGAAGAGTTGAGTCCACTCTTTATTTTCCTTCTAATAAGTGGAGATCTAACTAGTATAATAATTTGATAAGACGTCACAAATAATTCACATAACTAACTCTTGAAAATTATTAAATAAGTTTAATTATTATTTTTATAGAAGGTATATATTAATTCGATTAATCTAATGACGACTCCTAAATCTTATTACTTATTTCTCTTTTTATTTTTATCTATAATTATTCATATTTATGATTAAACTAGTCTAAATGTAAAAAGTTTACGTCAAAATATTAAAAAAAATTGAAGTTAGTAACAGTTATTACAACTATCAATCTTTCGAAGGATTGATTGATTAGATTCTAATGTAGTCACTACCCTAAGCTCCTTTTTTTGTGTTTATCTCTCAAAAACTATTTAACTAAAGGAACGAAAATGATTTGCAATTAATAATCATTAGTAGTAATCATTATTAAGTAATTAAACTTTTAGTTTTTAGAAATTATGTTAATATAAATTTTTTATATTATTTAGAAGATTAATAGCTACTATTGACATTCCATCAAATTACCAACCACACTTTTTCCTTAACCAAATTTATCATTC
Source organism: Erythroxylum guanchezii (assembly GCA_025629825.1). Classification (NCBI taxonomy): domain Eukaryota; kingdom Viridiplantae; phylum Streptophyta; class Magnoliopsida; order Malpighiales; family Erythroxylaceae; genus Erythroxylum; species Erythroxylum guanchezii. The sequence continues at coordinate 6,611,442 of JAOTAX010000006.1, read as the reverse complement.
TAACTCTTTGAATAATTTCATTTGGACTTCACAAATACTTGAATTTGTTCACAATAAATAGATTGTAATAATAAAACTAAATTGATTCGAGTTTTAAATATTTTAATAATGTTCATTTTAACTTTATTTACAAACTAATTAAAAATTTTATCATCAAAATATAAATTAGAAGCTTCTTTTTTTTTTGAACGTTGTCACGTGTGCTTAGCGCATATTATTCATATCCAAAGATAAAACGTCATACAAAAAGCTTGAAGGGCATACCCCCATTCGAAACCAGACATAGAATCAGCCGCCCTAGCTATCTTACGAGCAACCTGATTCGTTGATCTCTTAACAAAAGCTATAGAAATAAACTGATGCTCTTTAATAAGAGCTTTGCAATCCTCGATAAGCATCGAAAAATATGAAGGACAATTTTGTGTAGATGCCATAGATTTGGTAATTGTTTGACAATCCGTTTCCACACAAATCGGAGAAAAGGGAAGGCTTTTAATCCAGCTTAGGGCTTCTCGAAAACACAATGTTTCACCAATTAAAGGATTCCGCCAACCTGGCATAAGCATCATCTTTCCTGCATAGTTGAAACCTTTACAGTCTCGAATCACCATTCCTACCTAAGCCATAGAATCCAGAAGGTAAAAGTGCCACATCAACGTTGCACTTATAACGGTTTGGTTGTGGAGCTTGCCATTGGGGATGAGATGGTTGATTCGTTGAGGAAGTAGTAATGTGTCAGTTGTGAGCAGATTGCCACTCTAAAAGTGTGGTGGTGGCCCGACGAATAATGCTAGATGGGTCCTGATTTTTTTGCTTCCATACAACGTCATTGCGTGCGATCCACAAACTCCATAAAAGCATACAAATTTCCTCTGCTTGTGCCTTTGAAAAATCGACCATAACAGCAGCAAGCCAATGATGTATGGTGGTCGTAGGAGACATTTGCCAGTCCACTGCATACATATGCCAAACAGAAATAGCCACGTCACAATGGAGAAAAATGTGGTGTTCATCCTCTGAAGCTTTACCGCATAGTGGGCAACTAACATCAATGTCAATATGTCGCTGTTTAAGATTTGCTCTGCAAGGGAGAGCCTTTCTCAAAGTACGCCAGATAAATAGTTTTATTTTACTTGGAACTTGTATTTGCCACATTTTTTCCCATGAAAAACCGACTTCTCTAAGCTCCAGATTCACCTCCTCCATGCCTATGCGATATCCTTCTTTGACTTTGTATTCACCTTGAGTGTTGAGAATCCACATCCATTCATCCTTACATCTTAAGAAACTGAGTGGTATTTGGAGAATAAGGTTAGCGTCTCGTCGATCAAAAACTTCCCTGATCTTGTTTTCATCCCACCGATGGCCCCGAATAAGCTCTGTTACATATTGTATCTGCGTATTGGTTAGTGTTTGGATATATGGGTCGTCCTCATCCATTGGCCAGGGGTCCCTCCATATATGAATTTGTTGTCCATCGCCTACTCGTTGTCGACAACCATGAATGAGTATTGCTTTGGCCTGATGGATGCTTCTCCAGATTTGACTTGGATTGTGACCCAACTCTGCTGAAAAGAAATCAGTCTTAGGAAAATATCTAGCTTTAAGAATGGTTGCTGCAGTCAACTTCGGATACTTGAGAAGTCGCCATCCTTGTTTTGCCAACAGAGCTAGATTAAACTGCCTCAAATCTCGATAGCCCAAACTGCCATAAATATTTGGTATGGCTAACTTTTGCCATCTTAACCATCGTATACCCTTACTATCTCATCCTCCATTGTGCCAAAAAAATCCATTCATTAACTTCTCCAACTCTTTACACGTATCCAGTGGTAATAAAAAAAGGGACATAAGATAGTTCGACATAACCTGTGCAATTATCCTCAACAGTATATCTTTGCCAGCTTTCGATAATGTTTTAGCCTTCCACCCTTAAAGCCGCCTGGTAAACTTTTCGATCACATAATGAAAAATTTGGCGTTTACCTCTGCCTATAACTGATGGCATACCCAAATAATTTGTGTGACATGCAATCTCTGTAACCCCCAAAATTTGACAAATCACAGTCTTCAGTGTAGGCGTAGCATTTGGAGTAAAGGAGATACCTGATTTGTCAAGATTGATTGTTTGGCCCGACGCATTCTCATATATCTGCAAGATAGTTCTCAATTGCACTGCCTCTTCTTGTGTAGCCCGAACAAAGAAAATATCGTCATTTGCAAAAAACAGATGAGAGACCGGAGGAGCGCCTCTTGCAACTACAGTCCCATGTATATGTCCTTGTGCTTGTAAATGTTGTAGGCTAGCTGATAATCCCTCCGCACATATAATGAACAAATAAGGAGACAATGGGTCACCTTGTCGCAATCCTCGACGAGGAATCAAAGGCCCGTATTCATCCTTACCTCGAGTGAAAAAATGGGAGATCGATGTGACGATGTTCATAATCTTTGAGACCCATATATCAGTAAACCCCAATTTTAACATGATTTGCCGCAAATACTCCCATTCAACTCTGTCGTACACCTTGCTCATATCAGTTTTCAATGCTAGATAACCCGTCTTGCCTTGCGTTTTTCGTTTAAGAGAGTGGAAAAGCTCATAAGCTACTATCATATTATCGGTAATCAACCGATTTGGGATAAAAGCACTCTGCGTGTTCGAGATAATTTGAGGCAGAACCTGTTTTAGTCTATTGGCCAGTGCTTTGCAAATTATACGATCAGTGACATTGCTTAATGATATCGGTCTCAAATCAGCAATTATTTCTGGCGCTTTCTTCTTTGGAATAAGAATAATGTTTGTTCTGTTCATTTCAGGCATAGGCACATCCCCATTCAACGTGTTAAGACATTCTCGAGTGACCTCCTTCCCAACGATATCCCAGTATGTTTGGAAAAATCTCGGATTGAAACCATCAAGCCCTGTGATTTATCAGGATGCATGGAGAACAAAGCCTGGCGCACCTCCTCTTCCGTGTATGGGGCCACTAATAATTCATTATGAAGGGAGGTTACCCTACGAGCCACATTGTTTAGAATCGGACTGATATCTTCACATGAGGAGGTAAAAAGTTGTTGATAATAATCCAGCAACATATTCGATAAGCCTGATTCCCAGTCAATCCATTCCCCATTATGATTCTTGAGCTTTGAAATGAAATTCTTCCGATGCTTGTGAGAGGCCATTAGATGAAAGAATTTGGAATTAGAATCCCCTTCAGCTAGCCAGTGCTGTTTGGATCTTTGTTTCCAATAAATTTCATGTTGTAAGAGGAGATCACTGTACTGCTTTTCTAGATCTTGTAACATCTCCCTATTTATTATCGGTTGTCTGCGTACCCTTGCCATCTGCTGTTTAAGCATATTAATACGTTGATGAAAATCTTGTTTATGTGATGCTGCCCATACTTGCAACTCTTTAGAACAAGACCGAAGTTTGTCTTGGAGAGAAAAGGTGAAGTGTTGCGACCAACTTTGACTGATTCTCTGTCGACAGTCATCTTCTAAAGTCCATGCATTTTCAAAGCGAAAACGTCGCTGTACATATTGCTGCCATTGTATGCCCAAGAATAGAAAGAGTGGTAAGTGATCAGAGGATGTAGCTTGCAAAACGTAGACTCTTGCCATCAAAAACGTTAAAGACCACTTAGTTGTCCCAACCGCCCTATCTAGTCGTTCCCTTACAAAATCAGATTCAGAACGTCGATTTTCCCACATAAACAAAGGACCCTCAGCCCCCAATTCATATAGTTGACAGTCCATTAGCACCTGTCGAAACCCCTCTATCAGTGATCTAGGGTGATTATGATGACCTTGCTTCTCAGAAGGAAACATGATGTCGTTGAAATCACCGATAACACACCAAGGTAGAGTTGATTTATTATGAAGTTGTCGAAGTAAATCCCAACCCATGCGTCGGTTGGACCGCTCAGGGAATCCATAAAAACCCGTTAAACGCCAACGTCTAAGTCCGTCAATGCTTACCACAACATCAATATGATTTTGAGAATAGCTCAGTAATTGAGCCATGTCCTTTTCTTTCCACAATAAAGCCACACCTCCTCTGGTTCCAATAGGGTCAACTGCAAACATACCACTAAATCCTAACTCAACTTTAATTGATAAAATTTTTTCTCTAGAAATTTTTGTTTCCATCAAGAAAATGAAATTGGGTCTCTTCTCAGACACCATGTCCTTTAATACTCGGACTGTTCAGGGGTTCCCAAGCCCCCGACAGTTCCATCTTAAAGTACTCATAACTCTCGATGGGCTTCGGAAACAAAGCCCACCCAAGTCACGTTTTTTGGCCCAGCCTTAAGGGTGTGTGGGATAAATTCCTCCTCCATTTCAGCATGTGCAGACGATGTTGCTTCTTGGATACGTTTGCGTTTAGGATCCATAACCATGATTGTATCCGTTGTAATATTAGGTAAGATGGCAGCATTTTCGCAAATCCCCTCTATCACGCCCTTGAATTGATTCTGGTCATTAATAATCTGTGATCCACCACTGATTTGCTGATGAGAGTATATTTGAATCCCTTGATTTTCTGCCGTAATATTAGTCTTTGTCATGTCCGTAGATATCGCCGGATTTGCTACCAGTATCGCCTGATCGTCTGCAGCATTGTCATTGAAAGCGGCCGGAATATCATTTTCCGACCGTAACCATCGATCTCCGATCTGAGTTGTGCGTCTGGATTCTGCCTTTAACCATGGGCCATACGCAAAACATTCTCTAGGAATTTGTGGGTGGTCATATAGAAGAGGACAAAACCAATCCGTGTGTCCTATAATGCCACAGAAGTAACAGAACGTATTCAGTCTTTCATACTTAAAGTCCAGACAAACTTTGTCCCCTTGTGGCCGCTTCACAAACAGTTTTCGTTTTAGAGGTTTTATGATATCGATTGTTACTCTAATTCGCATGAAGTCGCGCTAGATATTCAAGAAGTTTCAAGAGTCTGATTCCACATGTTTTCCAATATAGTTGCCAGCATCCACTACAATTCGTTCTGACATAAAACCATTAGGAATATTATAAATTTTAACCCATAATTCTAAATATACCAGTTCGACTTGGCAAGGATTCTCATGTGGTTGTAGTCGATGCAAAAGAATGGGAATCTGTTGATAATTCCATGGACCATCTCGTAAAACTCTGTCCACATCGAGGGAATGGAAAAACTGGAAAATAAAGGTATTATGTCCCAGTTCTTTGATCAGTACCCCTTTGCCAGGACGCCATACACTAGCCATAATCTGTTTGAATACCGGAAAGTTAATCATCTTTTCAGTTACCAGTCTCCCTACGACACAGTGTTGCCATTCAATCCTTGTTGTCCCCTGATCTCCATTAGCCGTATACTCAGTATATTCCAATATACCTTCGTCCTCCTCAATATTCAGGCGGTGGTATATGTCATTCACCAATCGATCCTTGTCAGAGGCCATGGCCACAGAAACATATAGGTGGCAAGCGGTGACAAAGAAAATACAAGTACTAGAAAAAACAGATGAGCTAAAACGATCGTAGATTTGTGAGGAAAAGGACAAACTTGTTATTTAGAACAAGAGGAAAAAGGTCTCGACATAGCAAGACAGGACTCCAGTATTCTTGACTCGTCTCCTAGGAGTAGTTTAATTGCATGATGCAACTAAGATGAATGTAAATTATAAGCTTCTTGATTTAACATGTTCTTACATTTTTTATTTAATAACGTAAACTCGAGTGTAAGTTCTCATTGTAATCTTCTCAAAATATTCCATCTCCATTGTACTCTTACCACTATTGACTATTAATTATCTTTTTAATTCAACTTATTATCCTCTTGTCAATGATGTCATCCTCACTACCAACTATTCTATGTCATCCATTTGTACAACACTCGATTATCACTAGAGTTCAATCTTTTGTACCTATTCATCTCTATAACATTATTATCGACTATCTTAATTATATTTGTTTCTAATTTGTTTCAGTAGTTAGGATTTCTTTATTTGGATAAGGATTTTTTTTAGTTTATCATATAAGCTAGTTAGATATAATAAAAATAAATTTTAGAGATTTAAATCTATAATTATATTTTCATCAAATTTAGATTCTAAAAAATAAAATATAATAAATGGCATCAAACCCATCTACCCTCTAAATAAAAGAAAAAAAAAATCATGCATGATGAAATACTAAATGACACCTGATCGAAATTTCAAAATTGAAACTTAATTTGAGACTTGAGGTATAAATTTCCAATAACAATGACAACTTAGAAGCATTCATTCTTTCAACTATAGGCTATATGTTAACTAGCTAAATTTTTTTGTAATGAGACCAATCTATGATGATGTTCATATATGGCATAGGAAAAAGACACCTACCTCTCAGACATAACCACCAAAAAAGGATGACCAAATTTTATAATATGACTAGAAAAATATAATATGGTTATGTCCTAGCTAATAAATACCATAAAAATAAATTGAATAAAATTCATATTGTTGATTTGAAAAGAGATATAAGATGCATCTAAAAAGAAACACTTAAATGATAAAAATATAGTATAGTTATTTAAGATCAAAGGAGTTCTTCATAACCTGCGACGAGAAGAAATATTTCACTTAATACTATAATAATCTCACATTGTACTAGTAGTAATTGGATCTCCCTGAAGAACTTAAGAGGGAATGTTCTAAAGACAGTAAACAAATATTCAAAATTTTATTGGGCTTAAATAAAAATATGGACGAAGTAAATAGGAGGATTCTAAGCAATAAGCCTCTTTCAGATATTTAAGAAGTTTTTTTAAAGATTCAAAGAGAAGAAATTTGGGGAAAAAATAATATAAAGAACTTGGAATCTATATTCTAAAATTGTGAGTTGTCACGTTTTGCTAGAGGAGTTACTTCTCTACCAACTAGCCAACATGTAATGTTGAAAGAAAAAAAAGATCATAGTGAGATCATTAAAAGAAACCTTGACATACAAAAAACACATATTAGAAAATAGATGGGAAGCTAGCATATCTAAAGCTAATTTGTTAAAAGTTCTGTAGTAAATAAACATGAAAATTGGTTGAGCAACATGTTAAATTGGTCCATTCACCAAAGAATATACTAAATTAATCCAACAATTGATTAGCCAATCTAATGACAATCCAAAAGCGTGAATATTTCATGGCTCTAAATTCTAAAATCCTTGAAATCAATCCTTGGATTGTAGATTTTAAAGCATTTGATCATATGATAAGAGATGCATGTCTCTTTTGAGCTTATATGACTTATTCGAAAAACATTTAGGTTCACAGCTGATGGAACACTTTCAACATTAATCAAAATTGGTTTGGTAAAAACAGCACATGAATTGATCCTAAAATTTGTCTTATATATGCCAAACTTATCGTTTATTAGTAAATTAACTCGTGATCAAAATTTTGTTGATACGTATTTTTCCCACATTGTGAAGTTCAGGATTTTAGCATGGAGAAGATGATTATCAATGCTAGGAATATATAAGGCTTTATCAGCTCTGCCAAGTCAATTTAATATAGGGTCATTTTCCAAATCACTTAATGAAAGTACAATCATGTTGTGGCATTTGAGATTAGGCCATGCTACCAATGTCCGTTTCCTTTATTGCTCACTAAGAAACTCATCACAATTTTAATATGAATTATGTCAATATTTTAACATCCTAGTAACTTATTTCCTTCTCATAACCATATATCATCATAACCATTTATAATAACAATCAATGATGTTTGTAGGTCCTTTTAAAGACAAATCTATCTTTAGTTCTAAATGGTTTGTTTCTTTTACTAACGTCCGCAGTAGAATCATATAACTATTTCTTAAGAAAGAAAAATCTAAGGTTGGGTCTATCTTTAATTTTTTTTTGACATAGGACAAATAAAAGAGTCATTAACTAGTAGCTAAAATCATAAAAATAGGTAACATGATTGATACCGGGCGGCTGGAATATCAAGTTTCAAAGTTAGATTTTGGCGAAGAATGCTGAAATTTCAGATTTTATATAGTTGAAAATTTAAGGTTTGATCACTGAAAATTTAGGCTTATGATTTAAGGGTTTAATATGTTGAAAGTTAGGATTTTAGTTGCTAAAATTTTGTGCTGAACACAGAGAATGGAATGTAAAAAACTAAGAATTACTCCTAAGGTCTAAGAATCAATCTTGGAAGAAAGCATCATACCTTTCAGTTGAAAACTCAAGTTAATAGAAAATTTTCATATTGCTTATTCTTGATGAAGAATTGAATACGCACATATATATACTTTTTAGAACCCTTATTATAGTAGGAAAAGTGTTCTCAATTTAAATCCCATTATAATAGAAATTTTACAAGTCTTAAACAACTCAGAATAATATATCTAAAATAGAATAACATATTTAACTTATTAGTACTTTCTATCTAATAAGGAATCCTAATACAATCTAAATTTCAGCCATTATCTTTGATGTAAACTTAATTCTTAATCCTCATTCTACGAAATTAAGACTTATAGTTGACTAATTTACATACTTTAAGCTCTTTTACATTAATTCTCCCTGACTTATCTGAAGTCATCCTCTACGTAGAATGTGACAAGTACTGATCATACAAGTCTAGACTCAACTTTTGAAACTCTAATTCTAGAATCCAAGTATTGTAAAAAATTGGTCTTTCTTTCTACTAGACAAGAAATTGTCGATATACTTCATCTCTTGTGACTACAATTTTTTCATCAAGGACTTCCAGATAAGGAGTAGCTGAAATTCTTACAATTACAATAGGGGACTACTCATCTTGTCCATGATAAATAGTTAAGTATGTAAAATTAAATGTCACTTGGTAATTCCAAAATATAAGCATTAACACTTATCTTCTTAATGATCTTATAAGGTCTAACGTTTTGTGAATGAAGTTTCTTATATTTCTTTTTTCAAAGACACTCTGGACGAATCCTAACCATCACCATATCCCTTACATTGAATTCCCCTATGTAACGATGTTGATCAACATGTTCTTTATATGACAAATTGCTAGTTATTATCTTTTGTCCTATCTCATCAAAAATGTTCTCATGTGTTATGCAAAACCTTAAGTTTCACCACCAACTCATGTTGTTTGTGGTAAATGAACCATATCAATAAGCTTCTTTGGATCAATTCCTGAAACTATCTCAAAAAGGCTCTTACTAGTAGACACATATTTTGCCATAGGAAAAATTAGGTCTCAATTTTTCACATTGTCCCAACCAAACATCCTAAAAAGTCCCTCAAGCCTCTGTTCACCACCTTTGTTTGTTCATCGGTTTGAGGATAGAAATAACTTAAAAACTAAAGCTTAGTGTTCAATGTTTTTTATAGAGTTCTCTAAAAATAACTTGTAAACTTGGTTCATCACTCTTATAAAACTGCTAGGTGCATTGGAGAGTCCAAAACATCACCAACCATTCATAAAATCCCTCTTTAGTCTTAAAAGCCATTTTCTACAAGTTTGACTTTAATCTCATGATACCCACTTCGTAAGTAAGTCTATCTTGGTAAAGATAGTAGCTCTAATAAACATATTTAATATGTCATCAAGCCAAGGTATTGGAAATCTATACCTTATTATGACCTTATTTATCGCCTGACAATCAATACGCATTCACCAACTTCCATCCTTTTTAAGAGCCGACGGTGCTAAAACTACACAAGGATTAAGATTTTCTTAAATAAATATTTTTTTAATAACTCCTTAACTTAGTCTCTTCAACTCTTAAAAGAGTAAGATTTAGCGACCAAGTCAATCTTGTAAATGAGGTAATTCACCTAGTAAATTATCCGGTGTAAGGTCTGAAAAATCAACTAACAATTTTCTTACTTCTTTTGATAAGCTAAGGGATGTTTCAGGTGTTATTTCTGTTACTTTTCTCACTACCATTGCAAACACAATTCCCTTTTCCTTGCTAATAGCTTCAAATTCTCTCTCTTTAAGATTATTAAAAGGATTTTTCTTGGCATTTATGGTTGTCTTGTTACTTTCTCCTTGGTTTTTTACCTTGTCCACCTTCATTGGCTTCAAAATTATCATCTTTTCATAAAATATTAAATGATAGGTGTTTAACTTTTCCAAAGTATTGCACATCTCAATCATAAAGTCATGGTTGCCTAAGTAAAATGTGAGATACTTACATAAGAATGACATTATACCAAATATAGACCTCATATATTCCTAATTTGACTCCATGCACCTTCGATCAAATGGTATAGAACTATCATCTACCCAAGCAATCATACTACTTCCTCTATCAATGATAAGCTTGCATACTTTATTTCCGCATTTAACTTGAGTAAAGAAAATATCTTGTTCTTCCGCTTTAGGGGTTAAAAGTATGTGTCTCACCACATTAAGATTTGTAATACTAGTTGGTTTATCACTATAGTCTCCTTCCAACTCCTCTCCAACTTCATGCTCACGCATATACTTGTCAAATTCCTGTTCTTCTTCTTCTCCCATCATATGAAAACCTTTATCAGGACATTCATAAGCAAAGTGGCCCCTCATATTATATCAGAAACAATTCCTGTCACTACTGCCTCCTTTCATCTTAGTCTCAACTATAACTTTGCCTTTGAGTTCAACTCCTCGGGAAGTTTTGTAGTTGTTTGGTGGTGTACATTTTTAATGCATGGGGTGTTTGTTTAAAGTTTTGCATTGTTGTAATTCTATTTATGTCAAACTCTTCAACTTTGACTTTGAATCTTTTTAGTTACTTCTTAACTATTGTTTCGCTCTTAAAGCTAAGTGATATGCATCTTCCAGGTTGTAAATTCTGTCTTATCAGCTCCTTGCGAATTTTTGCCCTTAAGCCATTTTTGTACTAAGATATAAGTTTCACTATGACTTTATCCCTTCACATTAAATGGAAAGTTCATTAAATATTTTTGTGTAATCAATTACAAACATAATCCCTTGTCTAAGAGTTATGAATTGATCTTGGAGATTTTTACCCTTTGTGAGACTTTTTGTAGGCTAGAGATTTTATGGGCAATCACTACTTGTGCATATAACTTTTCCATATTTGTATAAAGTTTTACTGATTTACCAAAAAAAAAAATGTAAGTATTTTTTTGATAACTTCAACTTCATCTCTTCCTAATCAACAATTGGTGGGTGGCCTATTTTTCGAAGTCTATCCTCTACCGATCTTCATCAAATTTTAACATGCCTAACTAGCTTCATCTTTGCAAATCAAACTTCTTAATCTTCTAACATATGGTACCAGTCAAAGAAATCTTCCACTGCTACTATCCAGTTTAACAACAGGTGTGGATCCATCTTTCTTGCAAAATTAGGAGCCTCAACACAAACTTTCTTAGCAATGTCATCGAGTTCGTTGTGTATTTGAACTATAATGTGACCTCTAAAGGCTCGCATGCACTCTTCGTGTGCCATTGGTTGGTTTGTTTGTCTTAGATCTCTCAATAATCGTTGATTTCCTAACCTATTCACTATTGATTAATGTCAACCTCTTCGTCTTGGATTTCATCTTCTCCATTTGATTTCCTAACCTATTCGCTATTGATTAATGTCAACCTCTTCGTCTTGGATTTCATTTTCTCCACCCTCACCATCAAGTGTAGTTTATTGTCTAATACTATTTTCTGGACTAGTTCTTGGAGTACCTTATTCTTAACGAAGAGCTAAACACAAACAAACACATAAATATAGATATAATTATAAACACATACACAAATATAGATATATATAGATATCTATATATAAACACACACAAATATAGATAACTCACACAGACATAGATACTATATATATATATATATAGATATAGATATATATAACCCTTATTATAATAGGAAAGGGTTCCCAATTTAGATCCTATTATAGTAAAATTCTACAAGTCTTAAAAAACTAAGATAACATATATAAAATAAAATAACATATTTAACTTACTACTACTTCCTATCTAATAAAGAGTCTTAACACAATCTAAATTTCAACCCTTATCTTTGAAATCAACTCAATTCCTAATGTTCATCCCACCAAACTGAGACTTATGGTTGACTTCTTTTTTATTTCTTCTATATACTTTAAGCTCTTTTGCATCAATTATATTTTATAATACAAACTGAATTATAAACTTAAATGCAAATTCCTCGCACTAACAATACAAGAGAATACTTTCAGTCTAATCTTAGAAATTATCTTTTAGAAAATAGAATTATTCACCAAAACTCCTATATAAATACTCCATAACAAAACATACTAGTTAAAAGGAAAAACAAACACCTTTTAGAAAAAGGGGGTGAACTTTTATTAAGAATATTAGTTCTAGTCTAGTCCTAGTCATTATATCAAAATGTTGTATCTCCAAGGATTCCTCAGGCAACCGCCTGTACATAAGTCCCTCAACCTAAGTCACCAATTACAAGTCCTATCTAAAATAACTCTCATACTCCCATACAAGTAATCAAACAAAGACAATTATGTATTGACATGAGAAAAACATAATTATACAATTAGAGGAAAAGCCCTATATAGATCTAAAATAAGGCCAGAAGTCATAACTGAATGAAAGTCCTACAAGGAGGGTAGTTAAAACTAAAACAGATTTGGAGGATGTAGAAAACAATAACCAAGTATATGATGACTTGAACCTTCCAATAGCCCAATGTAAAGGTGTTCACTCACATACTCTACATTTAATATCAAACTTCATGTCTTACAGCAAACTGTCACCCAACTTTAGAGCCTTTAACATATCTAAAGTTAAGATACTAAAAACAATACAAGAAGCCTTACAAGATTCTACTTGGAAGTCTGCAATTAATGATGAAATGCAAGCACTTGAAGAGAATGATACTTAGGAGATTAAAGAGTTGCCTAAAAGGAAACTACCTATAGGATGCAAATGGTTTATTGTGAAGAATAAGGCAAATGGAAGCATAGAAATGTATAAACCCCAATTAGTTGCCAAAGATTTTACTAAAACCTATGGCATAGATTATAAAGAAAGGTTTGCTTAGCTAAGCTAAATACTAATCACATACCTCTATCATTATTAATGAGTTTAGATTGGGAGCTAGATCAATTGGATATGAAAAATGCTTTTTTTGAATTGGAAAGTGAAGTATACATGGAGATTCCAATTGGATTTGAGAATAAATAAAGTTCTAACAAGGTGTATAAATTATGCAAATCAGTTTATAGACTCAAATAATCACCTAGAGCATCATTTGACCGATTTACCAAAGTCATGAAGAAGCACAAATTTTCTGAAGGACAAACAGATCACACATTGATTGTCAAACACTAATTCAAAGGTAGAAAGGCTATTCTTATAGTCTGTTAATGATACAATTATCATGATTGATTGTGAAGAAATAACACAGTTAGGAGAGATTCTTGCTATTGAATATGAAGAAAAACTCAAAATACTTCCTAGGAATGAAAGTAGCAAAGGCTAAAAGAAACTATAATGAATGCTTGACTATAAACCAGTAAAGATTCCCATGGACTACGCAATTAAACTTGGGAGCAAGAAAGATTGAGTCCTAATTTAAAAAGGAGATATCAAAGATTAATGCGCAAACTTATTTACCTAACTCATACTAAACCAAGCATTAGCTTTGTTGCAAGTGATTAGTCAATTAATTAAAGAAAACCACAAAAGAGCATCTTAAAGCAATATAAAAAATTCTAAGATATCTCCGGATAACACATGCAAAACGGAATTAAATGACACAAGAAATATATTGCAAGTGTTTAATTTGTAATCAATACTCTTTCCATATTTAAATATTTCCAAATCATACTTATAATTTAAACTTCGGCACAATTGTGGCACAGATCTTCTACCAAGGGAGAAGCTATAAAACTTGATCATTATTGAGAACAAGTTTGCATCTCTATCGAGTCAATTTTGTAATTTACGATTCAACAAGCAACCTCAAAATGCAGGACCAGAAAAAGATTTTTTAATTGGAAAAGAACTGGAAAGCCTCCTTGTAATCAATAGAAGGCTACTTTTAACTCGTTCTTTCTTTTTCATTTAGGTTCATCAATTGATTACTGTATTTATCCTTCATAGCAAACAATGCCCCCTACCGCCTAAGGCAACATCTAAATAATTGAAGAGGGAAACTTACATCTAAATAGGCACGGTGATGCTCTCCAGCAACCACACTCCTACAGTTCCTGTAAAAGATAATGGCATGTCTGCAAACTTGGCCCCTAACTATGGAAATTTGCAACAGTCTACAGCCGTAATATATAATAAAGGAATTCTTTCAAAAGTTAATCTAAGGATGTAATAATTCTCTCACAATGGGGAGGATCATAATGTGAAGCATGTGCATATGGATAAATCAGATGAAGTCATCGTTAAATATGCCATATAGAGGCCTTTGCAGGGTACAAAAAGATGATAAGATTATAGTATAAAGCATCATAGGGGAAACTAAGAGCAGAAAAAGAGTCGGAAATATTTGGAAAACAAACACTGGCAAACAGAGAAAAAGGAACTCATCTTAGGTTTGTGCATCTGTTCATGGAAGCGTACAGATCTGTGGTACCAACTTGCAATTTCAAGCTTCTTAATACGTGTTCATGCATTTGTTTGGCTAAAATTTTGCACAAAATTTCTAAACAAGATAAAGCAATTGACAATACTCTTTCCTCCTCACATTTCAGTCTGTGTTTCCAACTGTATGGTTCAATTACAGTCTCTGCACATAGCACAGCACCAATTTGATGCAATGTGAATTTCTCTTACAGCATGAAATCAGTAATTGAAAGATACAACAAATCGAAAGAGGACCATCAAATGGGTAATCCAGCTTCTGAAGTCAAGGTATGTTATAGAAGTAACTAAAATTTTTGGCCATATCAGAGATAACTGAATGGTACTACATAAAATTGCTTAATGATTGCTGGGCAAAAAAAGTCACCTTTCAATTTCATTTACCTCATGATGGTTGGTGTTACTGTTTGCTCCAGCAGAAGAAGTCTTAGGCTTGCCGTCACAGGTGAATGTTCAAGTAGTTTGGAGCAGTCTCTTCATGTAAAATTGCTGAAGGCCAAGACTGCTCTCAAACTTCTCTCTAGGACTCCACTAATGAGGGATCATAATAAGTGCCTCATCTGCTCCACCCAGAAGTGCAGATGTTTTCCCTCTTTAGGAAATTGCAGGATCTTTAATAAGCACTAACTAGCTTTTGCTATTCCATAATCCTGAATTTTGAGTTGTTAGAATATATACATCATTATCTGCCTAACTGTAATGAAAAATGAAAAATAACCGATTTTGTGCGACTCCAAAGTTGCAACATTTTGTTAAAGCAAGAATACAATATTGACAAGACCAGGATGCTTATCAAATTACCAATACCAATTACATCCCTGAGAAACTCTCTAAAGTTTACATGGAGTAAATAAATTGGTGTTTTCCATCTACTTTCTGTAGCATCATTCCCTGTGAAATGATGCTTTATTTAAAACATTTAGAATTCCAAAGTCCAATTTCTCATGAAATTCAATGAGGTATAGTGAAACATCTTACCCATAGGCAGAAAAGAAACATGCATCTGGAAACACAATGCAACCAGTAGAAATGCATTCTGTTAAAACAAAAAATTAAGTAGAATCTAGATCAAGACCTGAATGTATGTTGTAACCGGAAATGAATGCTTACCATGCAACAATTTGTACTTGTCATTGAATGCCCTTCAATTCTAATTAAGTTTAAAGGAAGTAAGCATAGATTAAAATGCAAAACTAACTCCAGTAGAAATTGGACAAAGAAACCGATTACGTTGTGAATTATTTTCACTCATTGACATGCTATATGGACTTCAATAGTTGTTTATGGTTCTTAATTTATTTCCCAGTACTGGCAAAAGGAGGCAGCAATGTTGAGGCAACAACTGCAAAGTTTGCAAGAAAATCATCGGTATGTTCATTCTTTGACAATTGATTTCTTAAATCATTTGACCAGGAAGATAACATTAGAAAATTGGGATATGCCACAATTGCTAGTTTTGGCACAAACTTATAAACTCAAAAAAAGCCAGCCCTGTCATCCAAAAGTAAATATGTTTAGGTGCAATAGCGGCCATAAGCGTTCCTCTTTCCTACTCCATCTCAAAGAATTAAAACAGAATTCACATATCATTGTCAATTTTACATTAATAACTAGCTATATGCAAATGTACCAACCCAACACCCCTACTATTTTCCAGAAGTTGCACTCGTTTTGACTTTCAGCTTAGTCCCCATATCAGAACACTACTCTTAACAAGTTAACTAACTTGCATGTATATAGTGGGAAATACTCAAATATGCATATCCTCTTCCTGAATCACACAAGCATAGATTATCTGCAGTTCTGCATGTCTAGCTTGATAATGATGTCCCTGCTATAAAAGAAATGATACCCAGTAAATTAGAAAGTGACATGGCAAAAGTCGTACATTCAAACGGATTTTCAAGTTTTGCTGCATCTAGCACAATGCCCGAACTTGCATCTATACTATTTATTACTGCATTAGAATATCCAAAAGATTTGCCAACTTATTAGAATGCTTACTTGACATGCATGCAACAGAAAAACATATGCATTTTTGGCGCTGTACACTCAAAATCAGGAACCATATGTTCTTATTCTGTTCCATTAACAAATATAGTTGACAGATTTTCATGAAATGAAAGGATCGACTGGTTTCACATTACTGTAGTATAATTAGTGTGAGTCACAAATTTGAGCATCCCATCAACCATAATTTAAGACTAATAAACACAGGCAAATGATGGGAGAGGAGCTTTCTGGTTTAAGCATAAAAGACTTGCAAAGCCTGGAGAATCAACTGGAAATGAGTTTACGTGGCATCCGAATGAAGAAGGTTTGAAAAACTTGTCTCAATGTTCAGTATTTGAAATTCTATACTTGGGGAAATGCATCTGACAGCTCCTTGGCCACTTCAGGACCTATTTTTAATGGATGAGATTCAAGAGCTAAATAGAAAGGTGAACCACAGACACATTATCAACTAATTCCATTTTCAATTTCATAGTTTCTACCTCAAGCAGATAAGGGGACCTTCATTCTTTGTTTCAGGGTAACCTCATTCACCAAGAAAATGTGGAACTTTACAAGAAGGTAAGCCTGATTCACAAATAAAACTTGAAATTGCAGAAGTAACAAGTTTGCATGAGTAGTATAAATAATTCAGCAAAATCAAGAGTCCCATAACCTACAAGGTCATGAGATTTCACTCCATGCTCATCAGACCATTTTATAACCCAGTTATATGGAACAAGAAATGTGAATGGAGCAAATGGAACTTCACTTCTAACAAATGGTCTGAGCACTGGAGATGACTCGCATGTTCAAGTTCACCTCCATCTTAGTCAGACACAGCAACAAAGCTATGACTCAACAAGAGCCACAAAATTGGGGTACATTTCATACATGCTACTAGTTTAATTATAGCTTCTAAGTAATTTGTCATCATCTTGATGCCATTCTTTGCTTGATAAATGCAGCAGACTACAACTTGATTAGCAAAGCAGAAGCACCTACTGCCAAGGGATGTTACCTGACTCAAGCCTTTAATTACAAGATTGCACCTCTACTGGTGCAATGTGGTATTTCAGCAACTGACCATTCATCAAACTTTTAGTTTAACAGTATGAAGAGAAAAACTTAAACATTTGTGTGTGACCAAACCAACATCATATAAATAGAATCAAGTATAATAAAGAGAACATAGCATTGCTCTCATGTAGAAGACAAGCTTTAAGTTATACCATTTCCCAGATCAGGCAGACATTAGTTTTAAGTGTTCCATAACATCGTCACATCATATGCATTAGAGAGTCCATATGATGTTGAAAGACAGCAATATGCGGAAGTAAGCAACACCATATTAGAAAAGTTAAAAGAAACTGCATACTATATATCACTAAATCTTTTCACTTTGGAGAATGCAAAAGAGGAAGTGACAACAACTACCTTCACTTTATCACAGAATGACTTGAAAAGACAGAGGCCCTGATGTACTCCAACAAGCACAACTAACATTTTTTCCAGAATCAACAAAATGATTAGAGACTAAAGGAAGAAATAAAAAATGCAGGAAGTAACAGAAAGGGAAACAAATGTTGATTAGCATGTGGTTCAAACAAAGGAATAGCAGGAGTCTGTCCCATTTTTCTTTTTGCATAACAACATGAATGCTGCACTAGAGCATCTCTACAATAATAGGACAACCCTGACAAAATCTAAAAGCATAGGTAATTTGAAATGATTTGGTACAAATTACTTGAGAACGCAGCAGTTTCCAATGGAACAATGTAGCCATCACACTAACTGAAATGATAGACGATACGAGAGCATGAACAAAATGTAAAAATTTGACACTGCAGCCAAAGATCAATTTTCATCAACTCAACTTGACAAAAAAGTTCCCATATGCAGGCCTAACTTTGAAATTGCAATGTTTTACTTCAGTCAATTAACAAGGTTAATGAGTCTCAATTTGTGTTAAATGTTCAAGACATCCAAAAGCAACCTAAGAACAGAGTGTTCTCGCCGAGACAACTTCCATGTGACAAATCAAAATCTTCTACTATACTTCATTCAGAAGAACGTATCACTTCCTATTGAAAATATTCTTTCTGCTAATATTCAAAGTTCATGCAAGCAAGTTTTAATGGTGGAACCCTACTAAAATTTTTACCACAAAATAGCATGTAATTGTTGGCTAAAAAGAACAAAATCAGAATGCAAATTATTTATTCCTGATAGCCAAAACCACCAGTTCCTCAAGGGCTAGAAGATACATGACCCATAAGAGAAAGATAGAAATAATTTACAAATATGAAAAGATATCAGAAATTGATTCCACAAGTCGAGGCATAGCAACCTAATCATTTATCCAAAGCAAATATTAACAAAACTAACCTTCTTTTGTTGTCCTATGTTGCAGGTATTTTTGGTCTCCAGCGCAACAAGGGAAGTATGACACTGAACAAACATCAGTAGATTGTTTCAGCAGAAGCTTAACCGGTAATATCTTGTTGTTAAGTACTTTCAATTAAGGACAGAGAATCAAAGTGAAGCTGCAGAGTAGAACCACCAAAAGAAAGAAAATAAATAAATAGAAATTATATATTATGTTGATATTATGGAATATCCAGCTAATTATCTCGATTCTCTATAGATAATTAGTTGATATTTTATTACTTAGAGAATAAATATATTCTTCTTAATTTAAGGAGGTAACTCAGGTTGTATTGTCCTATATATTCCTTGTACTATTCACAGAAAAATTAAGAAAGAATTACTTTGTCTTCTTACTTCGTGGTATCAAAGTCACGGCTCTTCTACAATATTTTTTTCTTTCTTCATTCAAATTAGTCCTAGATGGACTATCGCTTAGCAATGACTAGTCAACGGAGAAACTCCTCATCCTCCAACGATGATTTCAGCAATTCAAGTGTGACTAATTCTGGCATTATGACAAGCAACGTACAACGTAACTGCGATTTTCTTGCTCAAATTTGCCTTTTCATTCGACGAATCATAGGTTGAATGGTTAGAATTACCTGGAATGGTCGCAAACAATAAAGTTGGCCATTGACGGAAGAGGAAAACTTGGGTATTTGACTGGAGAGATGCAGTCCTGGAGGAGATGAGAGCTTTGGAGAAAAATAGAACGTGGGAGGAAGTTGATCTTCCAAGAGGGAAAACACTAGTCGGATGTAAATGGGTGTTCACCGTAAAGTACAATTCTAATGGATTACATGAAATATATAAGGCTCGCCTTGTTAATAAGAGGTTTACACAAACTCATAGCATAGATTATTCAGAAACGTTTTCAGTTGTTGCTAAGATAAACACTGTGAGAGTGTTGTTTTCTACTGTAGTTAATCTAGATTAGACTCTACATTAGTTGGATGTGAAAAATGTCTTCATAAATGGAGATATAGAAGAAGAGGTGTATAGGGAGCCTCCCTCAGGATTTAGTAAAATCTTTGAAAAAAGGATATGCAAACTAAAAAAGTCTTTATATGAGCTTAAACAATCACCAAAGGCTTGGTTTGAAAGATTCGCAACATTTGTAAGGTCTCAAGGCCCCTTATAAGGGTAGTCTGATCATACTCTATTCATAAAAACTGCTACAGAATTAAGGGTGGCAATTCTAATTGTGAATGTAGATGACATTATCCTCACTGGCGATGGTTTTGAGGAAATTGAAATTCTTAGAAAGAATCTCTCAAAGAACTTCCTAGGGATGGAAATTGCTAGATCTAAGAAAGGCATAGTAGTCTCCCACCAGAAGCATAACCTGAACCTTCTAGAAGAAACTAGGATGAGTAGATGTAAACCATCAGATACTTCTATCGAATTAAACTCAAAGCTGGGGGAAGTTAAGGAAGGAGTTCTAGTAGATACAGGTCGACATCAACGACTGATAGGAAAGCTAATCCATTTATCTCACACCAGCCCAGATATTTCCTTTGTGGTAAGTCAGTTTATGCATACTCCCTATGAAGAACACTTGGAAGCAGTGTACAGAATTTTAAGATACTTAAAGGAACTTTAGAGAAATGATTATTCTTTAAGAAAAGTGATCAAAGGAGAGCTGAAGTCTACACTGATACAGACTAGGCAGGGTCTCTTACTAACAGAAGATCAACTTCTGGGTATTGCACATATTTTTGGGGAAATATAGTAACCTGGAAGAATAAAAAACAAAATGTGGCGGCAAGAAGCTCAAGGAATTTGTGAAATAATTTGGCTTAAAGGAGTAATGGAAGAACTTAAGAATCCAGTGTAGCACCAAATGAAGTTGTTTTCTGATAACAAAGTACCTATCAGTATTGCCAACAATCTAGTTCTAACATGATTGGAAGACGCAAGTGGAGATTAACAGGCATTTTATAAGAGAAAAACTTGAAAGTGGCCTCATTTGCATACCATTTGTACCTACAACACAACAAGTTGCCGATATCTTCACCAAAGGGCCAATAAGACAAAATTTTGAGTTTTTTGTAAACAAGTTAGGCATGATCAATATCTATGCACCAACTTGAGGGGGAGTGTTCATATATATATCAGTAAGATCCAGAAAGGAGAACGTCTTGAGGAGCCCTCGGAAGGAGCGAGCTTAGCCAGTTGCCTCCCCCGCTCTAGGAGAATGGGGCTCTCCCTGAAAATCATCCTACTGTCTCACTGCAGGAGATGACGTTTCAAAATTCCCGTGGTTAGAGGTTCCTTCCCGTGCGGTCATCATAGTGTCTGGTATGAACACTCCCCCTCAAGTTGGTACATAGATACTGATCATGCCTAACTTATTTACAAAAAACCTCTAGCGACAATTAGTTGATTTTCTATAGTTGATATTATATGAATTAGTTGATATTTATTACTTAGAGATTAAATAGATTCTTCTTAATTTAAGGACGTAATTAAGGTTGTATTGTCCTATATATTCCTTGTACTATTCACAAAATTAAGAATTACTTTATCTTCTTACTTCATATTTCATTTCAAAATTTAAAAGAAGTATAATCCATCAGGTGCAAACTTTAGTAATAAAATTGCTTTCGTAAAGCACATAATGCGTTCTGTAATTAAATTCTAGTACCAATTAAACAAATGACAAACAATCAGATATGATACCAAATTATTGACCTTAGACAATATTATTCCAAACTATAAGAATGTTTGCAGAAAGCAGCTAATATCACTTTCTTTTCTGATTCCCCACATCAAATTATTCACCACATAATTTCGTGGTGAAAAATTCTAGTTCTAACAGCTCATTACCGTCCTTCACCTAACTTTCATTTATCAACTACAAATCTTAAATGACTAATCATTTTCCATTTCAAGCTCCTTATGGTCTGCAATATATTTGTGGAAAGGTGTTATAGACTTTTAAAGATGGAATTACTATAACCATGCCTCTTTTACAAATACTTATCACATTCTATATCCACCGTTTTGACTAAATTCAATCAAATTGAATATATTCCTATTCTTCAATAGAAAAATAAGAAGTTACAAAAAAATAAAAGAATGTTGAGTAACATAAACAAGATGCTTTTTATTCATCGATCCTAATCCACATGTCTTTGAAAATGCATCTTACAGGAAAGAAATTGAGAAACATATTAATCAACATTGTTATTACCTTTTAGATTTGAACCTAATAGTCATAAATCAATTTTAGAATACTTATCCTAATAGGGTTAATTACATTTTAATGGCTCAAACTGTTTAATTAACATAATTCAATATGATCCATCAGCCATTTCTATAGCACCTATAAACTTAGAGAGGATACCAAAAAAGAAAAATCTTTTTTTAACTTATCAAATTTGAAATTTCATTTAACTAGAACTGCGTCAATAATCAACAACAAACAAAAGAGAAGAAATATTTAATGAGCTTCTACACGTAATGTCTCATGAGTGAAACTAAAAAGGACAAGGTTCACCCAACATTTTGAATATCAACAAAAACCATTGTCTAAAATATTGAGGTGCTTGTATAATTGCCTCTCTAATGCACATTAGGTACAACATACTTCTCAAACGAGTTTGTCAGAAATACTTGTTTACACTGAGTACAAATCTCAAGCAATTACCATTTGCATTCTACCAATGATTGAGAAATAAGATTGCACCCATAAGCTCAAACTAAAACAAAAATCTTCATTATGAACATCTTAGGAAAATTAGAATGCAAGGAAAATACTTCAAAAAGATCTTTATACAAAAAGAGTACCCATACCAACAAACTCTTAAATCTAACTAAATTAGCAACTTCTCAACTTACTTGACCCCAATACCATTGCTTTATTTGGAATGATCACATCAAGGAAAATTGGTGACCCATAACTTACAAACTTGACACGATAAATCTAGAAAAACAAAGAGTGACTCTCAACTAACTCAACTCCATATTGAATCTTATAAATATTTAGCAATTGGGAATCGTGTTAGAATCCTCAACCCATATCTCCAAAACTCAAAAGTAAATACAATTTAATATTCAAGAATGCAAAGGAATTCGTCTAACTAGAGTCGTAGATTTTGAAATTACTAACATCCAATAAGGTAGGTATAATAATTATCGACCTAAGTGAAGAAAAAGATCATTACATCATCCAAGGTTTTGATTACCAAATTGGTTATATATGTCAAAAAAGTTCCATTGCTTCATAAAGTTACTGATTATAGTAATATATTATCTCGACATTGTTAATACTTGAAAGACTTTAAGTAGGATTACCAACAAAATGAAAGCATTGACAAAGATTGCAAACAAGAAACTACTAAGTCAGTCATTTCAAAATTTATTGCTACTATTTTTGGTTTATCAAAATGAAAATTAGTTATAAAATCTTCTTTCCAAATATGGATATCCTTCCTTCTTATAAATATGAATTTTAGGCACCATGTAAATTACACCAAGGCTAATAAGAAATATCTAGTCTTTGTAGTCATCATTTTATGCTAATTCATCTTTATTTTTTATGCTCTTTCTTTTATGTCATATTTCAATATGGTATTAGAGCGAATTCTTGTGAATCAACTAGCATGTGTCTCTCTATGAGTCTACAATTTGAATCCTTGTGTAAGATTTCAAACAAGCTGTCGCGACAAAATTCTTCCCAAAGTAAATAATCAAATGATGAAATTCCAACACAACATGGCTTCAAAGGAATTATATGGGCTTAGAGAAAAGATTAATTGTTACAAGTTGATGTAGATGATCCGACTAGAGAGGGAGTGATTGATAATATCTTATAATTTACTTCGTTCATCCGTTAATTTACTAAAATAAACAAATTGCAGAATCTTTAATAAAACAACACTACTATGTAGATCAAAAGAATAGGAACCCCATGTACAAGGTAAAGTGCATAAGTAACAAAAAGATCTAGCAATCTTTGTGTCTATGAATGCAAATCTTTGTGACTAAATCACAAAAATATTATGCACATTTGTATTTCTTACATATACTTTAATTGACATCTAGCATGATTGAAACTTAAGAAGGATAAATTTCAACAAAATCCCCTATGATTTCATTGTTCGTAAAACCCCACTATGTTTTAATCTAACTCGATAAATTTTTATGGTTTGATAATTAGTACAACTGATTATTTTAACAATGTTAAATAATGTGAAATTATGAAATTTTCAATATAATATCATACTTCAAAGTATTATCGTATTGCTAATCAATCCTATTAAACAAAAAAATAAAAAGTTTAAATTTAATTATTGACCAAATATGTAAAATGTCTATTTTATGAATTATCAAACTACTGGAACTTCTTTATCTTCAGATATAGCCAAATCATAAGGGATCTTAGTTAATTAGCTCCACTCTAAAGTTATTCTCTTGAGAACTTCTCTGCCCCTTGACCCCACCAAACACATGAAAACTTATTTCCTACTGCCAAAAATTTATAGGGGAGAACAAACTGTAAGAGTCCAACACCTTTTTTGACCATAAAGCAATTTATCAACACTTAATAAAGCAAACAATTGGTGTATTCAGTTCCAAATAACTTCGTAATTCAATAATGCCTCTAGCATTAACCGATAAATGTAGTATCACATCTCATGGCTCAGAAGAGATGGTAAAATAGCCAACATTGACAATATGACAAGCATTTGCTCCCTCAAATATCTTAAAATAGCCAACATTGACAATATGACGAGCATTGGCTTCCTCCAATATATTCTTAGTATTAAGTTTTCTTTTGCACACAAAAAACTCTATTGTTCTCAACTAGACCATACCCCTTTTCTCAAAGGCCCATCATAATCTATATAGAATTTCTCCGATCTTTATGTTCCTTGAAAATATAGAAGCTAAGTGCATAATCTTGATGTTATCCTCACAACTCTTCTTGCTTGGCCAAAGAAGTATCTCATTCACACCAAGAACAAGTATGACTGTATGAGATTTCCAGCACTAACTAAATAGAAAGCAGCATACTATAAACGTCAATAATCCATCAGCCACCTAACACCCAAGTCGCTCACAACATCCATCAGGCGAAAAGAGCAAAATTAATAGGAAAAGACAGTAACAAAAAGACAGACTTTGCAATTGTATGTTAACTGTAACAAAAGCAAAACTACAAAATTGCAAGTTAACTGTAATAACAAGAACCGGAAGGCAGGAAATCGAAAGTTACTGCTAGCGTGATTATTTCCACATCATTACCACAAATCAGAAAATAATCGCAGATTTCGTATATTATTCTTAGCAAATGATCCAAAAAACGAAGGCGAGAATAACAAATAAATAAGAACATCAGTCTACTGTTTAATATTTTATGTGACTTGCACAATGCGATAGGTTTATATCACAACGTATGACAATTGGAAATCAGATCTTGACGAGTTCAATGATTCTCCTCAATTAAAACCGTAGGAATTAACGTCTATTAAAATGATGACGAGTATAAGCAAATTCGGAATTCTAAACAGTCAACCAACTGCCTTGTCTAAAACGCTTAACTACTACATGAATCATCACGTACAGCTTGTGCACTCATGATAACAGAAACATCAAGAAGTAAAATTCAGATTAAAGACAAACAGCTTTAAATGCGTAATTAAATCTGGAAAGGAAAATAAAGTACAAAGATACCTCAAAACGCGGTGAATCATGAATATATCCATTTCTGAACATAGAGTGAGCAAAATCCGATTACGTCCTAAGCTCGTTATCCTTAAAAGAATCAGCTCTTGTTCGTTATCCTTAAAAGAATCAGCTCTTGTGTACATAAATCATCTGAAAAATAAAAATCCAAATCCAAAAAAATAAAAAGATAAGAGGGAAGTTAAGAAAAAAAAGAAGTATGTATCCACGGACTTTCACACTACACGTAAGGAAAATAACAATGTTTTGTTTCTCATCAAAGAAAACGTCGGAAGCCAAATCGTGGAAAGGTAAGTGTTGCAATGAAGTTAAGATAGGGTTCTTAGTTCAAGTTTCTTCGGACTTTCTCGCCAACCAATCGGATGATAAACAGATAGCATAAGTATCAGAAGCAAGCGGAATTAACGGTCCAATAACGATCGAAGCAAGTACTAACGAAGAGAACCAGCATTCAAGCGCGAACTCTGACCTCAACAGAACGAAAAGATGCATCTTCTGTAAGTAATCGAAACTTCAAAATCACCAAGACCGAAGGAAAATGGAGAAAGAAAGAATCAAATCTCTGAAGAAATCGTTCCCCTGACAAGCAGAGAAATCTGAAAAAAGAAATGAAAATAAAACATCTGTGACACTGTAGATTTTAAGGAACATGGAGAGGGAACAAAAAACGAACGGAGGAAGTTGGAGTTTTTCAACGAGGGTAATGGAAATATCAGGAATAGTTAGTGCTTATATGGATTATAGAGTGAGGGGCTGGGTTTTGGCCCCACTTGATCGATACACGTAATCAAATTTTAAATGTCTAAATACTTTATTTATTTATTATTTATAACGTAGGGGTTTCGGGTTCGCCTAGATCACTTTTTTCTATTCTGTGAAACATACCTCTACTGCTACGTAGTGGCAGGCGTTATGGTTCGTTGTTGGCGTCGCTTCGAGACCGAGTTTTCGTTACTCGGCTGGGAAAAGTATTTTATACCATTGTTTGCGGAAGGCCTTGTCTAATACATGGTTGATCAATTATTTTACAAATTTAGTAATATTTTACTATTTAATTATATTAAATTGATGATAATTATGTGTGATTGGGTTGATAAATTTAACTCAATCTGTTTTTTGAAAATGCTTCTATAAGAAACATTTTGCTTTAACGTTGATAAATTAATGAATAAAAAAATAGTTGTGTCAAAAAATATTATAAATTAATTAAATTATCATTTTTTTATTATTGATTTCTGATAATTAAATATTAATACTATAAGTTTCACATAAACACCACCAAAATACAAGCTCCTTCGCCCTTAACCAAAATCTTGAGTTCGAATATTGAAAATAAAGTCGTTTTAAAAATTTGCGACAGAAAACATTATCGTCTAAAAAGATTCTATTCGACTCGAATCCAGATTAGCCGGAACAAAAAAAATGTAGGAGAGAGGGAGAGAGAGCCTTTGGTAAGAGGGCTAGTTGGTAAATGAAAGCCTTTAACTATGTTTTATTAATCAAAATCAATATTAATTATTCAAAATTTAAACTTCTTCCTTAATGTTATTAATAGAAATCTTTTATTTTAAATATAGAAATGTAAATTTAAGCGAAAGATAAAAACATCTCACACCTTGCACTTTAGCATAATATTCTCATTAAATTTTGTTGTTATTAAGTACTCCCCTGTGATAAGAAAAAAAAATGGTATACTCGTTTTTCAAAAAAATATATGGTATAATGACATACTCGTTTTTTAAAAAATCAAATGGTATACTCACTTGAATTTAAAAAAATAGCATATTTCAAACCATTATATTAATATGTACCAAAAATTTTATTTATATCATTCATTCTTTTTTTGTGGAATCTTAACGGTCTCTTCCCATCGACTCAAAGTCACACACAAAAAAAGGTCAAATATCTTATTAAATCATTTAAATATACAAATTAAGATTTTAAATATGATTTATCAAAAAAAATATTTTTATAAAAAAAAATATGATAATAAGGGAGCAAGAAAGATACCATGAAAGCACAACATAATGGGTTTGGAGTTGGTCCATCTGATTTTAATGTCACTTATTATACGGCTTTGTGCCAGAAACATTCCAGAAAAAGCATATCAATTTAAAGTGACGTCATATAAAAGATTGGTAAATCAGATTTGAAAATTTTAAAATATTTAATTATGATTCTGTTATAATTTATTTGTATTTTATTGGACAACCTTATCTATGAAATTTCATTTGCTAAAACACCAAATCGGTTTGGTCAATTTAATCATAAAAAATTTAAATTGTTGAATTTTTCGATTATATTTTTAAATTTTTTATTCAATTTATTTTAATAACTCTTATTGTTAAAAATCGATTAGCTTATTAATTTACAGTTCAATTTCGTAAATTAATAAATTCTTATAAATTAAAATAAATCAATTAATTTTCATTTAACAGTATATTTTTTAATTAAAATTTGAATTCTTTAATGCGTAAAGACAACCATTTTCAGTCATATTTTAAAATTTTTAATTTTATTAAATTTTTAGCTGATTTTAAAATATTCTAATATCGATTAAACCTTTTGAACTTTAAATATTTTGTTTTATCGGTTTAACTTTTAATCTAAATTTTAAAACATTATTAAATTCTAATAATGTCGTTGCAATAAGTATCTATGTTAGTTAATGGATTAGTTAAGTTACTTTCTTCTATATTTGTTCTCATCAATTATGTTCAATTATATTGTTTATATTAGGTTTATGTTATTTTGTTGTCAAATCCAAAGTTTTGTTTAAAATTTACCTTATTGCGAGTACAGCTTTTTTAATTTTTTTTTATATTTGTCAAATATTGTCTGTTATCTTTAAAAAGGTTTATTGGTTGAATCTCATTGTCTTTGTTATAGCATAAGATTTCCAAGAACTTCATCTTTTTATTTGAATGTTTTAGTTAATTTTTGTTAAGTGTTGAATTTATAAATATTGTATAATTGACCAAAGTTAATAATAATAATCATTTAAAGAAGTATTGTTGTTAAATGAATATATAACTAGCGCGTTTATTTCCGATTCCGAGGTCCATCTGCGTTGATATATGGTGTTGCTAGCAAGGGCTGATAAAGAATGTTGGAGGGCAATTTTATTATAGCGCGACGATCTCTAAATAAGCCGCCGCCGTATTTGAGCCGTTAGACAAATTCGTGTAGCGAGCTGAGTTAGGCAAACCTACTGCGCCAAGCCAACCATAAACTCGTCAGACGAATAGGGACACGTTTCGACTCCTGAGCTTACCTGGCCTAGCTCCCTCCATCTATCAGAGGACACGTTTCGACCCTAAAATCGATCTGCAAATTGCTTTATGCCTCCAACGAATATAGAGAGAACACGTAGCCCGTGACTTCCCCACTCATTTTACTAATGCGAAGCTTCTCGGAGTCGTAGGCCCAAAGTCCTACCAATTTCTTTGGGTGAATAAAATAATGCGCAAAAGTGAAAAGAGCAGAGGTAATTATGACGCATCCCATGCTATTGTCAGGGCCACTTGTATCCGAACTCCATAGAATCATTGGTCATAGTCGGTGTTTTCTATTATCGCTTTTTATTAAAATAATCCTTGCAAGTACAAGATATTTAAGCCCAGTGTTGAGATATTTAGCACGGGCTTTATATATAATATATCCAATGTCGTACTTTCTCTGTTTAACCGGATATCGTAACGTTTTTGGATTTGTATTTAGTCACATGAAAGTTCGAGACGTAACCATGTCATACAACTGTCATTTTAAGGTGATCCGCAATTGGTATTGGGAGACGACTCAAAAGTGAGATTCATATGAGATATTGCGTGTTCAATAACATAAATCTATGATTCCCTCAAAAAAAAAAAAACATAAATCTATGAGTTCATACAATTATTGAAAATTCATAACTGAATTATTCTAAATTCTTTAAAAATTATATTTAATAGTTTGATTTA
Organism: Erythroxylum guanchezii; assembly: GCA_025629825.1. Taxonomy (NCBI): domain Eukaryota; kingdom Viridiplantae; phylum Streptophyta; class Magnoliopsida; order Malpighiales; family Erythroxylaceae; genus Erythroxylum; species Erythroxylum guanchezii. The sequence goes on along the minus strand of JAOTAX010000006.1, from coordinate 6,581,784 downwards.
TTTTTATATTGGTTATTTATATTACTATCTGGTTTATCTCTATTCATATTACATACATTCTACAACAATCTTATTATTATTTGATAAAATTGCTATATACAAAGACCTTCTCATTCTATTGATTTTGTAATTTGTAGGGATACTTAAGTAGCTGACGGTGTGATGAGATTAACTGAAGCCTGAAAATTTTTGGTCATTTGAGTGCTACGGAGACAAATGAATAAACCGATAAACTTTATAATAATACTACATACGAATTGAAGATTTTATATGCGGCATTAATCGTGTGAACAACATAGGCGAATATACTGATAAGGTATTGTACCAAAAACAATAAGAAAGGTTGTACCCTAGCTAGTACCAGTACCACAAAATAAAAGTAAATATCTGCGGGGTGTAGGCAACATATTGAAACGAAGACGATGTAACGAAAGTTTGCATTCTCAGTTCTCACAAAAATTTTGAAGTTTAAATCTTCTTTTCTCCTGAAAATATCTTCACGTTTCAATCATTCAATAACTTTCCGTTAAATCCTAATAATAGAAGTGATGCGACTCATTACTTCCCAACATTCTACCGTGAACAATCAAGAATAAAGAATTTGTAAGTTGGGTCAGGTCAGAACGCCTCGTTAGAAGAGCAAACTCTTTTCCTTGTTTTTATTGAAAGGAGCATAGACGACGTCGGTCTGTGACTGAGCAAAATTACGAGGGTTAGGTTTTTGAGTTTTTAATTAATGCTTTAAACTATACCTGCTTTTGAACAGAAAGGTCTTAACAACGACATTGATGTTTTACTGGCATCACTCACCACTCAAGATATCTGTCAGCAATAGTGCGAGTGTGCGACACATCTTTTCAGTTGTCATCCCTGCAGGAAGTTACGTTACGTAACGGATCGATGCACGATGGCTACACTCTACGTACCTGTTTTTCCTGGGGGCAGATCTTCTGTCCCCCTTATTATGTACCTAGTCAGTACTCTCTTAATCTCAGCCATCCAATTCAAAAGGGGACAGAGGGCACAGAATAAGGGGTACAGAAAATCTGTACCCTTTTTCCCCGTGACAAAATTGTTGGGTAAGCAACCAACATAAATAAATAACAAAATAAAGATCTAGTTCAATTTGGTAAGATGAAAGATCCCATTAGGAATGAGCTGGATAGTTCTTAGTTATTGAAGCCGTACTTGGAGGAACTGTACCGACTTTCCTTTGGAAGTAGTTTGAGAGTTTCCTTTATGCTGTATTTGGTTAACGTCTTCAACAGATAGGGACGGGACGAGACGGAACAGGACAGAACGGAAAAGAACAAGGATTGAAGACAGTGAGATGTTTGGTTGTGGTGGACAGAACAGAGATAATTGTTTCGTCCTAAGTACAAAAATGTGTTTAGTTGCCGAAGACAGAACAGAAAATAGTGTTAATGACAGAAATGCCCCTATAGTATAATAAGAATAGTAGATGTAATTCATTGATTATTTGATAATTGTTGCAATATTTATTTTA
>JAOTAX010000006.1:6569455-6580177 GCA_025629825.1 Erythroxylum guanchezii | reverse complement strand
TCTGGTTTAATCTTCTGTAATTTTTCTTGAATATCTTTTTTAGCTAAAAGAGGTATCATTACTTTATTTGAAGCTATTGACACTTCTAAAGCTCTTTCTTGTATATTTAATCCATAAAATAAATTATGCTTTCTGGATCTTATTCCTAATCTTTGTAAAGTATTTCTGGATCTTATTCGGTAAGCAAACAGGTCGAAGGACAGAACTTTTGTGTCCTCGTCATCCGTCCTCACCCCAAGGATGATAACCAAACACAACATTAGACTTTTCTGAAGAAACTTAGAAGTCTACATCAAAAAGCATTAATCTACTTGAATTGACCACCATTTAACACATTAAACTTAAATCCTACGATGCATAAAAAGTTGCTAAACCATATTATAAGAGAATTAACACGCAATCAAATTTACCTATTTAACTCAGAAAAATTATTACTTCACCAGAAAAGAGTTTGTTTAAAACATAATAGAATTATAAACATTTTTTATTTTCCGGAAATAACCACCAGAAGGTCTTGCTATTCGTCTGGATGTCGACTTCTATGGGAATATTGGATTCATCCTTCCACACTATGGGGCTATTTTGACTGATTTCATTCTATTTTAACGCTTTTGCCTTTTTTTTAATTTAACCACAAAAAAAACCAAGAGGTTCTAATGATTAAATAGTTAACTAATTTTAATCTTCAGATAGGAATTCACAGGATATTGATTACATAATCTAAATTTTTTCTCCATAGATATGAAGTAACATTCACTGTTACAGTCATAAAAATTGCACACAAAATTTCCAAAAGACGTATTTAGGATGGTCTGTCTACAAATGGTTGGGCTACTCTGGCTGATCCAAATCAAGTAACGTACCACACTACTGTTCAATAGATTCTGGAAGCCCATCAAAAGTAATCCAAGTTCCGACCTTGGGCTGAATAGCGTTTCTACGAAAAATATCCTACCCCTAGTTGCCATCATTCACTTCACCGTTAGAGAACCCAGACCAAGACATATTAGACGCACACCCGATAAGCAGCCAAGCAGCAAAGGTAAAGCCTCTCTGCTCTCGAGGAATGCTCTCAGGTTGAGGTTTATCTGCTTCACTTTATATCTGTAGGTTATAATCGCTGGTTCTTTGAGAGCAGCAACTTTCGTTTTCTGCATCTATCTGTTTTGCAGATCAGGTGTGTGTAAACCTTAGCGTCTTTATTTTTTAGTATCCTGTATTTCGACCACGAGACTGGGAGCTTTGCTTTTTCGTGCGTATAAGTAGTCGAGGCAATGGATTCGATTGTACATTCACATCATATTCATGATGGGTTTTACACATTTCAACTCCTTCATAGAGAAAATTGTGGAAGTTGTAGTTATATCAAAGCTGGGGTTAGAGTTAGAGGTAAGGTCTGTTCAAGAAATAAAGTCTATACAGGGGCGAGAAAGTTAAGAAGGAATGGGGTTTTTGCGGTTTCTGACGTCCAATATTCTCGTACCAATGCGATTCTGCAAAATCTTGGTGAGTTGGAAAATGGGAATCCGCGAAATGAATATATATCACCACTGCCTGTGCAAATTTCGCAGGATTTTGAGGAAGCTGAAAGCAATAATCGTCTTCGTAAACTGGTTAGAAATGGGGATTTAGAAGAAGGTTTTAGGTTTCTTGAGAGCATGGTTTATCAAGGGGATACTCCTGACATAATTGCTTGCACAAGTCTCATTCGTGGGTTTTGCAAGATGGGAAAGACCAGGAGAGCAACCCGAGTTATGGAGATAATTGAAGATTCTGGAGCTGTTCCAGATGTTATTACTTATAACGTATTGATTGGTGGTTATTGTAAGGCAGGGGAGATAGATAATGCTTTGAGTGTTCTGGAACGGATGAGTGTTGCTCCAGATGTTGTTACCTATAATACAATCTTGCGTAGCTTGTGCGATTGTGGCAAGTTGAAGCAAGCATTGGAAGTTCTCGACAGGCAGTTAGCAAAGGACTGTTATCCGGATGTGATTACATATACCATACTTATTGAAGCAACTTGCAGTGAAAGTGGGGTCGGGCATGCCATGAAGCTCTTGGATGAGATGCGGACTAGGGGATGCAAACCGGACGTGGTTACATATAATGTTCTTGTCAATGGGATGTGCAAAGAAGGGAGGTTAGATGAAGCAATAAAGTTCCTCAATAATATGCCATCTTATGGATGCCAGCCTAATGTGATTACTCACAATATTATTTTACGTAGCATGTGTAGCACTGGGAGATGGATGGATGCTGAGAAGCTGTTGGCTGATATGGTTCAGAAAGGCTGTTCTCCAAGTGTAGTTACTTTCAACATCTTGATAAATTTCCTTTGCCGCAAAGGTTTATTAGGTCGAGCAATTGACATCCTAGAGAAGATGCCTCAGCATGGTTGCACTCCAAATTCCTTAAGTTACAACCCAGTGCTTCACGGGTTCTGCAAAGAAAAAAAGATGGAAAGGGCAGTCGAGTACTTAGAGTTAATGATCTCCAGGGGTTGTTATCCTGATATTGTAACATACAACACAATGCTCACAGCATTGTGCAAAGATGGTAAGGTTGAAGCTGCGGTTGAGATACTTAATCAACTCAGTAGCAAGGGATGCTCGCCTGTTTTGATCACTTATAATACAGTGATTGATGGGCTTTCAAGGGTGGGAAAAACTGGTCAGGCTGTAAAATTGCTTGGTGAAATGCGAGGCAAGGGGCTAAAACCTGATATAATTACCTATTCTTCACTTATTGCTGGGCTTAGTAGAGAAGGAAAAGTTGAGGATGCAATTAAGCTTTTCCATGATTTGGAAGAAATTGGAGTCAAACCCAATGCCATGACCTACAACTCTGTCATGTCCGGACTTTGTAAAACTCGGCAGACTGATCGTGCAATTGACTTCTTGGCTTATATGGTATCGAGGGGATGTAAACCCACTGAAATTTCTTATACCATTCTGATTGAAGGCCTAGCTTATGAAGGCTTAGCTAAGGAGGCATTGGAGTTATTAAATGAGTTGTGCTTGAGAGGAGCTGTGAAGAAAAGTTCCGCAGAGCGTGTGGCAGTCAAGATGTAGCTTGCAGTTCATACCATTTGTTGCTCCTATATGACAACTGGTAACCCTTTTTCCTCAGATTTTGGAAGTGTTTTCCCTTAATGAATATTTTTGTTAAGAGCTTTTACTTTGTAATTCTATGTTGCATGACACAAACCCCAGGTTCAGTTTTACCAGATGGTCTTCCAACAGTAGTCACGGCTGTTGCTACGTCACCTTATTTTTGAGTCCGTGCGATCTTACAGTTGATGCTTAGGTTGATGACTTTTATCTACGACAGGGAAAAGATAAGTTTTATGCTTGAGTAGGAGCTCACTTCACTTTGTTCTATTTGAGATCAGGAGGGAATCAAAGGTCATCCAGAGGCTCTCTTGTACGAAAGTTTGGACAACTAGCGTTTCTTTCCACGTACTAGATATGCTTCTCTGGCACCATTGACTTGGATCTCCAGAATAATCGACAACATGTAAGTAAACTAAGTTACTTCGCAATGACTGAGTAGGAAATCGCAAGGAAAATTTTACGTTGTTCCTCTTAACCTTTTTCTATTTAAGTTCCCTGACCTAAAAAATATTCTTATCGTAGTTCTTTATCTTAATATTTCGATCTAATTAAGTATTTTTTCCAATCTATAAATTTGACTTGGCATACTCAAAATAAAATATGGGTAGATAAATTAATTTATGTTCAGTCCATTTAGACACACGAACGAAATTAAAACCTAAAATATTTAAATTAATCATAGATAATATTTAAGAAAATTAAAAAGCTTAAACCTAAACCTAAAAATCAATAATACCCTTTTATCTATTTGTTATTTTCTTAGTGTCATCATTGTCCTTCACATTCACCACATAAATTATAATTTTTCTTTTTGATCACAAGACTTAACGTGAATTTGGATGGTTATATTTTTTTTAATCCAAAAATTTGGCATGAATTTCAATGATAATTGTCATATTTTAAAAATCCCGGTGGCGTGAATCTAATTTTTTTTATTAGTTGTTCAATTATTATCTATGAGTTTTTTGATCAATTATTGTATTTGAGATTTTTTGTTTCCCCAAAACACTTATAAGTATTGTCGATCATTATGTAATTTTTATTGTTTGACTTATAGGCCATTTTCTTTTTCATTTTTCTTTGTTTATTTTTTCTCTATTTGTTTGAAGCAATGTTATGAATACCGTACTGTTCATACTGTACCGACATTGATATCAGGTTGAGTTCTAGTACGGTACTGTACTAGTATCAGTTAATATCGGGTACTGTTTCGGGTAATTTTTTAAATTTATAAAATAGTCTCTGTTTTTTTAAAAATTATAAAATAGTCTATTAGTATATTATATTGCATACTTTATAATTTTATATCAACCATATCTTCAAAAATCATACTAATAAAAATTTAAAATAACAACAATTTATTTATTTTTATTAATCTTAATTTTCACATATTTCACATATAAATAATAATTACTATTAATATGCAAAAAAAAACATCTAATCATTATTCAAGTATAAAATTAAGAACAATATAAGGTACTTGAAATATTACAATTTCATCATATAATAAATAATAATTACATTAAAATGTGAAATAAAAAGAACAATAAAGATCCTGTTACAATTTACATGAAGAGTTTGTAACGAGGAAATAATCAACTAGAAGTGAAATATGAAACAAAAATATATAATATTTAATTTATTATCAATTAAATATTTATTATTAATAAGAATTTAAACAATTTAATTTAATATTATATATTTAATTAATTAAAATTAAGTATTACTAAAATTATAAATAACTTAATTTAATTTATAAAATTAATTTAATAATAATTATTAAAGATGATTAAATTTTAATTTTTTAAAATATATAAATTTTTAACAAAATTTGATTTAATAATTAAAATATATCTAAAATAAATAGTAGTTTATAAATAATAAATAATAAATTATTTATTTTAAAAATAAAATATTTTTATTAATAATTTATTAATAAATATTATATAAAAGATTAAAATAAATTTAAATCAAAATAATTTATTTTAAAATTTTATTTAATGTATAATTATTATTACTAGTAAAAATATTTATTTTATTTTAAAAATATAAATTAAAAAATCAAAATAAAAGTTGAAATAAATAAGTAAATAGCTAATTAAAAAAACTTTGAAAAAGGAGGTGTGGGGGAGGCACTAGGTGGGAGGAATTTTTAAAAAATTTGAAAATTTTGCTAAATAGTTCCCTAATTTTTCAAAGTTTTTGGTACCGGTCAGTATCATGCGAAATCTCTAGTATCGACCAGTACCAACGACTGATACCTTTAAACATGGTTTCATACTGTACGGTACCTTCCGGCCGGACCAATATGAGACCCATAACGTTGGTTTGAATGCGGAGGATATTATATAATATTGATATTCTTCAAATTTTTGTTGACCATATGTCAAGATTTACAGATGATTGGGTTAACTAGCTTCCTACTTTGTTATATCTTTAATATTAAAGGCATCAAACTCGATCTCCAATTTGATCTTACCAATTTGAGAGTCTTGCATTTTGAGTGTATAAAATGATTAGTCTCTTATATTTTTTATATGTCTTATTTGTTTTATTTAAAACTGTTGTAATTTGAGCTTTCTAGAATATTGTCTCTATTTTACATATGATTTTTTAGTGAGTGTATCAAATATTTGTACCTTTTTATGACTTTGTCAAGATGGATTAAGATAGCATACTAAAAATAAACCATGATGGGTCATTCAATGGGAATTATCCTATTAAATATGTTGGTAACACAATAGGCTAACTTGGGCAAATTTTGTTTTGGAAATATAAGGGACAACGCAAGGGATATGGGAAAATGTAATGATATAAAACATATATTTTTAAAGTATCTAAAACATATTTAAAGTCTATTACAAGAATATTAGAAAATTTTATATATTTTTATTTCATTTTTAATTTTATTTCTTTCTTTTTAATAGATTTCTTTAGATTTTTATAAAATATAAAAATTATATAAAATATAAAGTAAAGATATTTTGAACGGTTTGAATAAAAAACATTTATACTTATGTTATATTATACTTAATCTTTTAGTTATATATTTCACTTATTTCATTATTTCATTATTATTGTTTTATATTTATAATTTTATTTAAGTATTTTAACTTAAGTGTTATAATCCAGATTCAAAGAGACCTTTATACTTGCTCGTACATGTTTTGCAGCACCCCCTGTGAATACTCCACTCGTATGAAATGTTCTTAATGTTAGTTGAATACCCGGCTCTCTAATAGATTGACCCGCAATAATACTTACGACTTTTCCCAATCCTACCAGGTCGCCATGAGTAAGAGGACTCTGACCATAACGTAATTGACAGATTCAAAATGTACTCCTACAAGTAAAAGGAGTTCGAATAGATACGAGTTATCTTTGAAAGATTATGAATCGATTGACAAGTCCAATCCTACTACCCTAGAAATGCTAAGTTAACTTCTGCAAGGTTAAAATGAAGGGTCTTAAATAAATGAGGACTTATATTTCTCATATGGATAAAAGTAAGGTTGTCTTTATTGAAGAAGTTAAAGTTGATGAGGGCAGTGAGCCATTTTCAAGTGTAGTAGGTGTTGTTATAAGTGAGTGACAACCAACTCATAATGTTCCAACTAGTCAAGCCTTAGGGTAAGAGTTCTCAAAAAGCAACTAAAGACTTGGTTAGCGAAACTTCAAAATATAATGGTGATGAAGAAGGTGATGCTCATAATTAGTCTAAGGAATTAGAAGTGGGTAGGTGAAGAAGACGAGGAGTATATGTTTTCAAAGAAGGTTGTGGAGTATCAGTGGAGTATTTGTTAGAGGATGAGAATTTAAAAGAGAAAATCAAAAATTCATTAGTCTTATGTTAATAATCTTAGAAGCATCCAAATTGAATATAAGAATCCAAAGTGAGGAGTGAAGAGTTGAATTATCAAGAAAAAGGGAGCAAACTAGAAAGACATTCAATTCTTGATATTGACGATGGAGGTTATAATGATAAAGTGTGTTTTGCCTGTTCAAAATGTAAGCTCTTCACCATATTTAATTGTATATTAATTTTTTTAGTTCATTACTCATATATTACGTCTTAATTAGATCCCAACCAAAGTTGTCACTGTTGAAGTGAAGAAAGGAAGCAAAGTGACTCTTATAAAAGAGTTACAAAGAAGGTTGTTGAGGTTGTGCCATTAAACCTCTTTCCTCTTTATAAAGTACTAATAAAAGTGAGTTAAGTATTAAAATTGAAGCAATTTTAAGAAGAAGGAATATTATCAACCCTTTAGAATTGCAAGAGATGAGAGTTGCTAAAGAGATATATTTGAAGAAAAAGCTAAAAGAGCATGAGCAACTTATAGTGTGGACTCAACAATTTACAGTTAGTGAACCATCTTAATACAAATATTGAATAATTAATGATTCTTTTGTGTTAATACCAATGTTAAAGGTTAATTGGCTTATGTACTTTAGAATGTTGGTTAATATGATTATGCCTTTTGTTCATTATCTAACTACTATTCAAATATTTTAATATTGATAGAATAATGCTAATCCTTTATAATTATCAATATATTTGAGTTATTTATATCCTTGTTTTTCTCTCCATACGTATATGCAAACATTATTGATTAATTTAATCGTAAAAGGCAAAATTTTTATTGATATATGCAATCATGTTTGACATCGTGTTTAATACTAGAACGTTAATTTCTTTATCTAGCAAGCATAAGGGTTTTGAAACACTATGTTTAAGTTAATTTCTTAAATCCTAGTTCCATACACCTACACGAATTAGCACACATTCATATGTGAGACCGTGTTCAAATTTTTAGTTAACTTCCAATGTCCAATTAGGGACATGAGCTATAACACGCTTATCTTTGAGACCATATTTAACCAAATATACTTCTTCCTCTTATTGTAAGGTATAAAGTCACTCTCTTAAGCAATATATCACTTATATCCTCGTAATCTTGTAAATAAACTCTATCCTTATAATCCTAAAATAAGTCATTTAAATGCATTAACAATTAGCAATTTAGATAATAAAAGAGATAAATATGGACATTACTAAAGTAAAATATATAAAATTTACTAGCTAACAAGAAACAAATAAAAGGGGAAGCAATTATGGTCCATTTATTCTATTAGACAACGCATAAATACTTTATTTATTTTAATGGACAATGTACAAGTAACTTTTCAAAATCACTTTATCTTCTTCTTAAAATCCATCTCTTCTTCACATCAAAACCACCACTCCTTTCCGTCAGGCAATAACCTTGACAACATTTCTTTAATAAACAAGCTTATATTGATTTACCCAATAAGGTAGTACACTATTCTCTTATATTTTTATATATTGTATTTTTCCTTAACAATCTAATAATTATTTGGAAAATTCTAGGACACATAAGTGGTGTGGTCCACTTAGAAAATTATATGAACCTTGCATCTAAACACAAATGCTTGAAAATTAAATATGTTTAAGTAGGTTAATTGCATAATTTTTTTGGGATAACAAATTATAAGTGCCTAAACTTTCAAGTTTTTTTTTTAATTTAGTACCCAATCTTTAAAAATTTTCAGTTTAATTTTAAAACTTTCAAAATTTGTACTACTTAAGTTAAAACGCTATCTTTTTAATTTGTTCATGTTACTAATGGGGCATACTTCTATGGATACCTAGAGAACCTATATGGCTCTTTTGGGTTTAAACTTAACCCTTATAACCTATATGATAACTCCATGTTGCATTGTATTGATGTCCTTCTTTATAAATAATGTTAATTTCTCTCTTTCATCACTTTCAATCACATTGTGTTACCGTTCCTCTTCACAAACAATCTTTATTTGTTTTCTTCGTCACTCTTTATCAAATTACAATACACCTCTATTAAAGAACAATTTACTTTCTCATATTTTATGAAGGTACACCATCACGCAAGTTTGTCTCTATTAGTTATTCACAAGGTAAGGCAGACATATACTTCACTCTTGGATGCAGGGAGTGTAAATATAATGAGATCAAAGGTACTTTCTAAAAATCCTAATTTCTCTAACTTCTCTTTTTTATCCTTCCATTTATTGAAGGTGATATAGGATTATGTTAGCGATGGGTTTATAAAACTAGCAATACAGGATTACCTGGATTGTAAATCTTTCTACTTTGCACTAAAAGTCTTTATTGCAAAAGAGAATTTTTCTTAATTTTATAACCATTTTGGACCTAAAATTCAATTGTATATAAGAAAAATACCATATATGTTCTAAATTATTTTCTAAACCTGAAATATGTTTGTATGAAATGTTTAAATCGTTCACTTACATTATTACAATTATGTTTACCTCAGTAAGCCAAGTTGTGTTTCTTTCATTTACTAGTTGTATTAAAGAACCATAAGGGAATCTAGTAACAGTGGCATGTTGCAATGAACTCACTAAGGTCAATACATAATGACTTTTTTCAATATATCTTTTGGCTTATGGATGGGCTAACATTGGAATAAAAGAATTTGCCACCATATAACCCATATATTATAATTGCATATTCATGATATCTATCTTGTCTAAGCTAAGAAAAGGCATCATCTTCTAGGCATAGAACAAATTTTATACTACTTGAAAAAGAAAAAAAAATGGTTATCAAATTTGGTGAAGTAATATATTAAATGCATATTTCCTTTTACGAGGAAATAGGAAAAGTATATATTTTTTAAATAAAGAGGGAATATTCAACATGTTTGTTAAGTATAAAGACAAAATATATTGTTTATAAATCATTCTCCCTTTCATTTACATGTTTTCCCCATATTCCTACACATATATAGAAACCTAATTAGTTATCACTTCCCTTCTAACTATTAGTAGTAATTATGTGTTTACTACTAATAGTTAGAAGGGAAGTGATAACTAATTAGGTTTCTATCTCACTAATGAAGTGCTTGAATGTGTACATATTAATGACACAATTAAAGTAGGGCTTTCATTTCTTGCTTATTTAATTTTAATCTTGATATACATGAATAATTTAGCAAAAAAATCTTAGATTTATGTCAACAAAATCGGTTAATGATATAAATTTCTATGGATTTTCTAATTTAAAACTACTTTGTCTTTTCTCCAATGCCTTTACGCTTAATGTAACATTGATATTTGTATATAGTATCCAAAGATAGATGGTCAGGATAAGAAATTAAAAATTTTTTATGGTGGAAAGTCTGTCTATAGGAAAGATGTGGAATAAGTTGGTGGAGATCTTGAAAGTTAGGGCATTAAAATCAATAGGTTTTATTATTGGGATTCTAAGAGATGTTACAAAAGCAAATAAGTTCTTATATAGGGTGAAAAGTGGTAGTCTAAAAAATAGTTTCATAAAGATGATGATTGAATGATAGAAATATGCAAGCTTATTATATAACATAAAGTGATAGAGATTTATATTGATTATAGATCCTTTTTTTTTTCATTTAAACCAAAATATGGATGATGTAGTTGGTATTGAATGGTTTAAGGATGTTGATGTTGAGGGCATTATTAGGATCACAAATAATATCCCTACTAGTTCCATTCAATCCACCATCATACAATATACGAATAAAGATGCAAAGGATTATACAAAAGA
>JAOTAX010000006.1:6519999-6553697 GCA_025629825.1 Erythroxylum guanchezii | reverse complement strand
GAGTAATTTTGGTGTCTATGGATTCCTAAGACATAGGGGAACATTTTTATTCAAGAGAGGTTGCCTAGCTTATTTGACGTTGACAGTCTTATTGATCGGGAACAGTAGACCCGAAAGTGTGGTTTAAGAAACTTTTAATAAGGATTTTAGTACGGCTTAACCCTAGGAACTAATGTGTTTGGATATGGGAACAGTTTTATGATGAACTTTATGAAACGATACCGGGATGGTCACGAACATGCATTGTACACATCTCAATTCTTGGATGTGCATTATTATATATTTTTGATTGTACAATTTGTGATATATGTGTATTTGAATTATTATAGAAGCGCATTTGAAACGTCAACCCACAGACGTAGCCGGGACTTCCAGGCACTAGCTTTGGAAGTAGTTGTTGAGTAACCTAGACGGTTTCTCTCAATTATTAATTGCTTATAATTCTTTGGTGGATAATGGTGGGTTTATGATTTGCTTGTGATTGTGGATTCCGGATAGAAGGTCCGATGACTGTGTACTGGGGAGTTGTGTTATCGAAGTGCTACTTGTATGTGAATTTGAGACTCACGTGCCTATGATGTGATTAATTGTGACATATGTGATTGATTGTGACAATGATCAATTAGTTTTGCCTTCATCATCAGTTCAGTCATCATTCGATTTCTAATACTAATATGTAGATTTCTAATAAGCAAAACAATGATCAATTAGTTTTGCCTTCATCATCAGTTCAGTCATCATTCGATGACATTCAACCTATGTTTGCTATCACACTAGAAATGGCTGCCACATTATCAGATTCTGTTTCAACCACACCAGAAGTTGTTCCTCCATCTGTTCATTCTCAACCTGAGAATCACATTCAAGCTCAAACACAAGTTCAACTTCAACAGCAATCGAATCAAAGCTTAAGAAGAAGCAGCAGACCAAATTCAAAGCCGCAGTACCTAATTGACTACAAATGCATGGCTACTCAAAGAACAAGTCCTCATTAACTTTCCAATGTTTTTTCTTATTCTAAACTAACTCCTAAGCATTATGCATTTGCAGCTACAGTTGATTAAGAACAAGAGCCACAAACCTATGAACAAGTTGTTAAAGATGAAAATTGGAGACAAGCAATGCAAGCAGAAATAGAGGCTTTGCAGCAAAATAACACCTGGGCATTAGTTGATTTTCCAAAAGGAAAGAAGGCAATTGGATGTAAGTAGTTCTTCAAGATAAAAAGGAAAGCAGATGACTCAGTGGAGAGATACAAGGCTAGGCTCGTTGCTAAAGGCTACACACAACAAGAGGGCATAGAATTTTTAGATACCTTTAGTCTAGTGGCTAAAATGACAACAGTTTGACACAACAAGAGGGCATAGATTTTTTAGATACTTTTAGTCTAGTGGCTAAAATGACAACAGTTTGACTTCTCCTTGCATTAGCAGCAATTAAAGGGTGACATTTATATCAACTTGACATCAACAATGCATTCCTTCATAGAGACCATAGTAAAGAAGTTTATATGCAGCTTCCTAAAGGCTATGAAGGAAATAGAAGCAATGTTTGCAGATTGGTTAAATCTCTTTATAGACTAAGACAAGCAAGTTGCCAATGGAATGCTAAATTGACTTCAACATTACTCCAATATGGCTTCAAACAAGCTACATCATATCAAACTTTGTTTCTCAAGACAAGAAGTGAGAGTTTTATGGCACTTTTAGTATATGTGGATGATGTCATAATGGCTAGTGATGACATGGAAGCAGTTTACAACATCAAACAATATTTACCTGATGCATTTACAATTAAATATCTGGAAGAACTAAAAGTTTTTCTTAAACTTGAAGTAGTAAGAACAACATAAGAAATAAATATATGTCAGAAGAAGTACACATTGGACTTGCTCAAAGATACTCAGTTCCTAGAATCAAAACCAGTACCAACATCAATTTTACGAGAGACAAAGCTTAAAAAGGATGCAGGTGAGAAATTAAGGGATGTTACACAATTCAAAAAGTTAAGTAGCAAGCTCCAATATTTGACTACAACTAGACCAGGCATCACATTTGTTGTACAACAGTTAGTACAATTTTTTGATTCTCCTACATCAGATCACTTGGTTGTTGCTCACAGAGTGTTAAGGTATCTAATAGTGAAGTCAAGCAAAAAGTTTTCTCAGATTTTGATTGAGGCACTTGTCTAGACACCAGGAGATCCATTACATGATATTGTATGTTTCTTGGCTCTTCTTTAATTTCTTGGGAAACCAAGAAATAGAACACACTCAGCCACAACTCTTCAGAAGTAGAATACAGAGCACTAGTAACTATAACATGTGACGTGCAATGGCTACATTATCTATTTAATGAACTACAGATGCCTCCTACAGCTCCAACACAACTCTTTTGCGACAACCAGTCTGCAGTATACTTAACACAAAATCCATTTTTTCACGAACGCACAAAATATATTGAGATTGACTGTTATGTGGTTCGAAAAAAACTGCAAAATAGTGTCATTGTGCTACTTCCTGTTTCTTCCAAAAACCAATTAGCAGATTGCTTCACCAAAGGAATTTTCTCGACTGCTTTTCAGGACTCTTTTAGCAAACTGGGAGTAGTTATAGTTAGTTAGTCATAAGTTAGTTATATTCGTTATTTTTTATTTTCAAGACAATTTGTATATACTCTCATTCTGTTAAATGAAATATACTTTTACCTTTCTTCAATTTAGCTTTCTATCAGATATTGAAAGGCAACTTCGAATTTGGCCACTCAGTTTTCACACCAATCTCACTTCTTCAGAACTAAGCAAGCCCGACCCAAGTTCGTATAACTATTTCTATACTTCAATTTGCCGCATAAATTTATACTTACTAATTTCCTTGGATGTGACACTAGAAATGAACAAAAATAAAGAAGTAATCAAGCGTAGCAATTGAAGCTAAACTAATAAACAGGACAACCATCGACAACGATTCCTTTGGCAGTTGGGCATTTAGAGAGGGGACAGTGTTCTTCGATTCCCCACCAACTTAAGGATTTTTCCTCCATAGTCAGACTGAAGTATAGAAGAACACCCATGAAAGCCAATCCAGCATCCAGGGCTGCTGAAAGTACATAATTGTACCTCTGCCACCAAACTTTGTGGTACCTAAACACATAGTAGTTAAAGATTACTCCAACCACAATCCAACAATTGAAGTTGACAGTTGTAGCTGGTGGCATCGCGGCTGTTGCTCCCAAAAGTACGGGAAGGTTGATCTTTTTAATCCATTTCTGCGTAGGAAAAGCTTTATGCAGTAACCATATCAAAAGCGGTCCCAATGCACCTCCAAAGAAGAACCAGTTGAGGGCACTGTAGCTGCCAAGTCTACCGAAAATTCGTTTAGGTCCAACCAATCCCCATATGACAGATGCATCGAAGAAGACGTTATCACCGGGACATGTCCAGGGACTGTTTGGAGGAAGTAGTTGATCATTGCATATGCTCTCGATGGAAGTCAGAAGCCACCATGCTACTGCGGTGTTCACTGACGAAGCTATTACAGTACCTATGCACTTCCGTGGGCAGCATAGGGGAAATAGATTAGAAAGACTGCAAAGTTCAGATACTTATGGTACTGGACAAATTAAAGCCAACTGAGTTTATACTTGTTAATTGCTCAAGCATAACAATATGGGTTAGTGATATTAACTGTCAACCAGAAGTGCTTCAACCGATGCAGTGACGTTTAAAACAACAAAAAGGTTTTGGCAGCTATATAATATCGTGGACTTCATGCTAACGGCTTTTCAAAACTAGTATGTTTCCCATTCCAGAAGGTGTTAGTCATGCCAAAATCTTACCTGAATTCCGCATCTGTTTTTTGTTAATGTATATTTGGTTCGTGTTTTAACCCGTATTAGTTGGAAGGATATGCAGGGTAGACATACCTGGACTATAAACATGGATCTTGGTGGAATTTTCATGTAGTGACCTAGCTTGAAGTCGCTGAGGAAAGTTATTGCCTGGGCCATGCTTATATAGCCATAGGTCTTGAAGCAGACGTTAGCTATTGGTCTACCAGGATAAATGATTCCCATGATGTACTCTGTGATAATGTTGAGTCCTGGTGACTGAGAGGCGAAACAAGAAGGAAGAACGCTATTATATCTTTGAGAAAATCAAATAACAAAGTTGATTTTAGCGTTTAGAATCCGAGAAAATCTTGGCATACATCAATAACAATACAATTTCATATCCTGTTTAATCATCCCATCGTCTATTCTTTAGTATCCAGTTCACAGTAATGATTAATGTGGTTGCTATAATCCAGAAGAAGCAAGCTAACAAAAGAAAACAGACTATTTCTTCATTACTTACCACATTGGTCGTAGCAGTTATAATGCTAACTGGGAGAGTAAACAACAGAGCGAGGCCTGCAGCAAAAATAAGCCCCCACCATGGCATTTGGATCTCATCTCTCATGAAAATGCATAGTACCAGAGAAAGGATTAATGCCACTAAAAGAATGGAGTGAAACCACCAGCCAGGTATTGGCTCGTAATTCTTCATCAGTCTCGTGTGAATATCTTCTTTTGCACCTTTACTAGCCCGGTACTGCTGATATATCTCCCTGTTGGAGTGATGGAAAAACTAGATCTTAATTATAACCACACAAAATTGGCTCGTTAGGAATTGCTAACAAGGTACTATCTCATTTACTTACTTGCCATTAAACAGAGCCACATGAGTGAGGGTGGCTACAATAGCAGCAAAACCAATCCCATATGTAAGTGCGAAGAAAACGCTGAGGTGAATATGACCCTGCTTCAGATATGATGGCATGTCTATCTCAAACTTGTCATTAACAATGGAATTAACGTCGTAAATTTCTCCTTTGTGATTGAACAAGTGTGAGGAGAAAATGGGGAACTTCCTAGCACCGTACAAGTTTAATCCCCAGTAAGCTACTGGGATAATTAGGTAGATGAGTGCAACGTAGCCCACAATGACATTGACGATGGCGAAGAATGGGGTGATGAGAGGACTGCCCAGGTACGAGGCAATGACGGACCAGTCCAGCGCAAAAGCTCCAAGGCCAAGTCCATGCATCCCTGACCCAATCTGATGGGCTGTGACTGACTTTGGAAATGCCCAGCACACCCATGAAACTGCCGACAGAGTTGGGAAAAGGTACCCCGGAAACACATACCAAGAGAAGCTACTGATAAGTGCAATCAAGAAGAATTTGCCTCTAGACATTCGCTGCCTGTCCTTCTCATGCAAAGCGCTTGTAGAAGGAATCAAATCAAAAAGGTCAAGATGGAACTTTTAGCTAATTTCCTCAAGTGATTTTCAATAATTAACATAACTTTTCATCTGACGGTAAGTGGAGTGATAAGTTTTCCTTATAACAGACAAATAGAGCTATTTCTTTATTTTCCTGTTAATAAGAAATGCAAATAAAATAATAAATGTACTCCACATGTACAACAATTACGACCCATTATAAATCATACACGGGCAGTAAAATTATTAGTTACTGTTAATTTTAATTCTTGTAATATTTGTAAGAACTTCCCCAATAATTATTATAAACTAAACATGCATAATTCTCCAATATCTCTTTGTTTAAAAAGAAAACTCATCCAATCGAAGGGTAAATTATCCTCATTCTCAACCAAAAAAAAAAAAAAAAAAACCCGTGTCTAATTAGTAATTATTTCTCTGTTAATTGATTATATTCAGCCAAAACAGCCATATCTTGGTATGAAACGAGGAGTTCTTTATCAGTTATCACTATCCCCAGTTCCCCCTTCCCAAAAGCTTGTCTCGAACTGGAAAGGTCAAACAAGAGAAGACAAGCTTATACAAGCAAATAGTTGTTGTTTACCTGAAAAGAGAAACCTGAACCAAGCTGCTCGGCCACCACATCTGCGCCGGTTCTACCACGTACTTCCTCATAATTCCGGCCCATCCATACCCCAAAACCTGCACAAAATGAAAAGAAAACCATGACTTAATACAAAACTAAATACATTACTTTTATATGTAGAAAAAAAGGCAAGGAAATAGTAACCTGGGTAGTGTTAACAAGCAGCCAACTAGCTAAGAAAGAGATCTTCCTGTGGTAAAATGCCCTAATAATATCAATGATACTAATAGCATACGCCGTGTTACCACCCACATTAGCAAATATAGAAATAAGGACGTGCTCTTTCACGTTGAAAGGACCCGGATTGAGCGAGAACTCTCTATCTCCGAGACCCAAAATCCGAAATTTTGTTTTGGGGAGAACCTTGGCCATGAAGCGACCGATGGGTAGGGTCGCGACTTGGACGGAGATCATTGAAATCACGAGTGGTTCGGTTCGGTAAGAGAAGAAAGTGTTGAGGAAAGCGAGTACAACACAAGAAATGAGTCCCAGGAACCACATGCGAAAGGTCCATACCGGGAGGCTGGAGTCATCAGTGGTTGGTACCGTGAGCCGGACCTGTTCAACGGGAGATACGTCCTTGCCTTCGATCTCCAAAGAAGACATTGTGATTGAGTTATGAATGAGGGAATATCTCCGTGAATGAATTAAGTAAAGTGGCAGAGATCACAGTCTGTGGATTCACGGGAGCAGCGACGAGTGGGTGTGTCCTTAACTGGTGTTTTGTGCTGAGAGAGAATAGGCGGGGAACGAGGGAGAGTGGTTAGAATTTATAAACTACATGGTGTACAGATTCTGTTAGGTCGGTATTGTTCTTTAGACAGTTGCGTTAGGGTTACAGTTACAGTCTTCGAGAGTAGTCTTGATCTATATACATTTTTTGGTAAATTATAAAGGCATGCATATAATGAACAATTGTAAATTACAATTTGCGTTGGTCTTGGATGATATACGGTTACTTATCGTATTGGTTGTTTTTTTTTTTTTTTGGACGAATCGTATTGGTTGTTATATCTTACAGTTTCCTGGTTTTGAATGATATATATCTTTATCTACCAAAATTGCTCATTAACATATATATACAGTGTGTTAAAAAGGAGTCAGAATTTTCTGTTTAATATTATGATATTTTTTTATATCTTAAAAATTTCAATCATTTATTTATATAAATTATATATAATTCTGTGTAAATAAATGTAAAATTTAAATAAATGAATTACTAAAATTTATAGAGTAAAATAACATACTAATTCGTTCGTTACGAAGAGAGTGGTTGGGCTGCTTTTGCTGGTACGGTGAATCTTGAGAAAAGACTGAAGGACCCGATTTTTCTGTTAGAGCTTACATCACGTGTTTGTGGGCCATCTTCTAACTTGAGATGAATGTTTCGCATTTATAGTAATCATTCATTAATGAAAATGTGTTATTTTGGAAGGACAAGGACGTAGAAGGCTTGGTTGTTTACATTACCCATTCCCAAGACAACTTATGCTTGTTTAGCCTCTTTTTAACAATAATCTTCTACGTTGTAATTTTTAGGGATATCCTAATTAATAAAAAACAGCAAGGCACAATTTATACTTAAATTTCTCAAATTTTAATATAATAAACATTTTACGAAAATATAGTAAATGGTAATTTAAAAATATAATATATATATTGGTAAGTTGTTAATATTTTTAAAATTTTAAGTGTTACATCAATAATTATTTTTATCATCATATTGTACATAAGACTAGTTGAAAGAAGAAATATTTGCTTTTAATAGAACTGTCGTATATTTCATTCCACATTATTTCATTTCACTTCAACCAATCAAAATTGTGTTGGATTATTTTGAAGAATAAGATGTATACAAAATGCAGATACGCTATCAACTTTCGTGGTGCATATGCAAATTCTAATGAAGATAAAGTTTAGAACATTTTCAAAAAATAATAAAATCATATGATACAAACATACAAAGTATCTAAAATAATATAAAGATATTTAAATTCTTAGCTTCTTTAAACGAGCAGGCACAAAAATTAATTGATCATCATAGAATTTTATTCAATAAAAAAATTATTGCAAATTCAACTAATATTGATAATATTATCAACTATTTGTTAAGTGACTATTTTACCATAATAACTTAAGCTGTTGTGTGAAGCTAACTTAATTGGTTTTATATATTCACTAACACACTCCTTCAAGTGAAAGCTCTTTGAGCTTTAAACTTGCACAGGCTCACTCCACCTTGTGCTAAATAATAGGTGAGTGGTAAGATTTGAACTCACGACCACTTAGTCACAAAGGCTTTGATATTATGTTAAGTGTCCGTTTCACCACAATAACTTAAGCTGTTGTGTGAGGCCAACTTAATTGGTTTTATATATTCACTAATACTATTAAGGTTACAAAAGGTTATGTTAATAGTCAAGTTCTCAAAGAGTTAAAATACATTGTTTTATAACATGTATACAAATTAATAAATGAAATGAGTTAAAATATAAGTTATTGTTTTTCTTATTTAAAATTTAGAACTATTGGACAATTAGGAGAGTGTAATATTGGAACTCTTTTATTAGTATAAACATAACTTTTGGATTCCTTTAGAACGAAAATGTATTTATAGTAATTTCCTTATCAATTGAATGATTCACAAATAATGTTAGAGTGTATATCAATATTTAAGATAAAAATTGGCAAATTATTTCAAATATTATGACTTTTAAAGTTTTTTTTTAAAAATGTTTCAACTTTTTTTAAATACTAAATAACATAATTTTTTAGAGTCCATACGTGTATTTTTAAAATTGGAAATGCAATTAGCTCCATTAGTGCTACTAAGATGTGATGGCATTTCTGTCTAACTCTTTTCTAATCAATCTTACTAAATTATAATCCAAATTACTTGTATGCCCTTAACTTATGTGTATATGTTCCTTCTTAATTTTAATGTAATAATTTCTCTAACTTTTCCTCTTCTTCTTTGCACATTTCTATTGTAAATGCCTTAATGTTTAATAAATTGAATACGGAAACAATTGAAGCATCACATGAGAATGAAGAAATATAACTGAAATTTTACAATAGTCCCTCTTTGTGTCCCCTTTTTCTTGACTTTTGTGGAGTACCTAGCATTTTTTTTCCCTTATGGAGTGGTAGAATAAAGGTATGGTTCACCTTTTTGTAGACCTTAGGTCTATTTAAAGTTTCATTAGACATTATATATACTGTCACATATTTGTCCCTCTTAAAATAATGACTAAAGTGGTCATTAGGGTTTAATCTAACATAACTTATCGTAAAGATGACATGCTTACATGAAATGCCACTGAGCCACTAAAGCCTACAACTATTTGTTTTAGCATTAAGGTCCATCTTAAAAATGGATCTTTCAAACTTTATTCTTACATTGCTCCTAGTTTGACAAAATCTACTATCCATCACAACTTGCTCTTATTTTTTTATTCTTAAATAAATTTTATCAAGATTATTCCCATCAGTGCCCATTTCTTACTAATATTGCAATCATTAATACCTTAAAAGTGTAACAATGTAACATTTTAATCTATTAATATTATATGGTAATAACAAAAAAAGCAAAAGTAATCTTAATATCTAATGTCATGAAGGATTTTAATTAGTGCATTAATTCTTGCTTCAAAATTATACCCATTAGACATATTTGCAATATTATTGTTCATAATTTTGTGTTTGGGTCTTTTACTAACAAAGGATTTGGAAAATTTCTCAAGTTCCTTAGGCATAAAATCAATATATGCCTACTCGAATAACACTTCCATTTATTCCATTATTTCCTTAAATTTCCATCCAGTTGTACTTCTAACAACCTTCTAAAATAGAGTCTTGTGTGCTTAAAATTTTGTTTCAAAATCCAATTTTCATACATATGTACTGCACATTTGTGATGCTTGATATCATGTAAAATATGAATGAGAGTATATATAAGACCTTACCAAAAAAACCCATTCAACAGTTGGCATTAAGTAATAATTCTAACTATAAGAGTATATGCAAACATAATGTATGCATAACAACGTAAATTTTATTAATAAATAGGTAGCGTTTATTGACCTTATGTTGATCACTTAACCATTTCCATCAATCATACCAATGTCCTCTCCAAATAAACAAAGAAAAAGCTCAATGAAGCATAATTTTCTCCTTTCAATAATGCCTAAATAATAGGAAATCTTTGATAGTTTCCGTTACATCCAATTGCTATTAATAATGATCTACTTAAGAATGTATTCAGGAAGTATCCATCTAACTTAATGATCTGCTTATAACCAATTAAAAATAATCATCAAATTTTAAAAACCGATATAAAATATTTACAAAATTTAATTTTATCCTTCCGATTATGTATCAATAATAAACATTCCACTAAGATCACTCATTTGAAGCTTATTTTCATAACTTTACAACTTTGTATGGTGATAATTCACTGACCATGTTAACTTTCTCAATGCTAACCACTTTGTAGCATTTTACTTTTGTAATAACATTAGCATATTTCTTATTCATATTACCCACCATTTATTTGTTATTCCAATTTGGAATCCTCCTAAATTTGTTGAAATACTCTTTAGCAAGCCAATTAGATGTGAGTTATCTATTTCACATAGGTATCCTATATATATGCTTTGGTTGTCTTTACAGTAATGTCTTCTTAATGGTTACCCAAACCAACTACCATACACCTTTTATAAATAGCCAAGTTAACACTAAGCCTTTATCTTTGTTGCAAAAATTATCTTATGCTTTATATTGTACATACCTATTATGTTATATCTTTGAATTAGCTTTTTGGATTTTTGTGACCTAGTGAACTTCATCCTAATATCAAAATCTAGACTACTATTGTAAGTGTTTGGAATATTCAAATAACTTTGATCTTTCTCCTTCTTCTTCTTTAGAAATTCCCAATCTTTAGATTCCTTTAGTTTTGGAATTACAACAACCTTGATAGAATCTTTATACGTAATATGATGTTTATCGATACCCTTATTTGCAGCTCCCTATCTAAAACTTATATTATTTCTATATAATATCACCATTTGTAACATTATGAAAACTATATCTAAAACTAACATTATTTCTAGACTTCTTTTTTTGTCTTGCAACTACAAACTTATCATCACGTGAGTGTTACACATTTTTATCTAATTGACCTTATGTTTTAGAAAGCTTATAAGGAATGAAATTAGGGTCACCACTACCATTATCACCATCTAATTATTCTTAATCTGTTTTATCACCTTCATTTTTATTATCCCTATCCACTTCAAATGATTTATTAAATGTAATGTCACAAGTTATTTCACTCACACCACTCTATTTTATCCTTTATCATACTTGCTATTAAAATAAAATTTAACACAATCACATAAAAAAGACTCTAGTTTAAAAATTATTTGCAATATATCCTTATCATATGTTATACTAAGGGGCCTAAATACTTCAAATAATTATCCTATGTATTTATAACTCACCCTTATGGTGATGTCTATATTTATAGAACATTCAATAAGTTCTAGCATGGATAAGAAACTAGTTCCTACATCCAATACTTTCACCTTATATCCCTTTTCATAAGACATTGTTAGTTGTTTCCTCCAAAATGCATCGAAATAAAATTTTATGTTAATCCCATCTGCATATATAAAAGTATAATATGATCCAACAAATTTAAGACATTTAGATAGTACTAAAAAATTGTGAAAAAGGTTAAAGATTATATAAAATAAGTTAATTCATACATTTGACAATATGTGAGCAAATATATTTATCTTACTTTCACTAATGCTTTTTCTAACATTTCTAACATCTAAAACCTATAAAATTAAGTTAGGACATTAGTTTTTTTAAAAAAGAAAAGATGCATAAGATTCAAACTTATGAAAAGCAACCAAGATTTACAGGTCATAAAAATTTATATCTAAAATAAACACACAACAATCCAAAATAAAGTCTATATCCAAATTCAAGTATTAGAATTGAATACTAAAATAATTCAATTTAAGACTACCAAATAAACAAAAGCTGAGGAACCATCACAATTTAATGAACATAATAATAAAAAATCATATTTTAAAACTAGTGATCATATCATTATAAAAGGAACACGTCTTAAAAATAATGATCCTTTAATTAAAAGGTGTGAACTTTTTGGAAAGCTGTATCTAAGATGCATCTCTTTCATTTTTCATTTGTAACTAAATAGTAACCAACCTATTAAAATATCATGTAAAAACACATACAATGCAATTATAACTACCTATTTGAGCTCATATTTTCTTTTCAATTAATTTATTTAAGTAATTTATTAGGTTAGTATGTGAAAAATATTTTAATATAATAATTTTCAATAGGAAATAACAAAGTTGTAAATAAGTAAAGAAATATTTTTTTGTTGAGTATAAAACATTATTGAGTATAATCTTTTAATACTTAAGTTATCATTTTGGAATTCACTTTTGTAACAAGAGGTAGCAAAATTTGAAAAAAGAAATTGGTCCAGGTATTAATGTTGAATAAGTTTATACAATATAAAACTTTTCAAATAAGCTAATTTATTTAACTAAACTCATCATATTTGATTCATAAACATGTTAATGTAAATATGATATTCAAGTGCATAGAAGAGAAATCTTAAATCAGAATAGTGCAAAAATGAAAAGAGAAGCATATCCCACACACACAAACATCAAAATACATAACAATGGCAAAGCATTAAAATACAACAAACTCAAAAATTTAAAAACTCAAAAACTAAAAATTATAAAAAAAGAATACATAAAAAAACTCATTTATAGTGAGATAAGAAAACATAAGAAGTTCTGTAGGAATTAATAAAAAGTACAAACTAGATAAAAAATGTTAAGGACCAAAGATACAATTAATATAAATAAAAAAAGCATGAGCATAATACTTATCTTTTTTTTAATGGGTAATATGGATTTATCAAGACTCACATATTGCATGTGCTGTTTACTTGAAAATTTTGATGGTTTTATCTTGCTTGCAATGGTTTAAGAAAGTTTCAAAGAAAAAGGGTTGTTTCTTCAATCCTAATTTGTAATGGACTAAGTAAAGTGGATATTCTAGGGAGGGTACAAAGTTGAAGAATAATTTTATCTAATTTTATCAAATAGTTATATCTTCTTATAAATATGTTTTCCATTACAATATATGTGCATCAAATAGTTATATCTTCTTATAAATATGTTTTCCATTACAATATATGTGCATCAATTTATAGAGACTTAGTAACACCGTTAATTTTAAAATAAAGATGTATAAAATCTTAAAATGATTTTCTCTAGTATTATAAAATTAATTTTAAATATTTTTATACAAGTTTACAAGTCCAAATATTTAAAATAATTTACCAAAAAATGCTCATCTTGTTCCGAAAATATTTGCTCTTTAGTGGCAATAAAATCTTAAAAAAAGATGGCTAGAGAGAGATTCTCTACCTTCTCTCTAACCATCCACCCCTATCTTTATGCCAATCTTGCCTCCCAGATACTAAACCCTGCTTCTCTCCACTCAATCTTCATCTATCTCTTTTCTAACATCCTTCCAACCTTTCCATTACTTCTTCAACTTCAGCTTTTGTAAATGTTTATCCCCATTGGGGAGAGCTTTACTGAGGGATTAATCTCTCTTTTTCCACATTTGCTTTCTTGCATCTGGAATTTTTGTTTCAGGAAATTACACCACTATCCCAGGCCTCTGCCAAATTTGTCCCTTTCTTTCAGACATAAGAGACCTCCAAATTAGCTACTCTACTGGACTCTGTCAAGGAAGAAATTTCACTTTTACCCTCATAAGGTAAAACACAGGCTTCTCCTATTGGCCCCGAATTTTTGTCTTGTTGAATTAAGCATGATTTAAATAAATTTTGAGGTCTTGCTAGATTAATTATTTTATTTGGAGTTAATTATTATGTCAATGTTAGTAGGATTTTATTGTATGGGTTAATTGAATTAAGGTAGTAAGAGCAAGAATATTCAAGGGTATTTTTAGAAGATCACTTAAGGGTATAGGACCATAAGCTTATAAGGAAGGGTAAAATGGACTTTTTAAATTCATTAAGGGTATAAAAGGAAGAAGAAAAGATTGTCTTGCATTTGAAGAAGCCAAAAACGTGAATGAAAGGAGAGAAGAAGAGAAAATAGGAAAGAAAGAGAGAGAGTGTCGTAGAGAAGAGAGAAGAGAAAGAAGATCAGCTAGGTTTCACTTTTTCTCATCCTTCAAGAGAGATTTTGGGGTTGTTCAAGAAAGGAAAAAGAAAGAGGAAGATTAGAGCTTTCATTAGAGCTAAGAAACTCTTCATTTGATAAAGATTTAAGGTAAGTTTGATTTCAATTCTTTGGATTTATGAAAGGGTTTTGGTTCAAAGAGCTTAGGAAATGCATGAGTTTAGGTATTCTAGAACCAATTTTAGTGATTGTGCTTTGTTAGTGGGATTTTGTTATCGTTGAAGGAAATTAAGAGAGGCAAGAGGAGCAAGAAGAGAGGCACCTTTGACCAAGTTTTTAAGCAGGGAATTCAAGGTGAGTTTCATGTTTATAATTGAGTAATGAGCCATTAATGTTTTTCCAAATCAAGAAAATAAAATGATTTCAATTACTTCATAAATGTTGCTTTTATTGCTTTTGAATGATTTGCAAAATTGTTACATGTTTTGGTGTATGAATTGTGATATGGAAAATGATTTTAAAAAGATACAAGTTTATGAAATCATGTTTCGAAAATGTGCCATTTTTGGACAACAAGTTTACAAGATGTGAAATGCATGATTATGTAAGTTTGTGGTGGTCCCCTAAGTTAAGTTAAGTGTACTTTAACAAAAAGGCTTCTCCTGCCTGCTCGTTAGTGGCATAGAGCTCCTTTGTGGACTCCCCTAAGTTCATGACTACACAGGACCATTATGTAAAAATGTGTAGTACGTTCTGTTTTTGGATCCACCTAAACCATTATGATGCGCTTATGTGTTTACATGTGTTTGACAAGTTTGACGAATGCATGATTTATTTTGTTCATACATTGTTTGATAAATTGAGAATTGGGAAACATGAGTTTCATGATTCAATGTGAGTTTTAAAATAGAAATGAATCTTTAAACGGTTTTTTCTTGTTACCGATTATAAACTTGTTACCCATGAGCTTTTAAGCTCACCCCCCATTCCTTCCCTTCTCTAGGTGATGAATAAGAAATCAAGTGATCTAGAGTCAAGGCATCACTTCGGATTTGCTTATGTTGTGTTTTGAGTTAGTTTATGTAACACAAGGATTTAGTCACATTTCGAAAATTATTAGGTTTTGTATCTTTTGTATTTTAGATTTTGATATAGATGGTGTAATGTGGCTTGGAATGCCATTAAAGCTTTGTAAACTCTTATCCTTGGTGTTAATGAAATATGAATTACGTATGGATGATGTGAGTTGAAATTAGATATACCTGAAGAAGTTATCAACTATATATATATATACACACACACACACACACACACACACACACACACACACACACACACACACACACACATCAGTGAGATGTTATGGAAAAGAAAATAAGAATTATGAATGATGAAATGTAGTTGAATGGTTAAGAATGATGTTGCATGAGAGGAAGTGAATTTGGGACAATTTTCAAGTCTTTTATAAGGGTAAAATGTGTGCCCTGACTTCAGAGAAAAAACTGTATTAATCTAGGTTGAATTAGGCAAAATTGTCTTCTTGGAAGTTGTAGCTTATCCTCTTAGCTTTCCAACGGTATAAAGTATGAAATTTTTGGATATCAGAGCTGAGAGATATGATCATTATAAGTTGTGATGCTGCATAGGGTGTATGTATAGGACAACTATAGTAAATGATGAGAATGAGTGGTCTTGATGAATCAAATGAGTATAGATTAAAAGATTTAATGAAACAAGGTTGGTGGTTGAATTGATATGAAGTGATATTGCACTAGTAGAGTTGAATTTGGAAAGATTATGAGTGAACATGATGTTAGAATGGATGTAGGAACTATTGGAGAGGCATTGGAGGGAGTTTTGTATCACTTATATCTGTTAGATGGACTTTAGGTTCATTAAACAAACCTTCTCAGGTCTAGAAGGACCCTCAGCCTTGCCCATGTTCGTTAAACAGACATTAAGTCCGTTAAACGGACTTTCTCGGATCTGGAAAGGCCTCCAGCCCCTTGTATGTCAGTTAGGTAGATATGTATGTCCATTTGACAGACATACACTGTATGCTTTTAGAGATTTGCATTTTGACCCTCTAAACAGTAGAATCTCTCTTTAGGTCCTCATAAACATTGTAGATCTAGAAGTCATCTTTCAAACCGTCCAAGAATGATTTTAATCAAATATCTTTAGTGAAAGTTATGTCATTTTTTCCGAAATAGGTACAAGATGATTGAGGACAAAATCATGTTTGATTCTTTTGGTTGTAACTTCATCATCAGACCTCCAAATGAAGTGATTCTTAAAGAAATAGATTCCTAACATATTTGGCTATCTCTCCACAAAAATTGGTATCCTTTTATGTTGATTTGGAAAAGATTGATGGAAAGGAAGTGAGGGAATTGGTTGGAAGAGCATGAATTGGTTATATTACTGAATATACTTCAGTATTTTACTCATATCTTGATCTATAGAGCTTAGAATGAGATATTCTTGTTTCAAAATAAACTAGAGACATAGAGCTACAAATTATCTAAAGAAATAGAATTTTAATTCAGTCTCTAAGACTTTTAATTTCTAGATGGAAGTTAAGTATAGTGTATTGTTCTGTATAATAATAGTCCGTTAATGTTTGGGGTATAACTTTCAGGCTACTGAACCTAATTGAATGATTTTGGTGTGATTAGAAACTTAAGACAATAGGGAAAGAATGTTCTGAAGAAGTCAAATTGTAATTCAAGTTTGAGGTTTCCCAAAAATCTGTTTTGAAATAGAAGAAATAAGTTTGATTATGGTGACTGACTAGTGGGGACACACCACCCTTGTGGGATGCGCTAGGGTACTATGTTCACGTTTTATAACTCCAGATGTTGGGCTCTGAAAACGGAGTCCTACAATTTGGGTAATGATGAATTACTCATCGTGCTCCTAACCATATCCATCAACGTTCTATTACGCCTTTCTATCACAGCATTTGTTAAGGTGTGTATGACATAGTGTGTATTGTGCACATATGTCATTTCTTTCAAAAAGTTTAGCAAATGGACCTAGACATTGTCTCATTTCATCATTTTTCCTTAATGTTCACTACCTCTATCAGACTTTACAATTTTCACTTTCTTGTCTAATTGCTTTTCAACCTTATTAATGTATACTTCTAAAGCATTCACTGCTTGAGATTTTTCTTTAAGAAAATTGATATATCCATAACATGAAAAATCATCAATAAAGGTGATAAAATACTTTTCTCCACCAAAGGATGAAGTATCAAAAGGTCTACATACATTAGTGTGTATAATTTCAAGAAGTTGAGTGCTTTTTATGACTCCTTTCTTGCTATGTTTGGTTTGCTTTCTTTTAATGCAATCCACACATAAACAAAGGTCAGTGAAATCTAGATTTTGTAGAATCTCATTCTTTATTAAAAATCTTTCTTTGGATATATAACCCAAACGTTTATGCCACAAAAAGTTGAACTTTCATTAAGTATACTACACTTAATTCCAATATTTTGATGCACAGTAAGTCAAGATTCAGAAAATTGATCATCAAGTTTCAATTTATATAAACCATTAATAAGACTACTAGAACCAATAAGTCTATAATTCTTATATAAATTGAAACAATCATGTCCAATATTAAAATTAATACCACAATCATACAACTTTGAAACAAAAATAAGGTTCCTAAAAATTGAAGGTACATAAAGAGTCTTTAATAGGTATAAATAATAACCAGTATCTAAGACCAAACGATAAGTCCATATGCCTTCAATTCGAGCCTTGTTACGATTTCCCATACACAGGAAATTCTCAGTTTGGCTTGTGGTTTGGATTGTAAGGAATCCCTACATCGTATTGAATACATTAATAGTAGCTCCAGAATCAAGCCTCCAAGTATTATGAGGAGCATCAATTAGATTCGAAACATACAAAAGTCTTAGATATACCTTTATTTTTTAGCCATACCTTACGTTCAATGTAATTTTTCTAATAATGTCCTTCTTTCTTACATAACCATCACCTATCATCATTTTGTTCCTTCTTTTCAGCTTGAGGTGCTTTAGCAGGCCTTTTCTTTTTCTTAAAACTTTTGGCTTTTACCTTTTGTGCTTTACTAGCTACTTGAAATGTGAGGTTGACTAAATAACTTCCTATGTTCTTTAGTCTGTTTTCCTCTTGAATAGGCTTGTCAGTCAATTTATTAACATCCCACTTTTTCTTAATAGTGTTATAGTTAATTTGAAAAGCACCATATTCAGGAGGCAGTGAGTTCAAAATAAACTGAACTAGCAAGGAGTCATCTACAACCATACCTAATGGCTTCAATCTTACTATAATATTAGTCATCTCAATGGTATGTTCTTGCATACTCCGTTACCCATCAAACTTTATGGTCGTGAGTTATGCCATTAGTGTACCAGAAAGTGACTTGTTTGCAGAACAAAAGCATTCTTCCACAAACTTTAGGTATTCCTTTGCATTTTCTGTTTATGGAATATCAGTATTAATATTATTTGCTATAGTCATTCACATAAACATAAGACTCAATTTGTTAGATTGTATCTAAGCTTTATATTTGGACTTCTCTTGTTGCTCACTACTTAAATCTATAATAGCAACAACGGGTTTTTCTTCCAAAACTGCCAAGTCAAGATCCAACGCACCTAAGTAGAAATTGACTTGTTCATTCTATTAAGAGAAGTTCAAACCATTAAATACGTATCAAAAGAAGTTTACGAATGAAGCGAAATTGCTGCAAATAAACATAGATACTGATAATTAATTCTATTATAAATTTAGATCAAACGTCAGAGTATATTATAAAACACCTTTAAGTACATACTACAACATACAATCATAAATAAATATCACTTTCATCACTATCAAGAAATTAAAATTCTTAACCAAACACATATGCCATCTCTAGATAAACAAAATATATTTGACTCAAGAAATTTAGTTTCTTTAATCATGCTCTCATAGAATAAATGCTTTTCCTTTGGGCAAATCCTAAACTTCTAATAATCAATGAACGCCATTTATTCATCAATTTTCCTAACTTGCATTTAATGAGTTTCACAAAAAAATGTCTATTTTATGCATGATATTTTAATCATTTTACCTTGGTGACTTTGGTAATCACAAACTAGATATTCTGACTTCAGATCATACATATTAATCATTTTTTTTTCATTTATATGCATATAAGACAAAAAGACAACACATATTAAATGCATATAAGATAAAAGACAGCACATATTAAATGCATATAAGACAAAAAGACATCATATAAGAAATATAAAAATGGGTACATCTAGGGAATCACATAATGTGAAAGAAACACATAATATAAAATTCATAGCAATATCATCATATTTCTTCATACTGTTACAAGTGTTGAATCATATCCCTCTCCTATTGCATTTATGGTCAGTGATTTTAGATTTCAACCATGTAATTCACAAAGATGATATAGAGGCAAATTTTCATAAGCGAATCATAGGCGAAAGACAATATTCATCATAGATAGGTTCTTCAACAATAATTATTTACTATTTGTGATGGAAACTTATAGATTTCTAAACTTAGCTTTGATACCACGTGTGAGGAGAAATAGATTTTATCTACATTATCAAGGATCTTGAAACCAAAAATTTTCACATACCTGAATTTGATGAAGAAGACATGATGTTTGATCTTGATAACAATTACCTTCTTTATGTAGAAAAATTGGTTTCTCTCCACTTCTCCCTTTCTTTTGTTTACGCGCTCTTTTCTGATGGATGCGTAAGTTTTTTTAAATGTATAAATTGCGACAAAGAGAAGACCAATTTTATGCGTGCCTTTCTTTTAATCTGATACGTCTATCAAGTATCAATATGTAATTAATAAATGAATGGGAATTTTCTATATTAATAATTTCCCTAATAATATTAGATTTGAGTAGTTATATCTTAATAGGAAGTTACTAACCTCAATCCCTAATTTTTAGGCCACTTGAAAAAGTTGCCTTACCATAACTTCCAACAAATGATTCATATATTATTCATGCACTCCATTATTTGTCCAAAACGCAAAAATATGTTAATACCATTTCAATCTAAATCTAAATCTATTATTTATTATTTATTGAATATTTAAATTAAAAAATATCATTTTTAATTTATTGTGTACACATTCCTCATTTTTTAAAAGTATATTTTAAAATAACAATTAGAAATTGTTTTATTAAAAGTGAAAAATAATTTCTCTTAACCCTAGTTAAACATACGCTAATATAATAAATAAAATACTTTATATGATTAACATGAAAATTTTAGTTTAATTGAAAGTAGAGGATAAATATATTTTGATTGAAATTTTACGACAGAAAAACAATATTTTATGTAATTTATAAGAAAATAAAGTAACAAAATATGTTAATAATAATGCATTAAACTTTATCCTTATTAGATTGTTAAAAGTTAATCTTTTATATATTAAAAACTTAGTAATTCATACTCTAAATTTATTTTAGTATAACTAAGTTCTTATTCTTATCTTATAAGAATTGTTACTTTTAACATTTTATTAAAATTTGTTAAAATAAAAAGATTATGAACATATGTTAATATTGAGAATTTATTCATAGATATTAAAATATTATTTTAATTTTTAAAAGTTTTAATAATAGATTTATAGCTTTTTAACTTTTTAATGGAGCATATAAAATAATGGACATGTCAGTCGCCACGTGGGTAGTGGAGCTCTAGTCTTCTCGAATTGCCACGTGCGGATGGTAAACAATTTTGCCCGTGTAAACATGTATTCCCTCCCAAATCGCGCCGATTCAAAACCCAGCCATCTTCTGTTCTTCCCTTTTCATGTTAACGGAAAACCCTGAATTGGGCAAATGCCAATCACTGAAGAACAGAGGCAGAGAGCTGAAGCAAACCGATTAGCAGCCCTAGCCAAGAGAAAAGTATTCTCAGAATCCATTATCAACCAACAAAAACAACAACAAAAGCAAAATACTTGGAGGCTCTTCAAGTGTCGAAAGCTCCGTTCTGATCTCACTCCCTGTACCCATGACGCAAGGTCTCCTCCTTTGATCTCGGATGGCCCAGATTCAGGGACTCAATTTGTTGAAAAATTCTTGGTCAGGCTTGAAATTTGCTCCCCTGACTCTTTCTCCGTCACGCCCAAGGCTTTGCAGGGGTTTTCTTGTCCAGGTGTAGAGGAGTGCTTGAAGAGATTAACAGATTGTTTATCCAATGTAAGTGGAGGGATGATTGTGACTATCTTAATTAGTTAGGGTTATTTTTGCTAAAATTGATAGTTTTGAATATTGCTGTTAATTGGTTAATTAAAGTACGCTTTTTGTTGCCAGTTTAAGTAACGTTACTGATTTCTGTTTTAGGTGATGCCATCACATTATACTCAAAATCATGGAGGTGGAAAGGCTTGTGTATATAAGCTCAGAGATTATGATGCAGTTTTAAACAGTTTAAAGAACTATAGGGGCGTTGAAATTGAAAAGATACCTTTTGGAACACTCAATGTCATCCAAAGACTTTCTCATTCCTTTGATATAGGGCGGTGGGCACCTTGCAGGCCTGGACATTTAACTGATGAAGAGGTTGATGAATTGTTTGCGAAGTTGCCAAGGAAGCTATTAGATGCTTTATTGCCTTTCCAGGTCGACGGCTTACGATTTGGTCTGCAAAGGGGTGGTCGGTGTCTTATTGCAGATGAAATGGGGCTAGGGAAAACACTCCAGGTAATTGTTTTATTGAAAGTTTCTTAGTGGTTCTGATGTAAACCTATACAGCTTAAGATCATAATCTCGATGCCAATATGAGCACAATAGTTCATTTCTTTTTCATGTCATAGCACATCCATATTGCATTTGCTTGATGATTTTGTTAGAGGTTGATGCTTTTTATTGTCAAAGGTGTCATTTTTGGATAAGAGATGATTTGTGGTTATCTTGGCTGATTCATATACTATATTAGAAAGCATTTGATTTTTAGATACAGAGTTGAGTTGATAGTTTGTAATTTTTGATAATTGTCTTAGAAGAGGGTGTGAACACATAACCTTTGTGTACGTAACTTGTTTTCAGGCAATAGCTATTGCAGCGTGTTACATAGATGAAGGTCCTATACTTGTTGTTTGTCCAGCTGTTTTGCGATTTTCTTGGGTGGAGGAGTTAGAGAGATGGCTGCCCTCATGCTTGCCCTCTGAGATCCACCTTGGTATTGAGTTCTCTTGTTCAGCTTCATTTTTCCGCCCTTTCGTTTCATTGCTCATGTTATCCCTTTGATTGGAGTAGGGTGGTTGGAGAGGCATGGTCATTTGAGGAGGAACTAATCTCACTTAATAGAAGAGTATCTTGTTCTACAATGCTCCAGAATTCTAGTGTTGTGCTAATTTAATGCTATATATATGGTTTTGCTCATGTAGTAGACTCATAAGAGGAACTATCTAATGCTGGCCATAGTAACAACTTAAGTCACGTAACTTAGTTTTTCATCCCTATTTAGTTTTGTTGGATTTGGAATCTTCCTTGCATTCTTTTTGTGTGTCACTTAAGTCATTAACAGCGAAACAAAGGATCTCTCTCAAATCTCTCACTCTGTCTTTACTGCTCCAGTTCACACTCAATTCAATTTAAGTAACCTGCAACCTGAAATTACATAGGATTTGGATATAGGTCTTTTGCTTTTATTCTAGCTCTACTTTTGGATTGTATTAAAATTTTGTACTTCATTGTTTTTTTTTAGTCCTTAATTTTAGGGCTTTTAGTTTCAACTCTTTTTTTTTCTTGTATTTGATTGTTAGATGTATTTGTGACTAATTTTTGTTCAGTTTTTGGTCATCGAGATAATCCTGAATATCTACCAAGATATCCCAGAGTTGTGGTTATCTCTTATAAAATGCTACATCACCTCCAAAAGAGCATCGTTGTTCGAGAATGGGCTCTCTTGATTGTTGACGAATCTCACCATGTACGCTGCTCAAAGAAGAAGTCGGATGCTGGAGAGGTTCGAGCTTTACATAATGTGTTGCTTTAATAAATCACATTCCAACAAATTTTGCCCAATCCTATGTTCTCTTTCTCTTTCTTGATTTGTGCTTATACAGATGTTGAAATGATCTATGCTTCTCAAATGAGAATTCTAGAGTTTTCTTTGAATACCAAATCTTCTTTGCCTCTCTTTTTCTCTCATGGCTCTTTTCTAATTGATTGTACTGGAGCACTTTATCAGGATTAAATCACAGCTGTGTTACTAAAATGTGCACTATGCATGGTTAGGGCAAAGGGACAGTACGCAGAGATGATAGTTAAAATAGTGCAACTCATACTCTCTAAGAAGCTTGACTGATGCTGTTTTAGAATAAATAGAGTGAAGCATTGGCATGGTTGCTGTTGTTTGTGCTATAAATTTGGAAATCATACTGTCATTGATATGTTAGACCTCCTATTACACAGGTCTATTCTAGAAGGGCAAAGGGAAGGGTAATCGAGTAAAATTACCATATTCTGTTAGAGGCAGGGGCTGGTAGTATATGACGTGCATGAGAGAGTGAGAGAGTGGTGAGTTTGTTGCATGGCTAACGTAAGTAGTTGGGTTAGTATAAATAATGTAATGATTGGAAAGAAGGTAGCATATTACTAAGATAATTCTGGTGAGCCTTAGGTTAGGAGAGAGCAGACACTCTCGAAATTGTTAGCAAATTATCCTGTAACTTGCCAGAATTGAGTTACTACTAATAATAATTCAGTGACATACTTCTCTTTTTTGAGAGTATCTCACTGGTATCAGGGCAATGATCCTATCTATTGCTAATAAGAAAGGAGATAATCGAATGGATGGAATTGAGGACATTGAGAGTTTGCGTGAAGATTTTCAGAAGAACTTTGAGCTATTGAGGGAAGAACGGAGACTGGAGAAAGAAGAGTTGCAAAAAAAACTGGGAGCAATCCCAGCTCGAGATGAAGGAGTTACTTGAGATAATGAAGCTGTTTGTGAGCCACTGAGAATCCGGTAAGCGTGGTGAGACTTCAGGCCACAAACGGAATGAAGAGAAGCCATGCGGGGACAAAGGGAAGGGGCCTATGGAATAAGGTTGGGATTGTGGATCACCATCGGGGTTCAAAGCAGTGAACTATATCACCCAGAGAATATCGATTGGAATGTACCTCCATCGGAGTATGGGAGGAATAATAAGACCCATCGGGAACCACCTCGTGGGTTTGCTCGGTAGGAGCATGATCGACGTGGGCCATTGAAGGGAGGGAAGTGTGAACGAGAATAGCCGAGAGAAGGATGGAGGGACATTACTGAAGAACCACCACCGGGATTTGTACGATAGGGGGAACCTCGACGTGACTGCTGAACTAAGAGGGTGGAGATGCCAGTCTTTGACAGACACGACCTAGATGGGTGGATCTATCGGGTTGAACGATTTTTCTCGGTGGAGAGGTTTAACGAAAGGGAGAAAATGGAGTTAGTATCACTCAACATGGAGAAGAAGGCATTGGCGTGGTTTCGGTGGGTGGAGGGTCGACAACCGATTAGAAGTTGGGAGGAATGTAAGGGTCTACTTGTTGAAAAATTTCGACCCATCTAGGAAGGAACACCGTGCCAACGTCTACTGGCCATCAAGCAGACAGGGAAAGTAGATGAATATATTTGTAGGTTTGAGGAATTAGCTGCTCCATTATCAGAGTCACCAGATGAAGTGCTGGAGAGTTCATTTTTAAATAGGTTATCGAAGGAAATCAGACTGGAACTATTAATTGTTAATCCTAGCAGTTTGGGACGAATGATGTCTTTGGCTCAACAGATAGAGGAAAAGAATAAAGTAATGGGACGTGATAAGGGAAACAGGGCAATGGGTGGTAATAGAATAAGTGGCTATGGTGGATACAAAACATAAGAGGTAGCTGGAAATAGTGAGAAACTTGGGGTTAAAACAGAGAAGGTTGCTGCCACCGACAAAGGAAATGGAAATTTTAAACGTTTAACATTCAGTGAGATACAAGAGAAGAGGAAGCAGGGATTATGCTTTAAATGTGATGAGAAATATTCACCAGGCCACTAATGCAAAATGATAGATTTGAAGGTTCTCACAGTCTTAGATGAAGAACTAGAAGTTAGTATGTTCGAGAGTGTAGAAGATGACGAAGAGAAAGAAGTGGAATTGCAAAATGTAGAATTATCAGCAGGATCGGCAGCTGGGTTGACCTTAACCAAGATGATAAAGGTGGTAGGAGTATTCGAAGGGGAGCCCATAGTGATCCTCATCGACAGTGGAGCCACCCATAACTTTGTATCGAAAGAGTTAGCATTGAAATGGAGTTCCAAATGGGACTACACTGGCAAGTATGAGATAGCGATGGGGAATGGTGAAAAAGTGGCAGGAACTGGGGTCTATAGGAACTTGAATTTAAAGATACAGGACTTAGAAATATGTGAGGATTTTTGCCAATGAAGTTGGGCAGTATAGATGTGATACTGGGCATAAAATGTTTAAGAACACTAGGAGATGTCTTGAATAATTGGTGTACACTGACTATGAAAATAAGATTGGGCGGAAAGGAAATCATTATCAAAGGGGACCCAATATTATCTAAATCCTTGGTGAGTGCAAAATCCCTTTGCAAGGATCTCAAAGAAGGGGATTTCGTGTGCTGGTTGCAAATGGCAGTATAGGAGGAAGAAACGAAACCGATTATTAAGGTGGAAGACCCAAAAATCAGAAGTGTGTTGGAAGAGTATGGAGGGGTGTTTCAATTGCCATAGACCTTGCCGCCAAAAAGGGGAAGAGAACACCACATTCACTTAGTTCAAGGAGAGGGACTAGTAAGGGTCCGACCCTACAAGTATCCCCATTTTCAAAAGAATGAAATAGAGAGATTGGTCAAGGAGATGTTAGAATCTGGAATCATTCAAACCAGTACTTCACCTTACGCTAGTTCAGTTCTACTAGTCAAAAAAAAAAAATGATGGAGGGTGGCGATTTTATGTGGACTATCATGCTTTAAACAAGATGACCATAAGTGACAAATTTCCAATACCTATAATAGAAGAGTTGATGGATGAATTGAATGGTGCGACTATCTTCTCTAAAATAGATTTGAAGTCCGGCTACCATCAAATAAGAATGAGGGAGAAAGATATTGAGAAAACGACATTTCGAACTCATGAAGGGCACTATGAATTTGTGGTAATGCCCTTCGGATTGACAAACGCCCCTGCTACATTTCAATCCTTGATGAATCAGATTTTTAAACCCCATCTCAGAAAATTCATATTAGTGTTCTTTGATGACGTTTTAGTTTACAGCAGAAGTAAAGAGGAGCATCTAATGCATTTAAGGGTAACTTTGAGTATTTTGAAGGAGCAGAAGCTCTATGCTAATTATAAGAAGTGTGTCTTTGGACAACCTAACTTGGAATATTTGGGTCACATTGTATCAAAGCAAGGGGTGGCAGCGGATCAGACCAAGATAGAAGCGATGTTGAAGTGGCCGAAACCAGTAACCTTGAAGGAGTTGAGAGGATTCTTGGGACTTACATGTTATTATCGAAAATTTGTAAGAGGGTAAAGCCACATTGTAGGGCCATTGACACAGTTGCTCAAGAAGAACAATTTTCAGTGGACAGTTGAAGCAGAGAAGGCTTTCAACAACCTTAAACAAGCCATGACCACAATGCCCATTTTAGCCTTGCCTGATTTCAATCAACCTTTTGTTTTGGAGACTAATGCTTCAGCTTCTGGCGTGGGAGTTATGCTGATGCAGAATAATCGACTGATTGGTTATTATAGTCAATCACTATCAGCAGAAAGAAAGGGGCAATCGACTTATGAGAGAGAACTTATGGCTATTGTGTTGGCCGTCAGGAAATGGAGATCTTATCTTCTAGGCCATAGATTTGTCATTCGTACTGATCAAAAACCATTGAAGTTTTTATTAGAGCAGCGGGAGAGTCACCCAGATTATCAAAAATGGATCACCAAGTTGCTGGGTTTTGATTTCGCCTTTGAATACAAACCGGGCAGAGAAAACAAGGTGGCGGATGCTCTATCCAGAGTGCAGTACCAATAGGAGTTGCAGACGTTAATGACATGCAAAATCATAGATGTGGATGTAATTTTGTAGGAGATAGAAGCTGATGGCAAGCTAAGGGAGTTGACGGAAGCTGTCAGTAAAGATCTAGGGTTCAAACCTCCTTATACGGTGAAGTAAGGCAGACTCTACTACAAAGACAGATTAGGAATCTCTAATACTTCTGCTTTTATATCCAAACTTATGAAGGATGGTCATGAGAGTCATTTGGGAGGATATGGAGGTCCATTAAAAGCATATAAGCAAATCTCTAGGGAGTTGTATTTGGAGGGCATGAAGAAAGAAATTTACAGGTTTGTGGCGGCTTGCTTGACATGCCAACAGAATAAATTCTTAACCCTGTCACCAGTAGGACTATTGCAGCCCCTAGCGATACCCAATCAGGTATGGGATGAGATAACGATGGATTTTATCGAAGGGCTCCCAAAATCCCTTGGATATTCATCCATCTTGGTCGTGGTGGATAGGCTTAGTAAGTATGCTCATTTCTTACCACTTAAACATCCATACACGGCACAAACAGTAGCTGAGGTGTTCATCAAGGAAATTGTGAAGTTACATGGGTTCCTTACTTCTGTGATTTCTGACAGAGATAAGGTTTTCATGAGAAAATTTTAGGGGGAGTTATTCAAGGTGCACGGAATAGCTCCTAAGTTTAGCTCATCCTATCATCGTCAAACTGATGGTGCTACTGAGGTGGTAAATAGATTAGTAGAAGCTTACTTGAGGCGCTTTGCAGGAGACACCCCCAAGCAATGGGCAAAATGGTTAGGCTGGGCAGAGTATTGCTACAATACTTCCTATCATGTGGCTCTTAGAACTACACCCTTTAAGGTCTTATATGGGGGGGGTCCTCCTCCTATTTTTCAGATGGGATCAAGAGTATCAAGACTGGAGTTGGTTGATGTATTATTACAACAGAGAGACCACTACTTGATCAAAATTAAACAACATTTATCTAAGGCACAAAACGATATGAAAAGTAGAGCTAATAAACACAGGAGGGAGGTGATTTTTCATGTCGGAGACAAGGTATGGCTGAAGCTAGCTCCTTATAGACAATTAACTATAATGAGAAGAGTCAATGAGAAGTTAGCCCCACTGTATTTTGGTCCATCCAGAGTATTGAGAAGGATTGGGGAAGTGCCATATGAGCTGGAGTTACCCGAGTTAGCCCGAATTCATCCTATCTTTCATGTGTCACAGCTGCGGGCAGTGGTGGGAGAGGATCATGATAAGTTAATTTTACCTAGCAAGTGGACAGAGGAAGAGGAGTCACCAATGCAACCTGAAGAAGTCTTAGCGATAAGACCACAAGGGGGATCCAAGGACTTGGAAGTCTTGATCAAGTGGAAGGGCTTAGCAGATTCTGAGACTACTTTGGGAGAAATTCAAGGATATAGTAGAACAATTTCCGAATTTTCACTTTGAGGACAAGGTGCAACTTATGGGGGGGAGCAGTGTTAGACCTCCAATTACACAAGTCTATTGTAGAAGGGCAAAGGGAGGGGTAACCGAGTAAAATTACCATATTCTGTTAGAGGTAGGGGCTGGTAGTATGTGACGTGCATGAAAGAGTGGTGACTTTTTTGCATGGCTGACATAAGTAGTTGGGTTAGTATAAATAATGTAATGATTGAAAAGAATGAGGTAGCATATTACTAAGAGAATTCTGGTGAGCCTTAGGCTAGGGGAGAGCAGACACTCTTGAAATTGTTTGCAAATTATCTTGTAACTTGACATAATTGAGTTACTACTAATAATAATTCAGTGACATACTTCTCATTTTTGAGAGTATCTATCATGATACCATACACTTATCAAGGGGCAGAAGATTTACATTTATGTGTTGATGTCATCAACTATCAGTTTCAACGATTACGGTAACTTGTTTTCATATACAACTGAAAAGTTGTTAAAGAAATTTCTTAATAAACCTTCAAAATAAAGTGTGACTATATATTGGACTTTCCTTTACTATCCGCGTGTGACCAGTAAAAAGCTGAATAATATTGTGGGAGAAATGTGGGAAGAAATATTCTACCATTGATCATCCATTCATAAATATGTATATGATGAAAATAGGAAAAAACCATCGGCATTCTAGCATTATTGACTGTCCTAATGTCTCAAATATCCTACTCCTTGTTTTGCAAACCTAAAATCTTATTATTTTACCAGACAATGCTCCCGATGCAAATGGTTCAATAAGCCAAAATTATTAGATGAGATGGTGAGCATAGGTCTGTATTCTAGAGCAGAGACCAGAACTTGTCAATGGATTTGTGTTTCCTTTTCTTTTCCTAATAATAATAACACAAAAGATGCCGAGAATGTAAGACATATGCGGATAACTTCTTTATCTAAATTAATGCTAGATTCTTTCATTTGCTCTTAATATCTTGGTGATTTATTCTTTCACCATTTCATGTTTAAACAGGTAAAAGCTGTTCTTGATGTGGCAGAAAAAATCAAACATATAGTTCTTTTGTCTGGGACACCTTCTTTGTCCAGGTTGTAGCATGTGCTTTCTACACAAGTCGTTATCTTAGTTATTATTCAATAATCACCGTGAACCACTTTTTGTTTCTTTGAATTGTCAAATTTTCAGCCAAATGGCTATATATATATTAATTTTCCTTTTTGGATTTTAGTGACATGTATTCTCATCTGTTTTTCCTGCAAATTCCTAGGTGATCATAGGCCATACGACATTTTTCATCAGATAAACATGTTATGGCAAGTTTCCTTCACAGATGTACTTTGTTCACATGCTTCTATTAAATTTTGGTTGATGCCAACATTCTATTGCTACTGCTGCTGTATAGGCCTAGTTTACTGGGTCAGAGCAAATATGATTTTGCAAAAACTTACTGCGCTGTCAAGTTTGTCCAAACTTCTGAAGGGAAATGTTTCCAGGTAAGCTTTCTATGTTGTCAAAGAAGACAGTTTTAAAATGAAAATGACTTGGATAATGAGATCTCCAGGTGGTCGGCTTAGTAGATAATGTAGTATTTTTGCTTGATGTGTTGTCACAGAAAAGTTTAACACAGCTTGGCTTTTAAGTCAGTCTTTGGATGGTAATGAGATTCATATTGCAGGATTTTTCCAGAGGCAGTCGCTTGGAGGAATTAAACATCTTACTTAGGCAAACAGTTATGGTATGCTCTTGTTTCCATGTGCTTAATGTTGTGCGTGCTATAGTCAATATCATGCGGGTTATATTTCTGTTGTCTTACCCCCTTTTTCCACCCCTCGCTTCCTTTCCTTTTCCTCTGTTTGTTATACTAGAGCTGCTATTGGCTGATTATGAATCTTCGTGTCATCTCACATATGTAAACATACATCAAGTTTTTACCCATTTTTGTACTTTTTGTGCTAGTATTAGATGGTTGGTTCAATGTGTATTACATCAGTCACTTATAAATGCCATTCCTTTTTCTTCCATTATTACTTTTCTTTGGCCAAATTTTTAGCATTGGAATTTTCAACAATTTTCGGAGGAGCTTCTTGTAGTATATCACTGGGTATGCCTAATGACCTGCTAGCCAAATGTCTACTTGCAAAATAAATTGGGTGAAGTGATTGTACATTATGGTTGAATGAAGCTACAGTATTGGGTAGGCAATGTTGACAGTAATCAAATCGAGAGAGAGTGATAGAGAGAAAGTCAAGGTTTCAGAGTGTTCAAGATTTATTGTAATCATCCCTGATTGACTAGAATTATATTAATTGTAGAATCCTTGAAATGGTGACATTCTTATGTAAATTAAGAGACGTTATTGCCAATAATTATATCATTCCCCTTCATAAATATGGATCTCGTGTATTATGTAATATACATAAATTGAATAAGAATGGTGTGGCCTTTCTTTCCTACCCTCTTTCTTTTGTTTCATATTTTAATACAAGGGATTGAGAGATTTTTTGCTGCAGTGGGTTCTTTCAGAGAATATTTTTTTTCTTCTTTCCATGTGGCTATATCCTATTTCATTTAAAAGTCACTACTCACACTTTCCTTTTAGTAGTCAACTCACTTTGATAATTTTGTGTTGTAGATAAGACGCTTGAAAGAGCATGTGATGGAGCAGTTACCGCCAAAGCGTAGGCAAATTATAAGACTATTGCTAAAGAAGTCAGATATAGTTTCTTCAAAAGCTATGGTTGGGGTGTACAATGGTGACACATCTAGAAATAATACCGATGAAGTCATGCAACTAGAGAAGTTAGAAGAAACATGTGGTATTTGTTGGTTTCTTGCATGTGCCAAGCCTTTAGTATGCCTTCAACTTGGTTTCTTGTAGTTTGTTAATAATAGAAGTGTTTAATTTTCTGGATTCTTGCTACCTAATTTTCCATGCTATTGCTTATTAATAATGATGCTCTTTCTTCAGGAAAATATACTAGGCTTAGTGAACAAATGATGGCTAACATTTTTTTTTTGTAAATGTTATTCTAGGTGAGGCTTTATAATGTGATTGACCAGATATAAAAAAAGGTTGTGAAAACTAACTTGACAAGTTTACTAGGTTTGCTCCAATTTAACCCTACCCACTTTGCCATTTCAACTCAAAAAAATGAAACGATGTTCATTGAGTTGATTGATGTATGCTAGCTACTCATAAACATGATGCACAAAGGTTCAATTGAATTGGTTTGCTGTTCTGGTCAAACTTCAAAGGCAAAATTGATAAGAGTTCTAGTTCATATGTGCAAATGTTTATATCCGTAATTTACTAGGGGCCAATCCCAAAAAACATTGAAAGGCTTAGTTTCTTTTGAATAACATAGATTTTTGGCCACTTTTGGTAGCAATTATGTGTGTATTAGGATCTTGTCAAGGAACCATTCTACTCTAATTGACGATGTATTATTCTAACATGCCCTTTCGTATGAAGTTTGGACAAATACAACATCTTGTAACGGGTAGAAATTGAACTTGAAATTGAGACCTCTTAATTGTAAAAAGGTTTGATACCATGCAAAGAAACCAATAAACCCAAAGGCTTAAACAGATGGATGAGG
The DNA here is from genome assembly GCA_025629825.1 of Erythroxylum guanchezii. Classification (NCBI taxonomy): domain Eukaryota; kingdom Viridiplantae; phylum Streptophyta; class Magnoliopsida; order Malpighiales; family Erythroxylaceae; genus Erythroxylum; species Erythroxylum guanchezii. Next base: position 6,521,433 of record JAOTAX010000006.1, on the reverse strand, counting down.
CTTAGGAATTGATCATATACTGATTCAGTGTAGACATATCAAAATCTATTAGTTGCTTTTAGTCAGTTTATAATGTTTTTTCATAATTAAAGGAATAGCATGGTCATTTGCATGTGAGCTAATAATTGAATTATTGATCTAATGGCATTTACACTGAACTAATGGTGGCTGCTCTATTGCTTGCAATCACACAAATCCCTCACAAGAGGGATTTACATCTAATTGCCATAATACCAAAACATGAATATTGTTGCATCTATTCCCCCCTTTTTTTGTATATACCTGATAATTAGTGGAGGTTGCTTTGGTTCAGGGCTTGGAACCCTTTATGGATTTAAATATATCTCTCACAAAAGCATAACAATTTCAAAACGACTCTTCTAGGTCTTAATGACTTCATATAGACTCCTCTATCTAAGTAGGATCTATACTTTGAAAGGTTCAAAGTTCAAGATGTAACTGTTACTTAATGAATGATAAGTCACTTGATTTTGTAATTGGTGCATCACCCCGACTTCATTACTATGCAAACTATTAACTACTTCTTCCTTCTTTTTCAGAAAATGAGGCTCGATGCAAATCTAGGAAAATTTCCTACCAAGAGCTTGGCATTGCAAAGCTCTCTGGGTTTTATGAATGGCTATCCATACATCCACTTATTTCAGAGCCAGATAGATTAACTGAATTTGATGTAGTTCCTAGGCCACAAAAGATGTTAATTTTTGCCCATCATCATAAAGTTCTTGATAGAGTGCAGGTAAGATGACTTCTATTTCGTCCTTCCTCATTACATGGTTCAATCATTTATTCTTGTGAAAAAGTGGTGAATTATTATTTTGTTCTAAGCTCTTTGGATATTATATTGCCGGACTACCAAACTGAGGAAATAAACACAAAATTAAATTGGCCAATAACTAGTAGTTCAAAATTGCTTATGTAACCTAGGAAATCGATCATTCAACCCTAAACCAATTTAAGTAGTTCCAATCTAAACATGCTAATTTGTAGGTTTTTGTAATATTTAAAGGGAGTGGACCAATCTCAATTGCTAAAAAAACAATGCTGGAACTGATTTCTTTTACATTTCTTGGAATTAACTCCTTATTTTTCAGAATAATATTAGACCTATGGTGTTTGCCTTCCAAAATGAAATTTATCTTAAGGTGGTGCTGTTTTACATCTTTGAGGATTAGCTTATATCTATATATTTTTGTTATATGATTCAGATAAAGGATCTCTTGTAAAGAGATTTTTGTAATTTTTCTTGTAGTTAGCCTAAACTTGTAAATAGGTAGTACTTACCTCTTAGGGATTTAGTTGGATTTGGTAGTTCTTATTATTGTTATTATCATCATCGTCATCATCATCATCATCATCATCATCATCATCATCATCATGATTATTATTATTATTATTATTATTATTATTATTATT
>JAOTAX010000006.1:6476181-6509072 GCA_025629825.1 Erythroxylum guanchezii | reverse complement strand
CCTACACTTAGAGCATTTTCGAAACCAAAACAAAATACACTTAACTTTGAAAGATCATAACTTTCAATCCCGATATCAAAAAATATCATACTTTATGGCGACAAAAAACTTTCAACATAAGCTATACGTGGATGGACTACCACACCTCAAGAACGTGCTTCATGTTTATGGGTTAAAAGCCAATTTGGTGAGTATAAGCTAACTTTGTGATGATGGATTATTGGTTAAATTTATTAGTGATGAATGCAGGTATTAACCAAACAAAGAGAATGTTTGGCGAATAGCAGAAGATTGGCAGACAATTGTTATTTGTTGCAGGTTACTACTTCTTGCAAATCAGCCTCATATAATGATAATATAAATCTTTGGCATCAAAAGCTTATCTATGTCGACTATGATCTTATTAACAAGTTAAAAAAATTCGAAGCGACGAGAAGGTTGCCTACAATGAACAATGATAACGAGACTATTTGTAGTGCATACCAAATGGGTAAACAGACAATAGTGTCACACAAAAAGGTTAGACATGTTACATCTCCTCGTGTCTTAGAATTAATTCACATAGATTTGGTTGGGCCAACACAATATGCTAAAATTGGTGGAATGAGGTATTTTTTAACTTGTGTTGATGATTATTCTAGATACACTTGGGTAGCATTCTTAAAAGAAAACGAAGATGCATTTAAGGCTTTTAGAAGCTTATGTATGCAGGTCATAAATCTGAAAAATATAACAGTGTTGAGAATACGATTAAAACATATAAAGAAGTTCAAAAACGCAAGTTTCAACGACTTTTGTGAGAAATATGATATTATGCATGAGTTTTCAGCACCTAAAACTCCTCAACAAAATAGAGTTGTCAAGATAAAGAATAGAACTCTTCAAGAAATGGCCAGATCTATATTAAATGGAAGAAAAATATCATTAAGGTTTTGGGCTGAAGTGGTAAACACAACATGCTACATATGCAACTGAGTATAAATCTTAAAAGCAACTTAAACAAGACATCTTATGAACTTTGGAAGGGAAAGAAACCAAATATCAACTATTTTTTAGGTATTTGGTAACAAATGTTATATGCTAAGAGATTGAGAACATCTCAGAAAGTTTGAGAGTAAAAGTGATGAAGGGATCTTTATTGGATATTTAAATCACATCAATGCATATTAGGTGTTTAGTCAAAGAACCAAGACAGTGTTGTAATCCATAAATGTTGTGGTGGATGACGTTCATCAGATAATTGATAAAAGGAGTTGACGAAAATCTTCAAAACCAGCCTCACGAACCAGTTAAAAAATGCAAAGAAGCAAGATCTAAAAATTGCCCATACATGTAATTAGTTGCTGCTGGTGAAGAAACTGTTCAAATAAAAGATAAGTCAGTCGCTTTAGATAAAGAAACCAACCAGGCACCTGATGCTAAAATCATTCTTTTGAATAAGGAAAACACAAAGGAAGATGATTTTAACAAGAATCTACCATTAAGAATCAGAAGAAGTCATCTTATTGACAATGTAATTGGATAAGTTAATGATAAAAGGAAGATAAGAGAGAGAAAAAGGATAGATTATCAGGAACCTGCGGGAATTTTATATTACACTTCTTCATTCAAACCTAAAAATATGAAAGAAGCCTTATAAGATGAGTTTTGGAAGGTAGTTATGTAAGAAGAATTGATGCAATTTGCTTGCAATGATGTTTGGGAATTGGTGCCAAGGCCATCGAATGTGAATGTAATTGGAACAAAATGGGTATTTCGCAATAAAACTGATGATAAAGGCAACATGGCTAGAAATAAGGCAAGGCAAGGTTAGTCACTCAAGGTTATTCTCATATTGAAGGAATTGATTTTGAAAAAACTTTTGCACCTATGGCAAAACTTGAATCAATTATACTACTATTGGGTATACCGTGTGTGAAAGGCTTCAAACTCTACCAAATGGATGTGAAGAATGCGTTCTTGAATGAGTTTATACAAGAAGAGGTATATGTTGAGCAGTCAAAAGGTTTTATTGTTTTTGTACATATTGATCACATTTTCAAGTTAAAGAAGACTTTTACGGTCTCAAACAAGCGCTAAAGGCTTGGTATGAAAGGCTTATTCAATATCTACTCAAGCAAGGCTGTAAATGAGATAGTGTTGAAAAGACTTTATTTCTTAAAAAATTCAAATCTAATTTGATGATTGCACATATTTATGTTGATGATATTATGTTTGGTTCCACTCATCTGAAGATGATGAGTGAATTTGTGGAGTTGATGGTGCATCAATTTGAGATGAGTATGGTAGGTGAATTGAATTTCTTTTTGGGTTTACAAATTAAACAAGTGAAGGATGGTATCTTCGTATAACAAACTAAATATATGAAGAATTTAATGAAGAAGTTTGGCCTTGAGAATGCACGACATTTTAGAACTCCTATGAGTGTGTCTATGAAGTTGAATAAAGATGATAGCGGCAAAAGTGTCGATGTAAGCTTATACAGAAGCATTATCAGAAGCCTACTTTATTTAACCACAAGTAGACTAGATATCTATTACAGTGTTGGAGAATGCGTTCGTTATCAAGCCAACCCGAAAGAGTCACACTTGATAGCAGTAAAGAGGATTATCAGATATGTCAGTGGTACTTCTGAGTTTGTGTATGGTATTCGTGTGATTCTACTTCCTATTTAGCCAAGCATAGCGGTGAATGAAAAAGCACATCAGGGGGCTATTTCTTTTAGGTAACAATCTAATTTTGTCGTACACTAAGAAGCAAAATTCCATCTCCTTGTCAACTGTAGAAGTTGAATACATTGCTGTCGGTAGTTGTTGCTCACAACTTCTTTGGATGAAACAAATGTTAGAGATATACAATACTTATATGCCTACAGTGTACCTCGGATGGATTCGAGTGTTCTTGAGCCTGTGTCTTTGCTCAATATTTTGCCTTGGATATTAAATGTGAACAAGCAAGGTCGAGTGATCGATTTGCCTTACTCATCTTCTGGACCAACTAAGCCATTTGCTGTAACAAATGTTAATCCAAATGCTGCTTTATTTATCGAGATTGATAGGATTGAAGGTGTCTGCGCTTCATCGACTAAAGCAATGGGTTCTTCGTTGTTTGGTTGATTCTTAACTTTGCCTTTTGGCATCTTTTTGTGCCAAGAGGGAGAATGGTTGTTTCCTTGGAGAACTTGGATGATTATTGGTCGTTTTATTCATTTGGAATTATTGTTGCTTTAGTTATTTGAAACTGGCTTATGTGAATTTGATGAACTACTGTCATGTGAATTTGATGTAATTTGCAAGTTATTTGGAACTTGATGCTCGATTAAGGAGGAGTTCCTATGTGTTGTGTGCACTTGATGATATGTGTCCAATTATCGTCTTAAGGGGGAGTTCTGATATGTGACAAATAATGATAAAAAGGGGAGAGATTATTAAGATATATGTTATAATATTTTGGGCATTATTTGTTATTGGATAACTTTAATTGTTTGAGGAAAATTATTAAAATGAGTATTCTACCTTATGTGGGACTCTTTGAAGATGAGGTTTATTTGAGATAAAAATTCTACTTATAATAGGATTTAGTTGAAATCAAATCACCATATTTTGATTAAGATAAGGTGCAAAATTTTGATGATTTTTGAACTCTTTTTGACAGCCTATTTTGACAGTTTTTATCTATCTAAGACAACTGATTTTTTTGGCTACATTATCTACATTGGACAGTTGTTTTTCTCTGCTTATTGCATGAATTTTCTGGGTTGATTTATGTGGAAAAAATGACTAAAAGATGGTGACGTGGTAGTTGTAATTTTAGATATCTTGAACTATTTTTGGAGGCTGATTTTGTTGTGATTCCGTCCAGATTGTAAGCTGCATTTTTCTCCAAAGGTTGCATGATTTTTTGGGTTGTCCATCATTGTGTTTTTTGCGAAAACCTCCAGCAATCTGCTGGGTGTGGTTGTGGCTCTTTTGTTTATGATGTTTCGGTGATGAAACGTTTGTTGTTTTGTTGAGTTTTCGTAGCTGTTGTGTGTGGTGTTTTTTGCGAAAACCTCCAGCAGTCTGGGTGTGGTTGCGACTCTTTTGTTTATGATATTTTAGTGATGAAACGTTTGTTATTTTGTTGAGTTTTCGTAGCTGTTGTGTGTGGAATATCTCAGTGACATTATCGAAGGTTCACAACAAATTTTTTTATGGACAACTTCCTGTTCTTTCGTTGAAGAAGCTACATCGTTAGGGGAGTTATTTTTCTTATCTCAAGTGTTTTTGTTTATGTCTTTTATTGTTTCAATCACTTGAGTTGTTTTATTTTCTTCTTTCTATTATCTAACACTATTAGAAAATTCTCTTTTGAGATTAGTACGAGGTGATCGGGTTATTGAGTGTGATTTACTTTTACAGGTTGTGAGGATGAGAGACATTGTTAAGGGTATGGTGAGTCGATTTTGTAATACCTCAAGTAAAATTATTGCTGTTTTTTTATGAAAGTGATTAAGTTGAATAAAGGTCCCGCAGACATAGACAAGGTATGTCGAACGATGTTATCAAATCTCATATATTAATTTATTTATTTTGCGTTTAATTTTTTTCTTTTTATTTGTGTTAGAAAGTTTACAGCTGCTAACACAATTACTTTACATTAAACAATCACAGATACAGTTCAAAAGCTAACTGTAGATGAACCAAAATTTTGGTGAAACTATTTCTTTTCAGATTTTCCGTTTAGAATAAGAAATTAAGATGGTGAGCTGTTGTTGACCTGTATGTTTGTAAATAGCTCAATACCAGCAACCAAACTATTTTTATAGTTCTTTTTGAGTAGTTAGTTGCACAATTCCAACTAACCAACCATGTTTTATATATTCCAACGTTAGACGAATCTACTTCAGAAGTGAATTAACTCACGTAGTAAAGACACAATTCAATTATAAACATTAATTCTGCAAGTTTCTAATAACTACTTCAGTGTCTGTAGGCGACGGGATGTTTTGGGTATCAAAAAACGGGGCACGCCTTAACAGATACATTTTTGGCTGATGGACAAGACGCTAGTGGACAGTGTTCGAGGTCCACATCAGGATTTGAACCCCACCAGTGCAAGCTCAGGTTGTCGGCACCTAGTATCATGTATAGAAGAACTGCCATGAACGCAACTCCAGCATCAAGAGCTGCTGATAGTACGTAATTGTACCTCTGCCACCAGCTCTTCTTATATCTGAAGATGAAAAAGTTGAAGAATGTTCCGATCGCAATCCATGAGCTGTAGTTTATGGCTGTCGCTGGTGGCATCGCTGCGGTTGCACCCAGCAGAACCGGCAGGTTGATTAGGGGAATCCAAGATTGTCTAGGAAATGCCTTGTGCAAAAGCCATACTACAAATGGTCCTACTGCTCCTCCTAAGAAGAACCAGTTTAGGGCATAGTAGTCTCCAAGGGAGCCAAAAATTCTCTCCGGACCTACCAGACCCCAGATTACGGATGTGTCGAAAAACACTCGATCATTTGGGCATGTCCATGGACTGCTGCGTGGAAGGACATCATCTTGGCAAATATTTGGAATGCTATCCAAAAGCCACCATGCCACTGCAAGGTTAATTGTTCCTGCGATCGTGGTTCCAAGGAACTGAATCGTAGCAATGTGGTTATGGTTAAGGATAGTCCGGACAAGGAAAACAGATATACCAACAAAGAAGCGTGCATCGAGAATATTAAATCTTTTCACCTGAACGAGGAACATTGATTTTGGAGGTATCTTCATGTAATGGCCTAACTTGAAATCGCTAAGGAAGGAAATTGCCTGAGCCACACTCATGAATCCGTAGGTTTTAAAACACACATTGGCTATAGGCCTCCCCGGATATAAAACTCCCATTATGTACTCAGCTATAACGTTAAGGCCTGGTGTCTGTCGACAGAATTAAGTATTATGGATCTACTAACTGGTAAAGAAAGTAAAAACAGTTGATTCCCAGATTCCCGAGCTCACCTGGTTTGTGGTAGCAGCAATAATGCTGATAGGAAGGGTGAATATAAAAGCAAGAGCAGCAGCTAAAAGCAGCCCCCACCAAGGCATTTGGACATCATCTTTCCGGAAGATGCAAAGTGCAAGAGAAACTGCTATTGTCACAACCAGAAGCACGTAAAACCACCAGGAAGGTATGTCCTTGTAGTTCCTCATCAACCTTGTGTGAATATCCTCCCTCCTAGTGGACGAGGCTCGGTATCGATCATAAATTTCCCTGTAAATTACTTCTAATGAATTTTAGTAATTAATCACACAAACGTAGTAACTCCAATTAAAGTATTTCTTTTTGATCTTATATATAAAGTAAGAGATTTTTGTCTCTATTATTATATCTTTATTTACTAAAAATAAATAAATAATGAGACTGGTAAACTAATCGTACCTTCCATGGAAGAGTAGCACGTGAGTAAGAGTAGCTGTAATAGTAGCAAATCCTATTCCATAGGTAATGGCAAACAAGGCACTCAAATGAACTTTCCCAATCTTCTCATATTGCACCAAATCCAACTGGAGCTTATCATTGACGATGGCTGTGGTATTGTACACTTGACCTTGAGAATCGAACAAATGTGACGAAAATATGGGAAATCTTCTGGCACCATACGCATTTAAACCCCAGAAAGCAATTGGAGTCACCACATACAATACCAATGCGTATCCTATGAAGACATTTACAATGGCGAAAAAGGGACTAAGGAGAGGACTGAACAAATAGGAAGCTACAGTTGACCAATCCAGCGTGAAGGTCCCAATCCCTAGTCCTTTCAGTCCGGACCCTAGTTGCTGAGCAGTCACCGACTTTGGGAAAACCCAACACAGCACTGCCATGCTTTGAAGTGTCTGGAAAAAGTACCCTGGAACCATATACCAAAGGAAGCTACATAACAGTGCAATCATAAAGAACTTCTCGCGAGAGATTCCATGCTCCTCCTTGCCATTGTCTTCTCTTTCATGCATTGTTCTGCCATTTTGAATAAAAAAACAGTCGAAACAAAATTGAACTTTGTATCAATTTTCATATCAACTTGTGATTAGTGTTATCCTTCAAAGGGAAAATGCTAATTGATCTTAAAGAATATAATTATTCTAAAAATATTGTTCTTCACTGACATATGGTATAATTTAAAAAAGGGTGTCGTTGTCTATTTAAACTCTTAAGTCTTCATTTAACATCAATTTTGGTCAAAATTTCACCTTTCTGTTAAGATTGGCTTATCTAGTTTTCTTACAGTTGATTTCCTAATAAGCTCGCTGTTTGAAGGAGAGAGTAAGTCGAGGGATACACAATACGCATCGAAACTCAGAAGTGCCAATGGTCTAGATCCAAACAGACTGTAAGTATGACGTACAAAAAAGTTTGAGAAAAGAGCAATATCAAGAAAAGTAAACTGGTAACCAGGAACCATTACATGTTCCGGGACCCCCAAAGAAATCGACCTTGGAACATTATGATAATGGGCTAACGTTTAGCTTTCAAGAAGAGTGCTGATGGCTATGCGTCAGGACAAATGAAACAAGTAAGAATCGCATGCGAGAGGTATTATGAGTGATAGGTTGGATAACTTTAACATAGTAGATTTCTTCAAGACAAGAAGAACTTGAATGAGAACGGAAAGCAGGCATGTGATAGGTTGGATAACTTTTAACACAGTAGATTTCTTCAAGACATGAAGAACTTGTCCGAGAACGGAAAGTAGGCATATTTTAGGATCTCTCGTATTCAACTTTAGTTGGCCATGAGTAAAAGTTTAAGGACATGGCGGTACTTGTAAACTCCCAAGTGTCATTGAATAGATAGATGCTTATGTTTGTCGAACGTCATGAGATTCATAGTTTTCCACATACAATATGTACGTACGTAAACAGATACCCATGTAAGGAGGAAACGTTAGGTGAATATAAAAGTAAGATATTCTTTTACTTCAAAGTAGCAACTTCATATGGGTAGAGTCTTTCCTTGGAACTATTACATACGATTTGCTTCTTTGCTATTTTTACTTTTATACCCATCCTAGTTCAATAAAGAACATAATGTCATCTATTAGAGTAAAGCTCCTTTCTATTCCTTTAAGACTAGGAGCAACTTAACTTGTGTTCAGAGGGCGCTGAGGGTGTGTTCTATTGCTCATTTATTCTTATGCCATGTAATGAAAGATCACATGAAATGAAGTAAAATAAAGTATTGACTGATTAGTCTATATAATTTCCGCTACACCTGAGGTCTCTGTATCCTAATCATGGTCAATGTGACGTGTGTTACTAAGATGACACAATGGATTGCACAGCAGTTAGCACAAAGACAAGTTTCATGGGATTTAATACTTTGGAGAAGACAAAAAGACTCGACTACACCATTATTCTGTCATTATGGCAATGATTAAATCATTTTTTATGAAAATAAAAACTAATAGAATACTATAACTTGTGGTCATAATAAACAAAACTTGCGCGGTTGGTAGCTCAAGGTAAGACAATTAAAGCAATAAATGGGTTGTTGCATGAAAATGAAATTAACTTTCTCAAAAAGTAATTTGTATATTCAAATTCATAAGCTATTTTTAAGAAATCTAAAATGTTTTAAATTATCATTATTATTAGTATCGATTTGATACCCATAATTGGAAACCACTTGCAATATAAACTTTACATTTAGGTAGGAGTAATCAAACAACCATTGAATTAAAAAAGAGATGCATATAACCAAAATTTGAAGTCATGCTTTTATTTATGTACGATATAAATAAAGGCAATAGTAGTCTCTTTCGTTTGTGACGAATATTGTGGAGAGAGGAACTAAGTCCCTATCTTAAACTTTGGTAGTTTATGCAACTAATAACTGAGAGAGCATAATGTAGTGCAGCTCTTTTTGCCTATAAAAGCACAAGAAAGTAATTGCAGAATCAAACAAAAGAAAACGAACTGGCCTGAAAAGAGAGATCTGAACAAGTGTACTAGGCCACCACATGTCCGCTGGCTCCACCACATACTTTCTCAGAAGCCCAGCCCACCCATATCCCAATACCTGCAACGACCAATGTTTTGCACATTAAAAAATGGGCATCTGGCCTCGTAGCTGGGTAGACTCAGCGACGTAATGAAGAAGGCCTGTGCGTTTACATTGTATTGCAGGGCCCGAATCGTGGAAAAAACCAATTAGGTTTTATGAAATGGTTTAGAAATTAGATTTCACGTAAATAAGGTTAAAAATAGGATTCAGCCCAACAGATTATTGTGGAGACAAAAACAAGAGAGAAATTGATAACATGATCTTGATTCAATCATTAAATTAACTTTGGATTCATTTTTTTAAAATTTATATAAAGAAACCACATTTCCAATTTGAATCATCGGTATATTAGTGTATCCAACCAGATTTTACCATCTGGTTGAAGTGTTGGGCAAGATTAAAGTGTTAGTGATCACTCTGTAAGACTGTAACTGAATAATAACGAGTCATTCATTTTCATTGGTTTAATTTGGTCTTATAAATCTATTAAAAGATACTTTTGTTTCATATTTTATCATGTAATTTATAAGATTATTAATGCTACATTCTAATTCAAAGTACATTTTTTTTCTATTAGTTAAGGTTTTAATAGAATTAAATAAAGGACCTGTTCAAAATAAAACAGTAAGACTAAAGACTAAAAGCCAGAAGGACAGAGAACCGAAAGAGAGATTAAACCAATAAAACACACACGCATAAGGAAAAACCTAAAATTTAGTTAAGGAGCAACGAGGTAGACGAACCTGTGTTGTGATGATAAGTAGCCAAGCGGAGAAGAACGATATGCTCCTGCCGTAGAAAGCCTTAATAATGTTGATGATACCCACAGCATAAGCCGAACCGCAACCAAATGCACTTCCAGCGTTAGCAAATATGGAAATCAAGACATGCTCTTTCATGTTGAAAGGTCCAGGGTTCAGAGAGAACTGCCTGTTCCCAAACCCTGGAATCTTGAAAACTGTCTCAGGTAGTACAGAGGCCATTAACCTTCCGATGGGAAGGGTCGCCACCTGAACGGTGATCTGGGTCATGATGAGAGGCTCTGTACGATAAGAGAAGAACTGGTTCAAGACAGAGAGCAGACAGCATGAGACAAGTCCTAGGAACCACATCCGGAATGTCCATACCGGTAGTGTTGGGTCGTCTGTGTTGGATACGGTTAATCTGACTTCTTCGATTGGCGAGAGCTCGTCTTCGTCGAATGTAAGCTTCCTTATGAAGTCCTTACCTGGTGGTGTATCCATTGCAAATGTTCCCATCGTGAAAATGAAGAGAACAATGGTTAAAGGACATTGGGTTATGACCCAGGGAAAGGATCTTCAATCACCGACAACTGATGCATCGATAATCTGGCTTGTCATTGTCAACAGCTTCATTCATTCCCTTAATTAACTTTAGTGTGTTGACATTTAGCGATGGGAAATGAAGAGAACTAGTCATTGTTACAATTTTCTTTCTTGTATTTATAAGTAAGTTTGGAGTATTAGACTGTAAACTTTTACCAATTATAAATTTGATATGAAGTGTTAGTCTTGCTACCAATTTCTAAGCAAACTCCCTTGAAAAACGTAGGCCTGTTCGTTTGGAGATGGGGGTGTCTGTAATTTGGCAGACCGTTAGTTATTCTTTCTACCGCATAGAAAATGGCACAAGTTTAACGAGGTGAAATTTTTGAAAATAGCCTTAGTTTATCGTTGTTACGTAAATCAATTAAAAGTTACATATCCACAGAAAATTCTGATGAGATGGGGAAATTGGGATGATCTTAGAAGTGCTCCTTTAAATGTTGTTGAACGCAGCAGTTCTGCAATAAGCATGGCCATTTTAAGCTTTTACTCGCACATTTTTTCATTTTTGTCTTGGTCAATTGAGACCTTGGCATGGTAGTTCATGTATATTGTGCCACGTGGTTAACTTTTAGACTTTGATTACAATTCTTACAAAAGTGATTCTCTTATATTCCAAAAATTCCAGTTAACAAGTTTGTTGGTCAATTTAACGAATTTCATTTCTAATATAAAAGAAAATTTTATTCTATATCTTCTTTTCTTATATTTTTAAGTGTGTGTGTATATATATATATATATACAAAATAGCCTATCAATTCTGGTAACATTTAATAAAATTTCCAACTCTTTTCTATTATTCCTTTTCGTCCTTACATGTAATATTACGAAGCCAAAGCCACGTCCGATGAAGTTGAAAGCCTCACCATTTACAATTGGAAACGTTTTTGCTAATTCGTAAAGGAGTTGAGGACTTTTTAGGAAACATGAAGTCAGATTTACACATCCAATCTGAAATTTCAAAGTTCCACCACAACTTTAGGAACATGCATAGCAACAACTGGCTTTGAAAAAGGAAACAGAGAAATACAACTATACAATTATATGATTTGAAGTCCAAGGTATACATATGAAATGTGCCGTGCATTGTTTAATATAAGGTGCTGAGACTGTCCTTATTGGCATATCGGTCAAAATCGAGATAAGCATATGTTGTACAGACTTCAAAGCTTTTGATTGAAATGAAATGCCAATGCTTGTTCTGAAGCTAACAACTGTGTCCATATTGTCACGTCCTAAACTTTGCGATGTTTGGCAATGTTTTCAAGCATAATCTGACAGACACTGATCGACTTCTCTCGAAACTTTATATGGACAAACAAATACGGGGAAAGGGAATAGGATAGTTTTTACACAATAATATACAGCCATAATCAGATTGACTAAAATAATGAGATTTTAGGATAAAACTTTTGTTTTTCTTAAATTGTATAGCAATATTATGTGTTTTGTATCGTACTGGCTAATACGAAACTTGGTTTAATGATACTGATTGTCGGTGCCTCCGATTTCGCATGATATTGGCCGATATTTAAAATACCGACCAAATACCGGTCGGTACCATAAATTTTAAAAAGCTATAGGATCATTTTGCAAATAAAGAATTTACTTAACCCCCCACCTTGACTCTCTCCTACTCTCTCGTCTCTCTCTCATATTTTTCTCTCACTTAGTCACTCTCTCTCTCTCTCTCTCTCTCTCGGTTCTCCTCTTTAACGACTATCCCCTTGATGACTCTCCACCATCGTCTCTTCATCACAACCATATCACATTTTGTCTTCACTCTCTTGTACGCACTACGCCATCATTGGCCACCCATTGGCCAACCGCTCTATAGTCACTGCTTCTTACCGTCCATTGCTGTGCCTAATGAGTGTAGAGTGTAGAGTGTGCTAAATTTGCAGATTTGAAATTTCAATTTTTCAGGTCCAGATTCAAACCCGACCCTACCTAAGTTGAACCAAACTAACCCGAATTTTAATTGCATTTTTTGATTTTTTGAGTGTGTTTTTTTTTACTTTGACTAGAAATTGCATTATATTTGGTTGTGTATGTATGTTTTGTGATGGTTGGAATTGTTGGAATTCTTTATGTGAGTTGGAAAATTTGAGTTTGAAAGTTAGAATTGTTCGTGTGAGTTGGTTCAATTTCAATGTAATTTAGGCATTGGAAAATTTGGATTTGAACGTGTAATTATTTGTGTTAGTTCAATTTCAATATAATTTAGATAATGTCAATTTATGAAGAAATTTAATACATTGGAAAATTTGGGTAAGAAATTAAGAATGTTGATTAAAATTGGTGAATGAATGATTGTTAAATCAAATTTGGCAATTAGGATTTTAGTAACAATATTGATTAAAATTAGTTTTAAAAAATAATTATAAGCATTATAAATTGAATTATATAAGTAACAAAATATATTAGTTTATAGTTGAATCATGAGATTACAAAAAGTAAGTTGTAAACTTATAGTTGTGAGTTATGGTTGAAGTTGAATATGTTGTAGTTGTGAGTGTATGCCTTTAGTTTATGGTTAAATGAAGTAATTATATAAAATGAGTTATATTATATAAGATGTCTGTGTATTGTGCAATTATGTATGTTGTTGATTTTTGTCTTGTTGGTGAATCGTGTTGGATGAAATTGCATTGTGTATGAAGTAATTATACAAAATGAGTTATATTATACAAGATGGACATGTGTATTGTGTAATTATCTATGTTGAATACTTGAATTGTTAGTTTTTGACTTATTGGTGAATTGTGATGGATAAAATTGCATTGTGTATGATGTAATCATATAAAATGAGTTATATTATATAAGATGTATATGTGTATTGTGTAATTGTGTATGTTGTTGTTAGTTTTTGACTTATTGGTTAGTCGTATCCGATGAAATTAAATTGTGTATGATGTAATCATACAAAATGAATTATATTATATAAGATGGACATATGTATTGTATAATTATGTATATTGAATACTTAAATTATTAGTTTTCGACTTATTGGTGAATTGTGTTTGATGAAATTGAATTGTGTATAATGTAATCATACAAAATAAGTTATTAGGTTAATTACTAGAAAAAACTCAAACTTTCGTCAAAATTTTAATTATAGCCCAAACATTAAAAAGTAGCAATAAAATGCTCAAAATTTCAAAAATTTTCAATTTTAGCCTGACATTAGTCTCACTGTTATCTTTGCTGATGTGACATCAGCATATGTCACGAGACCCTTATTAATCAGATACGTCAGCGTAATTAGCTAAAGTGAGTTTGATTATTGAAACGACGTCGTTTCATGATGAAATTGAGACGACATCATTTCAACAAGAGAATATCATCTGACGATCCTCCCTCCCCCCAGACGCACGAAATCACTCTCAACCTAGCTGATTCTCATAAGTGAGTGGCACACATCAATTGAATCTCATTGTGCAGTGTATAAAGGGGCTTTTGAATTATCAACAAAGGTAAGAGAAATGCCTTGTAAGTATATCTACCATTTTAATTGCATACTTTCATGGCTTGTACTACGAAGTTCGTGTCCAGTTTGTTGGTATGAATTGCCAGCTGATGACGAGCTAGGTAATGGTCAGATTAGACCGATTTTAAGGGAGGATGAAGTGGTTAGGTTGATGATTTGGCAGTTTCCCGGAGAAAGGTATGCGGTTAGTCAATTCACAAGTGCGAGAAGAGGTGAGAGAGAGGGATTGCCTGTTGTTTATACAAAGATGGACGGTGGGCTTAACAACCGTGGTTAGCCGAGAAGAGTGAGTTAAGGATCGGGAGGTAGAGAGACTAGTGGCTGGAGAGGTAGTGGGTTTGAGTTGGTTCGTGTTTTAAGACATTGGTTTTCTTGTTTTGGAATTGAGAATTTGATTGCTAAATTGAGATCGAGGAGGAGTAGGCCTTTAAACTTTTACTTTGAGAAGAAGAAGAGCTTTTACATTGGAAATCTATGGTGGGAGAAGGAGGTGGTGATTTACAGAAATTGAAGTGGTCTTTGCACATTTAAAACTTTTTAGAAACTTATTACAATTGTCGTTCCTTTTCATAATCCTAACAAAGAAAGAGCAACACCCTTAACTTTGAATTGATAGATATATTCTAATGCGCACACACGGAATTGAAAGATTGAAAAGTTCAGATTCAGGGAAATAAGAACAGGATAGATTCGAATTAACTAAAATTAATTCCGATACGTAGGGTTTCAAATTTACCTATTAGACCTCTCGAAGAACTTGTCTCAAGCAACCTAGATAACGGGTAAAGAATAAATCAAGAAAGTTGTTTATGATCAAAATCATGCCACAATCTGATTCAGTTGATAAGTGACATTTAATTCCTAAGTTGAAACGAACAAGAGGGGATTCTCCTCTCAATATGGCCAACGACACTCAAGAAATAATATGATAAAAAATGTCTTTCCCTAACCCTAAAGAGGGTATTTATACCAAGGTCAAATAATAAAAGACTTGGGCTAAATAACACATGAAAGCCTAAAATAAATATAACTTAAAACAATTCCAAAATAGAATAATAAAAAACACTCCTAGGCCTGATCTAACACGCTCCCAAGTTTGATTATAGGCGCACCTCTCCTCTTGGGCTTAAGTGATGATGCACAGCCCAATATAATGGTCTTCATGTCTCAAGTGAGTCCAATCCAAGGATTAGAGATAAATGAATCAATTTGGGTTGTGATTCAGATAGCTTTCCTCCAATAGGCTTGGTGCACTCCATCCTCTCTACAAATTGGCCCACATACGCATAGAGAGCCTCCTTATGTCTCTCAGTCCTAGCTCTGGACATAGGTCCAACTGGAATGACAAGCTCGTCCCCGTCACACATGCCATCTCCATGGTGATCCTTACTCCTGCTCACATTAGTCCCTCCCTCCTCATGAAGATTCGTCCTCGAATCTGAATCCATATCAAAAGGAGAAAGGTCAGCAACATTAAAGGTAGCAAAAACATTGTACTCACCTGGCAGATCATTCTTATAGGCATTGTCATTGATTCGTTCCAACACTTGAAATGGACCATCACCCCTAGGATCTAACTTGGACTTCCTTTGGGTAGGAAACTGTTCCTTCCTTAGATGCACCCAAACCCAATCTCCAGGATGAAAAGTCACTAACTTTCGCCCCTTGTTGGCTTGCTTCGTATGACACCCTGTTTATATACTTAATGTGTTGTCTTGCCTTCGCATGCAAGTCCCTAACTATCTAGGCTTTCCTTTTGCCATCTGTACTAGACAAATCATGCAAGGGTAAAGACACCAAATCCAAGACAATCAAAGGATTAAAACCATATTCAATCTCAAAAGGTGAATAACCTATGGTGGAATGCACACATCTATTATATGCAAACTTAATAAATGGCAAACAATCACCCCAAGTTTTCAAAATTTTACGAACTGCAGTATGCAACAAGGTACCTAAGGTTCTATTAACAACTTCAGTCTATCCATTTATTTGTGGATGACAAGTAGTAGAATAAAGCAATTTAGTACCAAACTTTCCCCACAAAACACACCAAAAATGGCTAAAAAATTTAACATCTCTATCCGAAACAATTGACCTAGGAATACCATGTAATCTAACAATATCCCTAAAGAATATATTAGCAATAAGCACAACATCATTAGTCTTATGGAATGCAATGAAATGCGCCATCTTACTAAATAGATCAACAACCACAAAGATGCTATCCTACCCCTTCTTTGTTCTAGGCAGTCCTAAAACAAAATTCATATAAATATCAACCTAAGGTTTAGTAGGCACAGGTAAAGGGGTATACAATCTATGGGGTTTAATAGTAGATTTTGCCTGTCTACATGCAATACATTTGGCACATACACGCTCAACATCCCTATGCTTACCAGGCCAATAGAAATGTTCATGCAAAATGTCCATTGTCTTAACAACCCCAAAATGACCCATCAATCCACCACTATAGGCCTCGTGCACAAAAAAAGCACGTTAAAAACCATTAGGCACACACAACTAATTACCACGATACAAATATCCATCATGCCTATAAAATTTCTGGAATGCAATATGGTCATAAGCAGCATACACATTAGAAAAATAATCATCAGAAGCATATATGTCCTTAAGCTGCTCAAATCCTAATAATTTATAACTAAGAATAGAAATTAAGGAATACCTCCTAGATAAAGCATCAGCTACCATATTTTCCTTTCCTTGCTTATAATGTAGCATATACGGAAATATCTCTAGAAACTCCAACCAAGTGGCATGTCTCTTGCTCAGCTTGCCCTGTCCCTTCAAGTGCTTTAAGGATTCATGATCCGTCCAAGTGACAAACTCTCTGGGTTGAAGGTAATGTTGCCATACCTCCAATGCTCTCATGACAGCATAAAGCTCCTTGTCATAGGTCGGATAGTTGAGTTGTGCACCACTCAGTTTTTCACTAAAATAAGCTACTGGTTTGTTTTCCTGCAAAAGCACAACACTTATACCAATATCAGAAGCATCACATTCAACCTCAAAAGCTTTCTCAAAGTCAGGTAAACACAGAATAGGAGTAGAACACAATTTTTCTTTCAACAAATTAAACGCATGCTCTTGTCCTCACCCCAAGTAAACCCTTTCTCCTTCTTGACTATTTCAGTCAAAGGAGCAGCAATGGTAGAGAAATCTTTCACAAACCTCCTATAGAAACTAGCAAGTCTATGAAAACTCCTCACCTCACTAGCACTCTTAGGCGTCAGCCATTCCTGGATAGCCTTCACCTTCTCCTCATCAACCTCAACTCCCTTAGAACTGACTACAAACCTCAAGAATACAAGCCTATCAATGCAAAAAGTACACTTCTTAAGATTTGCATACAGTTTCTCCTGTCTCAATACATCTAAAACACATCTCACATGTATGACTTGCTCATCAAGATTAGAGTTATATATCAAGATATCATCAAAGTAAACAACCACGAATTTTCCAAGAAATACAAGCAACATATGATTCATCAACCTCATAAAAGTGTTGGGTGCATTAGTTAAACCAAATGGCATAACTAACCACTCATACAACCCATATTTAGTTTTGAAAGTAGTTTTCCATTCATCTCCTGGTTTCATTCTAATCTGCTGGTATCTACTTTTCCAATCAATTTTTGTAAAGATACATGCACCATGCAATTCATCAAGCATATCATCTAACCTAGGGATAGGGTGGTGATACTTTACAGTGATTTTGTTAATAGCTCTGCAGTCTATACACATCCTCCAAGCTCCATCTTTTCTAGGCATAAATAATACAAGCACTGCACACAGGCTCAAGCTCTGCCGCACATGTCCCTTCTCTAGTAACTCATCCACTTGCTTTTGAAGCTCCTTTGTCTCCTCAGGATTACTCCTATAAACTGAGTAGTTTGGAATTTGAGCTCCGGGCACAAAATTAATCTGGTGCTCGATGCCTCTCAAGGGTGGCAGTCCCTTGGGCATCTCGTCAAGAAAGACATCTGAATAATCCTGCAAAAGAGAAGCAAAAATACTAGGCAAAGCATCAAGAGTTTTAGTGTCAGAAACTAAACACTCTCTGTGTCTCACCACTACTAGTGCTCTCTTCTCTCCAGTTACTCTCCTCAAGTCTTTTCCTTTAGCAAACAAGCTCACTTTTTGCTCTTTCTTTTCTTTCTTCTGTTCTTTTTCTGAGCTCTTCTCTCCTGCACATCCCACTTTCTGTTCCTCACTTGTGCAGTCACTCACCATTGGGCTAAACTCAATTTTCTTTTGGGCCTCTTTTCTCTCTTCACTTTTTTGTTCTCACTACCTAAACCCTCCTCACTGTTACTTGCTTTTATCTGGTCTAGGTACAATTTATGAGGTGGTAAAGGTAGTAGAATGAAATTCCTAACCTTAAACTTAAAGGAGTACCTATTGGCATTCACATCATGTGCTACCCTCCTGTCAAACTACCAAGGTCTCCTAAGTAACATATGACCAGCCTCCATTGATACTACATCACATAACACCTCATTCTCATATCTCCCTACTAAAATGGTACTACAACCTGCCTAGTCACCTTCATGCTAGCATTATCATTGAACAACTGTAAATTGTATGGCTGCGGATGTTTCCTACATGTCAAACTCAATTTCTGTAGGATAGTCCAACTAGCTGCATTAGTGCAACTACCCCCCGTCAATAATCAAATTGCATACTTTCCCACCAACTAAACACCTTGTATGGAAAAGATTCTCTCTCTGATCTACAACCTCATCTGTGGCCCTAGCACTCAGTACCCTCCTAAGTACTAATGCTTCCCCTGTAACAACCCTCTCAAATCATCTATCATCTATCATCCTCAAAATCATTATTTACAACAAGCTCAGATTCACTAACACTATCCTCCAAATCAATCATCCCATTATCCCTCATAATCATGACTTTGTTATTTGGACATTGAGATGCAATATGGCCAGTACCCAAATACTTAAAACATTTAATACTAGAATGCCTTACTAAAAGAAGCTTGGGTGTTAGGTGTACCTTTAGGGTCGGTGTCTCCTTGAAGTCCAGCCCTTGTCTTTCAACTTCTACTCTTTTGGGCTATTTTGAACTCTATGATTGGCTAGAATTTGCCCCACTCCTTGTTGCCACTCTAGCTTTGATTTGTTTCTCTACCTTCATGGCCATGTTCACCCCATCCTCAATCTTTAAGTAGTGCTGCAACTCCACAACATTGGATATCTCCCTATTAAGCCCACTCAAAAATCTGGCCACTATAGCCTTTAGGTCCTCCTCTATAATAGTAACAAGACACAAACTGCTTCCTCATGCATGCCTTCATATCATCCCAAGTAGTAATTGGCATCTCTCCATTTCTCCTCCTGGATGTCACCAACTAATCCTGCTATATTAGTGCATAATTTGTAAATTCAAAAGAGGCTAGCTTTACCTTTTTATCTTTAGAAAAATTGTGGCACTCAAAAACCAAGTCCACCTTCCTTTCCTAATCCAGGTAAGCCTCTACATCATTTCTTCCCTGGAAGGCTGGGATCTGCATCTTGATGGATTTAAGGTCTCCATCTCTCCTGTTAAATGACTCAACTCTCTGAGCTCTCCTAGATCTGCATACCTTAAACTCCTCTTCCTCAAAATCTTCCTCCTTTGGCTCATATCGAGGTGATGATCTACGAGATGGTAGTTGCTGCTGGCGTACACCTGCACGCCTCCCCTGAGGTTCCTAGCGTCTCCCTTGTTTGAGCTCATCTATCTATCCCCTAATCTCAGTTAAGGCTAGATTGAACCTCTCATATTGTTGCTGCATGGCTCTTAAAGTGAAAGTGATATTTGCATCTCCCCCTTGGTTGTCATCATTACTACCTCCCTGTGACATTCCAGATAAAATGATATACTTGCAAAATAAGGTTAGAAATAAACAACCTCACACACTCCCTCACGTTTTTCACTCAAATGATGTTACTCTTCTCGTGTTTAAGTCACGATAATGATTCCCTTAAATAAGCTCACAAACTCTTACCTTTTACCATTCAATCCCTTCTGAAATTCAAAACATCACTCGGAACCATTTCTCAACTGATCAAAAGAATCAAAAGTGTGCGAAAATTTCGAACCAACTAGTAAGTACGAGTATGACGAAATAAGCAAACAAATTTTTTATAGGTGTTTCTATACTCTTTTTTGGATTTTTTTTAGATTTTTATGAACTTTTTTCAAATTTTTTTCAAATTTTTTGGATTTTTTAGACTTTTTTTTGGATTTTTTTGAAATTTTTTTGGGACTTTTTTATAATATAGGCTGAAAGTTTCAAAAAAAACCAAGAAGAAAAATTGAAAACCTTAGCCAAAATAAGAATAAGATGAAAGATTGAAACCCTAGGCCGAAAGTTAATTCACACCTAAATTGATGATCCGACAATAATTGGATGGTGATGGGTTGCGGTATCTTAAATTCCGATGGAGTTGAATAAGAATTCTACTCCACACCAATGCTCTGATACCAAATAATGCCCACACATGGAATTGAAAGATTGAAAAGTTCATATTCAAGGAAACAAGAAGAAGATAGATTCGAATTAACTAAAATTAATTCCGATACTCGGGGTTTCAAATTTATCTACTAGACCTCACGAAGAACTTGCCTCGAGTAACCTAGATAAAAGGTAAAGAACAAACCAAGAAAGTTGTTTAGGATCAATTTCATGCCACAATCTGATTCAGTTGATAAGTGATGTTTAATTCCTAAGTTGAAAAGAACAAGACGAGTTTCTCCTCTCAATATAACCGGCGACACTCAAGAAATAATAAGATTAAAAGTTGTCTTTCCCTAACCCTAAAGAGGGTATTTATACCTAGGTCAAATAATAAAAGACTTGGGCTAAATAATACATGAAAGCCCAAAATAAATATAACTTAAAACAAGTCCAAAATAAAATAATAAAAAACACACCTAGGCTTAGTCAAACACGCTCCCAAGTGATGATACACAGCCCAATACAATGGTCTTCAAGTCCCAAGTAAGTAGTCCAATCCAAGGATTAGAGATAAATGAATCAATTTGGGCTGTGATTCAGATAGCTCTCCTCCAATAGGCTTGGTGCACTCCATCATCTCCACAAATTGGCCCACATAAGCATAGAGAGCCTCCTTGAGTCTCTCGGTCCTAACTCTGGACATAGGTCCAACTAGAATGACAAGCTCACCCTCATCACGCACGCCATCTCCATGGTGATCCTTACTCCTACTCACATCAGTTCCACCCTCCTCAAGAAGATTCGTCATCGAATTTGAATCCATATCAAAAGGAGAAAGGTCAGTAACATTAAAGGTAGCAAAAACATTGTACTCACATGGAAGATCAATCTTGTAGGCTTGTCATTGATCCGTTCCAACACTTGAAATAGACCATCACCCCTAGGATCTAACTAGGACTTCCTTTGGGTAGGAAACCGTTCCTTCTATAGATGCACCCAAACCCAATCACCAGGTTGAAAAGTCACTAACTTTCTCCCCTTGTTGGCTTGCTTCACATACACCCTGTTTCTATGCTCAATGTGTTGTCTCGCCTTTACATGCAAGTCCCTAACCATCTCGCTTTCCTCTTGCCATCTGTACTAAACAACTCATGCAAGGGTAAAGACACCAAATCTAAGACAGTCAAAGGATTAAAACCATATACAATCTCAAAAGGTGAATAACCTATGGTGGAATGCACACATCTATTATATGCAAACTTAATAAATGGCAAACAATCACCCCAAGTTTTCAAAATTTTACGAACTGCAGTATGCAACAAGGTACCTAAGGTTCTATTAACAACTTCAGTCTATCCATTTATTTGTGGATGACAAGTAGTAGAATAAAGCAATTTAGTACCAAACTTTCCCCACAAAACACACCAAAAATGGCTAAAAAATTTAACATCTCTATCCGAAACAATTGACCTAGGAATACCATGTAATCTAACAATATCCCTAAAGAATAAATTAGCAACATGCATAGCATCATCAGTCTTATGGCATGGAATGAAATGCACCATCAACAATAACAAAGATGCTATCATACCCCTTCTTTATTCTAGGCAGTCCTAAAACAAAATCTATAGAAATATCAACCTAAGGTTTAGTAGGCACAAGTAAAGGGGTATAAAATCCATGGGGTTTAATAGTAGATTTTGCCTGTCTACATGCAGTGCATTTGACACATACACGCTTAACATCCCTATGCATACCAGGTCAATAGAAATGTTCATGCAAAATGTCCATTGTCTTAGTAACCCCAAAATGATCCATCAATCCACCACTATGGGCCTCGTGCATAAACAAAGCACGTAAAAAACAATTAGGCACACACAACTAATTACCACGATACAAATATCCATCATGCTTATAAAATTTCTATAATGCAACATTGTCACAAGCAGCATACACATTAGCAAAATCGTCATCAGAAGTATACATGTCCTTAAGTTACTCAAATCCGAATAATTTAGAACTAAGAGTAGAAATTAAGGAATACCTCCTAGATAAAGCATCAGCTACCACATTTTCCTTCCCTTGCTTATAATGTAGCATATATGGAAATATCTCTAGAAACTCCACCCAAGTGGCATATCTCTTGCTCGACTTGCCCTGTCTCTTCAAGTGCTTTAGGGACTCATGATTCGTCCGAATGACAAACTCTCTGGGTTGAAGGTAATGTTTCCACACCTCTAATGCTCTCACCACAACGTAAAACTCCTTGTCATAGGTCGGATAGTTGAGTTGTGCACCACTCAGTTTTTCACTAAAATAAGCTACTGGTTTGTTTTCCTGCAAAAGCACAACAGCTATACCAATACTAGAAGCATCACATTCAACCTCAAAAGATTTCTCAAAGTTAGGTAAACACAGAATAGGAGTAGAACACAATTTTTCTTTCAACAAATTAAATTCATGCTCTTGTTTCTCACCCCATGTAAACCTTTTCTCCTTCTTGACTATTTCGGTCAAAGGAGCAGCAATGGTAGAGAAATCTTTCACAAACCTCCTATAGAAACTAGCAAGTCTATGAAAACTACTCACTTCACTAGCACTCTTAGGCATCAGCCATTCCTAGATAGCCTTCACCTTCTCCTCATTAACCTCAATTCCCCTATAATTGACTACAAATCCCAAGAATACAAGCCTATCAATGCAAAAAGAACACTTCTTAAGGTTTGTATACAGTTTCTCTTGTCTTAATATATCCAAAACACATCTCACATGTATGACATGCTCATCAAGATTAGTTTTATATATCAAGATGTCATCAAAGTAAACAACCACGAATTTTCTAAGAAATACACACAACACATGATTCATCATCCTCATAAAAGTGCTTGGTGCATTAGTTAAACCTAATGGCATAACTAACCACTCATACAACCCATATTTAGTTTTGAAAGCAGTTTTCCATTCATCTCCTAGTTAAATTCTAATCTGGTGGCATCCACTTTTCAAGTCAATTTTTGTGAAGATACATGCACCATGCAATTCATCAAGCACATCATCTAACCTAGGGATAGGGTGGCGATACTTTACAGTGATTTTGTTAATAGCTTTGTAGTCCACACACATCCTCTAGGTTTCATCTTTCTTAGGCACCAGCAACACAGGCAATGCACATGGGCTCAAGCTCTCCCTCACATGTCCCATCTCTTGTAACTCACCCACCTACTTTTGAAACTCCTTTGTCTCATCAGGATTACTCCTATAAGCTTGGCGGTTTGGAATTTGAGTTTCGGGCACAAAATCAATCTAGTGCTCGACGCCTCTTAAAGGTGGCAATCCCTTGGTCATCTCCTCAGGAAAGACATCTGAATAATCCTGCAAAAGAGAAGCAAAAACATTAGGCAAAGCATCAAAAGGGTTAGTGTCAGAAACTAAACACTCTCTGTATCTTACCACTACTAGTGCTCTCTTCTCTCCAGTTACTCTCCTCAAGTCTTTTCCTTTAACAAATATGCTAACTTTTTGCTCTTTCTTTTCTTTCTTCCTTTCTCTTTTTGAGCTCTTCTCCCCTGCAAATATCACTTTCTTTTCCTCACTTGTGCAGTCACTCACCATTGGGCCAAACTCAATTTTCTTTTGGACCTCTTTTCTCTCTTCACTTTTTTTGTTCTCACTACCCGAACCCTCCTCACTTTTACTTGCTTTTATTTGGTCTAGGTATAATTCATGAGGTGATAAAGATAGTGGAATGAAATTCCTACCCTTAAAGTTAAAGGAGTACTTATTGGTGTACCCATCATGTGCTACCCTCCTATCAAACTGTCAAGGTCTCCCAAGTAACATATGACTAGCTTCCATTGGTACCACATCACACAACACCTCATCCACATATCTCCCTACTGAAAATGACACTACAACCTGCCTAGTCCTCTAACACTAGCACTATCATTGAACCACTGCAAATTGTATGACTTCGGATGTTTCTTGCATGTCAAACCTAATTTCTGTACCATAGTCCAACTAGCTGCATTAGTGCAACTACCTATCAATGATAAAGTAGCATACTTTCCCACCAACTAAACACCTTATATGGAAAAGATTCTCTCTCTGATCTACAACCTCATCTGTGGCCCTAGCACTCAGTACCCTCCTAACTACTAGTGCTTCCCCTATAACAGCTCTCTCAAATTAAATATCATCCTCAAAATCATTATCAACAAAAAGCTCAGATTCACTACCAATATCCTCTGAATCAATCATCCCATTATCCCTTATAATCATGGGCTTTCTTATTTAGACATTGAGATGCAATATGGCCAGTACCCAAACACCTAAAACATTTTATGCTAGAATGCTTACTAGAAGAAGCTTGGGTGTTAGGTGTACCTTTAGGGTCAAACCTTACATTTGTCCTTTTGGGAGTCTCTTTGTAGTCTAGCCCCTTGTCTTTCAACTTCTCCTCTCTCTTAGGCCAATTTGAACTCCATAATTGGCTAGAATTCGCCCCACTCCTTACTGCCACTCTAGCTTTGATTTGTTTCTCCACCTTCATGGTTGTGTTCACCATGTCCTCAATCTCTAAGTAGTGCTGCAACTCCACAACATTGGCTATCTCCCTATTGAATCCACTCAAAAATCTGGCCATTGTAGCATCTGGGTCCTCCTTGATGTTGACTCGAATCATAGCCACCTCCATCTCCTTATGGTAGTCCTCCACTGATTTAGACTCCTGAGTTTCTGGTGAATCTCCCTATAATAGTAAGAAGGCATAAACCGCTTCTTCATGCATGCCTTCATATCATCCCAAGTAGTAATTGGCATCTCTCCATTTCTCCTCTTGGATTTCACCAACTGATCCCACCATATTAGTGCATAATCTATAAATTCAATAGTGGCTAGTTGTACCTTTTTATCTTTAGAAAAATTTTGGCACTCAAAAACCAAGTCCACCTTCCTTTCCCACTCCAGGTAAGCCTCTGCATCATTCCTTTCCTTGAAGGCTGGGATCTACATCTTTATGGATTTAATGTCTCCATCTCTCCTGTTAAATGGCTCAACTCTCTGAGCTCTCCTAGGTTTGCGTACCTCAAACTCCTCTTCCTCAAAGTCATCCTCCTCTGGCTCATACTGAGGTAATAAACAACCTCGCACACTCCCTCACACCTACACGCCTCCCCTGGTCCAATGTGCTCCCAAGTCTAATCATAGGCGCGCCTCTCCTCTTGGGCTTAAGTGATGATGTGTGGCCCAATACAATCGTCTACAAGTCCCAAGTGAGTCTAATATAAGGATTTGAGATAAATGAATCAATTTGGGCTGTGATTCAGATAGCTCTCCTCCAATAAGCTTGGTGCACTTCATCCTCTCCACAAATTGGCCCACATGCGCATAGAGAACCTCCTTGAGTCTCTTGGTCCTAGCTCTAGACATAGGTCCAACTGGAATGTCAAGCTCGCCCCCGTCACGCACGCCATCTCATGGTGATCCTTACTCCTACTCACATCATATTCTCTAATAAGAAGAATGTTCCTGTATTAGTTTTTAGATAATAACACTTACAAAAATGAGTAGAGAAACGACATTGTCTCAATTTTATCATGAAAGGACATCGTTTCAATAATCAGATTCACTTTAACTAATTACACTGACATGTCTGATTAATGAGGGCCCCTTAACATGTGACATTACCACATCAGAAAAGATAACGGTGAGACTAATGTCGGGTTAGAATTGAAAAAAATAAAAATTTGGGCATTATATTGCTACTTTTTAAAGTTCGGGCTATAATTAAAAAATTGATGAAAGCTTAAGCTTTTTAATAATTAACCCTAAGTTATATTATATAAGATGTATATATGTATATATGTATTATGTAATTATGTATGATGTTGTTGGTTTTTGACTTATTGGTGAATTATGTTGGAGCGAATTGAATTGTGTATGATGTAATCATATAAAATGAGTTATATTATATAAGATGTATATATGTATTATTTACTTGTGTTAGTTTGGACTTTTGAGTTAAACAATATATATTTTGTGATAGTAATTGATAATGAAATTATGTGTTCTTTATTTTGATATATGTCTTCGTTTATTTTTATAAATAAATTGAAGAAAGTTCAAGTATTCCTAATAATTCAACCGCATCAGGAAGATACATTGATCTAGCATGGACTCATATTACAATAGTCCTCGGTACGTAGAATTATCCTATTTGCTTATTTTGTAACATGCTTTTGAAAGGTGGAGTAATCACCATAATAAAGAGGCATTTAACTACTGTTAAAGGAGATGCGGAGCTTTGTAAAAAAGTTAGTCATTCAGTGAAATGACAAATGAAGACTTTTCTTAAAGAGTATCGGCACAAGAAAGATACAAGGAGAGATTGATAACGGAAATTGGTAGTGGGAGTTCATTTGTTGATGTTCAGGATGATAGTAGAAATATTGAAGGTGGTATTGTGCCTACCTAGCAAGAAATGAATATTGCATTTAGACGTGATGTTAGGAAAAGAAGAAGGAAGGTGTTCAATTTTTTGCACGACTAACAATTCTCGAAGCTCATATTTCAATTCTTAGTTCCTTGTAATCAAAAGAAACAACTCATAATGTAGACATGGCAATGGCTAGATGATGGTATGATTCAGGTATATCATTCAATGCTTCCCAATCTTATTATTATCAGCTTATGGTGGGTGCTATTACGGTTCAGGATACAAAGCTTCTTCTATTGATAACTACAGAGGTAAAATTTTGAATAACTCTATTTATGAAATTAAAATTTATTTGGATGAAATAAGAATGACTTGGGCTACTTATAAGAGTTTAATCATATATGATGGTTGGGCAAATAGGAGATATGAGCCTATTATTAATTTTTTGCTATATTCTGTAAAGGACTCATTGTTTTTGAAGTCTATTGATGCATTTGGCCTTGTTAGGAATGCTAATAATTTATTCGAAATATTCAATGAAGTTGTTAATGAAGTAGAACCAAAAAATATTGTTCAGTTCATTACTGACAAGGATTTCGCTTATAAAGTGTTTAGAAGAAGATTACAAAATAAGTATAATTCTTTTTTTGTACTTCTTATGCTGCACATTGCATTGACTTAATGATGGAAAATATAAGGGATGCTAGGTACATTCCTATAATTAATGAGTCTGTGTAGAAAGCAAAAAATCTAATTTCATCTACAATTGTGCATGAGTCTTGAATTTAATAAGAAAGGATTTCACCAATGGTAGGAACTTGTATCGTCCCACTGTCACAAGATTTGCATCAAATTTCTTCTCACTTCAGTGTTTTATTATGATGAAGAAAGATTTGAGGTTGATGTTTACAAGTGATAAGTGGGTTGCATCTCAGTATGTTAGGTTTAATGTTGGATTGGACGTTTCTAGAATTATACTTAAAGATACTAAATTTTGGTCCTAATGTCATTTTGTCATCTAAGTTTGTGAGCCTTTTATGGGGGTGCTTCATCTGGATGATAGGGATGAAAAGGCAACAATGGGTTATTTTATGATGCCATGGAGAGGGCGAAGGAAGCAATCAAGGCTAATATGAAAAATAGGTCTGTTTTGCAAACATCTTATCTTCCAGTCATCAATGAGAGATGAGAAAGGCATCTTCACTCTCTGTTGTTTGCAGATGGGGAATTTTTGAATCCTAGTGTGTATTTCAAACTAGATTTTACAAAGAAATTTGAAGTTAATAGGAGAATACTATTAACTATTACAATAATTTTTGCCCATGAGACAATGCAGGATCTCCTAAGCTTACAAATGGAGATTTATAAGGAGGCTTATGGGGATTTTGGAATGCAAATTGTTATTCGTCAAAGAGCAAAACTTAATCCAAGAATATATTTTTTCACTTGTTACTTATTGAAAATTAATCATCACTTTATTTTGTTTATAGCGCTACTTTTGTTGTCTTACGACTTACAATTTCATAGTAATCAATTTAGAAGTGTTGTTTCAGAAACAATTCAAATTTTAAGTCAATATATGAGTGCAAAAGACTGTGAAAGGAAGTGGAGCACATTTGAACTCATCCATTCTAAGAAAAGCAATAAATTGGATTACAAAAAATTGAATGATTTGGCCTTTTTTCTATACAAGTTAAAGCTTCGGGAAAGATATGTTATTATCATTATTAAGTTAGATATAATTTCTTATAATTTTTAATAATTTAATTTTATTGTTTAATAGGACTCTTAATAGAACAAGTAGTTCAGTAAATCCATTTTACATTGATAATATCGATCTTTTGGTGGATTGGGTTTTTTAGGAACTAGGTTTGATAGATAAGAGTGACTTGGAAGATAATCTTGGATAGAAAAGCATTGTCATTTCATTAGGCACAATGAAATTGAAAGATGGTGATAATGAGGCTCCTCTTAATGATGAGAATTTTGTATTGAATGAGAATTAGGGTCAATGCAGTTATATCGAGTATCCCGTATTCGATTGAATGAAGTTCTAGGTTTTTGTTTCTCCTCTTTTTTTAATTTTACTTATATTTGATGTATATGTTAAATTCTATATATTCAATATAATTTTAAATATTTTTATTTCAGGTTTCGCTTCTAGTTAGTTCTTTGGCACAAACTCTTGTTGTAAATTGTAATTGTTAGAGAGTAATAGATATTTATTATTTTATTTGATGTAATTATTATTTATTATATGATAAAATTATAATATTTTAAATACTTTGCATTATTTTTAATTTTATATTTGTATGAAGATTAAATGATCTTTTTTATATTAATTGTGTTTATTATTTATAAGTGAAAATTAATGCCAATAAAAATAACTAAATTGTTGTTATTTTAAATTTCTATTATTATGATTTTGTGAGACATGGTTGATGTAAAATTATAAAATATACAGTATAACATACTAATGGACTATTTTGCAATTTTAAAAAATTTAGAAACTATTTAATAAATTTAAAAAATTACCGAAACGATACGCGGTATTACCAGAATCAAATTTGATACTGTACCGGCATGTTATTCATAACATTGTTATATAGATAAGGGATTTAAGCAAAAAAAATGTAAGTTGAATTTGTAAAATTTCTATAGAGATGAGGTTTTATCCTTTTACCCTTTATTTTCGGTTACAATATTTGCTTTTTAATATTATGTATCTTGTTATATGATAAAATGTTTATTAGTGTTAATTCATATTCTAGTTGGAATATTGTTGTGTTATTTTAAGCTATTTTTTATTGTAAAAGTTTCTATTTTTAAAAGAGTTATTTAATAATAAGTTGAACTTAGGAGTCCATTTAAGTTATCTTTAGTATAAATAAAGTGTTTGCTATGATATTGAAAGTAAGCAATTTAATGAATTGAGGCCAGTTTTATTTCACATATTAAATTTACGTTTTGTAATTACTCCTATGAAAATTGTTTTAGAGTCATAAAAATGAACAACTCAGTTTAATCTTTAATTCTCATTCCTAATAGGAAAAAGTATAATTAATAGTGCATTCACATGAGAGTTTTTTTTTATTACTACAAGATGCTCATGGAAAATGAGATTGGAAGTGTTGCAAAGAATGTAACTAATCATAAGAGTAAGAAAAGGATAGGAAGACATCATATTTTATTCATTGAAGAGTGAATTACGAGATGTTTGAGAAGATAGAAGGAACAACTGTAACAAAGGAGACATTGGATACCTTGAAAAGACTCATTCAAAGGATCAAATGAAGTTAAAAAGGTAATACTCTAAACCTTGAGAAGTTACTATGAACTCTTATAAATAGGATCTACTAAAACAATTTTCAAATACACTATTCGAGTTATTGCTTTGATGAATCAAACGAAAACAAACGGGGAGTTGGAGTAGGTCAAAGTAAAAAAAAAAGGTTTTACAAACACTTAAAACCCAGATTAATGTTGGAGATTGATTTAAAATTGTTAACTGTTAGGGAGTGTTGGAGATTGAATCAAAATTGTTAAATATATTATTTGAAAAATGTGGGCAAATAACAGATAATATAGTTAATAAGTCTAAATCAACATCCAACACTCCCTCTTGATTCAAAATTGTAGATATCAAGTTAGGACCTAAAAAAAATGCTTGTTTAGGAAGAGACTGTTAAAATATAACTATTAGCTTATCTGTATTGCAATACCTCAATACAATCGATTTATTTGACATAAGATCTTGAGTATCAATATATTTTATTTTTCCATGATAGGCTAGATTTTTACACATAACAATTGCTACTTTATTATCATAATGGATTTTAGTTGCCTCATTTTGCTTTTGACTAAAGTCAACAAGAATTCTCTTTGACTAGATTGCTTGATAAGATGATGAAGTTGTTGATGTATATTCAGCTTTAGATGTTGAAAAAGCTATTATTGCTTGCTTCTTTGAGCTCCAACATACGACAATTGATCTAGACTAAAAAACAAAACCAGATGTGCTTCTTCTATCTTCCAAACATCCAACTTAATCACTAATATCCAACTAATTTGAACTCTGAAACACAACCACACCATACATTTAGGTTATATATCTGAAGGAAGATTATAAAGATTGGTAAAGAATAAAATTCTTCATAATTTAGATTTTACCGATCTCGATATATGTTTGGATTGCATTAAGGGAAAACAAACTAAACATAGTAAGAAAGGAGCCACAAAAATTACTTGGCTCCTTGAAATTGTACACACCAATATAAGTGAATCTTTTGATGGAGAAAAGTATTTTATCACCTTAATGATTTTTTGCGCTATGGATATGTCTATTTGAGTAATAAAAAACTTAAGCTAGAAACACCCTTGAGGTATTTATAAAGGAGACTAAAAGGCAATTAAATTAAAAAAATGAAAATTGTAAGTTCTAATAGAGGTGATGAATATTATAGAAAATATATGAATTAGGCTAATGTCTATATCTATCTGTAAAGATGTTCAAGAAATATGACATGTTTGTAAAAGATACTCAATAAAATGGTATGACAGAAAGATGTAATATGACATTAATGGATACGGTTAGGAGTATGATGCATAATTCCTCATTACCCAAAATCTTTATGCATTCACTTAAAACTACTATGTATTTTCCAAATAAGATTCCTAATAAGTCAGTCTCTAAAACTTATGTTGAGTTTAGACTGGAAGGAAACTAGTATGAGACACTTGTATGTTTAGGGTTATCTAGTAGTAGGAGTTTGTAATCCACATAAAAGAAAATTAGATTCTGGAATAACAATTACTTTATTAGTTACCCAAAGAAATCATAATGGTATAGGTTTTATTATCTAAACGATAGTCTAAGAATTATTGAAACAATTAATTCCAAATTCATTAAAAATGGTGAAGTTAGTAGGAGTGCTGAAAAACGTGTTGTGGATATTAGTGAAATAAAGGTTGATGTTCCATTATCTATAAATGTCCTAGTACCCACATAGATTCTAAATATTGTCCCAATATTAGAAGAACAAAATGATCCTGGATATCAT
Source organism: Erythroxylum guanchezii (assembly GCA_025629825.1). Classification (NCBI taxonomy): domain Eukaryota; kingdom Viridiplantae; phylum Streptophyta; class Magnoliopsida; order Malpighiales; family Erythroxylaceae; genus Erythroxylum; species Erythroxylum guanchezii. Next base: position 6,477,233 of record JAOTAX010000006.1, on the reverse strand, counting down.
TTGGATGAAACAACACCTTACGAAAAAAAAAAACTAATTTACAACCAATTGACATAAATGAACCATGTGAAATAATTTCAAATAAACATTTAAGAATAAAGAGATCATTTATTCCTGATGACTATGCGGTTTATTTGCAAGATTCAGATTTGATTAGGGCATTAATAAGGATCCTATTTCATTATCCATTAGCCATATAAAGTGATAAGTTTGATGAATAGTTGATGCTATGAAAGATGGGTTAAATTTAGTGGAATAAAATAATGTTTGGGACCTCGTTGTTTTGCTAAAAGAATCTAAGTGAGACAAATACAAATGGATCTCTAAGGCCAAACATGACTTGAATGGCAATATGAATGGTACAAAGATAGACTTGTTGCCAAAGTTTGTACTTTAAAAAGATGACATTTATTATAAAGAGACTATTTCACCTATCTCAAAGAAAGACTCATTGAAAATAATTATGGCATTGGTGGCTCAGTTTGATTTAGGGATATATAAAATAGATGTGAAACTATCTTTCTAAATGGTGATCTTAAGGAGGAAATTTATATAGATCAATTTGAAGGTTTTTCCATAAAAGGAAAGAGTCACATAGTGTGTAAACTTAAGAAATTAATATATGGACTTAAACAAGCTTCTTGACAATGGTATATTACATTTATTAATACCATAACATCCTTTGGTTTTTAAGGTAATACCGGTGATCTATGTTTCTATCGAAAGATTGGTGGAAATAAGTTTATATTTCTAGTTATATATATTGATGATATTTTACTTATTGATAATGATTTAGACATATTGTATAAAACTAAAGATAGGAATTCAATATTCCAGAATAGCTAACAAAAACTATTAGGATTGTCTCAGAAAGATCATATCAAAAGAATTCTTAAGAGATTTAATATAAATCGAATGTTCAGTAGGGGTGGTCCTAATTAGGGGTGTTCATGGTAGGGTAACCTGACCCGTTCGTAAATAACCTGAACCTGAACCTGAATGTCAGGTTCGGCAATTTCACGAACCTGAACCTGAACCTGAACCTAAAGAAC
>JAOTAX010000006.1:6420964-6442305 GCA_025629825.1 Erythroxylum guanchezii | reverse complement strand
ACGGAGACAAGATTCTCTGTTCTGTCCACCATCAACCAAACAGCTCTCTGTCCCCAGTTTCTGTTCCGTCCCGTCCTATTCCGTCTCGTCCCGTTCCGTCTCCAGCTTCCAGAGACGCTAACCAAACGCAGCGTAAACGCACGATAGACGTACTAATTACTTCAAAAGAAATAATGGAAATGACACTAACCAAGTGAAGGGTCTTGATATGATGCAATGGGTGCAACGTTGGACCAGCAGAGGCGTCCATTTCTACATACCAAAATAAAGCTGGGCTAACAACAGACAAAAAAGACAAAAAAACACATAGGATGGATACCGGCGTCAGATTTTGTACCATTTAGGAAAATAGTGCCTGACAGAAAAAAAGGAGCAATGTTCGACAAAAGGTTCGTTTAAGAGGACGTTGTTGTATTATTCTTGATGAAGTTGTAAGACTTTCCATTATAAGGAAATAGTACATTAATTGAAGAATCTTGAATGTATAATTCTTACGTAAATACATATTACAAATCTATTTATGAACAAATTAATTCTTTTCTCCAACCACTTTATTTACAAATGCTTTTAACGGATTAATTAGCATTTGTTCACTCTAAATCCTAATAGATAAAGAAATAATCAATTAATTCCTTTATAATTTAATTTGATACATTTATTAGATGATTAAACGTAACTAATTATCCAGTGTGTTATATTCTAACATTCTCCGATTTGACTTAATCACAAGATAATTATAAAATTAAATAAAAGAACTTCAATTGAATGAAAAATAAACACTAAAAGTTCAACATAAGTGATTTGGTATGATAAAATAATAAATACAATTTAAGGTGATTGTGCATTATTTGTACATATTAGGTCCAAAATAATAATATAAACAAATTCTATCATGGTCAACGATTATATCTCATAGACTTTTCTGGTAAAATTGTTGAAAAATAAGGGGAGGTCCGATCCTGCGGGTAGTAGAATAATTACAAAACTTTTTCATATTTAATTTCCCAAAATTCAAGATCATTTAAAATTCTATAAAATGATTAAAACATAAATCATAATAAAGCATGAACCGTAATTCATACATTTTTCGAAGTTTGATTATTTTCGACTCATTTCAACCACTGTAGCCGCACAAATATTCGGCCTCTGACAATATCCATAAAACATCTTGAGAATCCTGTAATTATTACAGAAAAGGTTAGACAAGGGGTGTTAGTTCCCTTAGAACTTAAACTTATTTATAATATGTTTTGAATATTTAAGTAATTTAATTAAAATTAAATTCTACTTTAATTATAATTATACATAATTGTAATTAATAGAAATTATGCTCAAATAAAATCTAATATCTCATATTGATCCTTATTTATTAAATATCTTATATTTATTCATAAAGTTTCTCAAACTTTAAAATCAAGTCCAACATGATTAAAACTCTTTTTTCTTTTTAACTCGTCATTTGTGTGTAACCAATTAGCTTCCCAAATATGTTGACAATGAATATAAATTATAACGCTAAATAATATTTATGATTAGATAAATTAAACTCCTTTAATTTATCTTTAATTATCTAATTAAAAATTTTATATCTATAAATCAAGATTGACCTCTAGCAATACATCATGACCATCCAAATATTTAGAAATGTTAAGGCAGTTTTGACTAACTTTTTTGTGCATTACTTTTTTTGTATAATTTAATCCTTTCAACATACAATGTTTAGATTATATATAAAGCATGAAATTAATGTCTACTCTATTTTGATTCCAATCATATTAGCTCTTCACCATTAGTAATTGATTCAATTAATGACATTTATAAAGTATTTTATAAAGTATCATTCCACCTTGGCCAAAGATTTCTCAAATCAATACTAATTGAGAACAATTGAACGTTTTTCGGATGATGAATTTTATATTAATCACTGAACTACTTTCATGTAATTCATGTTACATCCATTAACTACCAACTGAGCTATCCTTGACTAGAACAAGTCATAAGTAGTATCAAAGTATATCAATCCCCATACAAGATAATTTCAGAGATCTCAAGTCCAATAATTATTTATACAATCATCATAATGAGAATTTTCCTAGACACACAAATAATACTCCAAATGGATTTTTCATATGAGGTCAGTTCAGTGAACTTGTTTTTTTAATAAGCACCCATATGTTTGTTTTAGTATCTCCATATTTTACTTTATGAGATCGACTACTTCTTTCATAATAAAACACATAATGTGTGTTAGTCATTTTACATTTTATTAATATCTTGTTTTAATAGAATAATAACCAGGAACACTTTAAGGATAATACATAAATACATTATAAATCTCAAAATTATAATCTTATCATAATTTCATTTGCAATGTATAATTATCCTATAGACTTTATCATAAACATTTAAATATGAACAAGATAAAGAATACATTTAAATTATTTTGTCACTAAACTACAGTCAATCAATTGATTGTAGGGTATAAACGAACAATCTCCTAGTTGCACTTAACTAGTCGTTTAAGTATCTTATACTATATCACTAGATAATGATCATGCTACTGGGATAGGGGTTTAGTGATAGCAATTTACAAGATTCCTTATAGTGAGCACTTGCTTAATCTTACAAGATTCCCTATAGTTATTTTTCAACCCAATAAGTTTCACAATTTGCATATGATTCATAATAAAAAAAGATACATATGCCCTAATATGTAGCTTTGTGATTCTCATTACATTGATTTAAACACATGCCATAAAAGGATATTCTAGGTTATCTAACTTTGTATTCTTACTATTTATGTTAAGCATAGGTCTCGTTTAATTCAACACATACAAACTATTTATATAAACTTGGATCAACTACCTTTATTTAACAATCTATTTCGTATCATTTTTTGAACATTGACGTAATATTGAATATGAATTTAGTATCAAATACTGAATACTTATGTATCTAATTATCTAATACCATATCCATCTATATGTTGATCATGTCTCTTCTGAGATAATAGCTTAGTGACAGGATTTGCAAGATTCTCTTCAATGGGAGCTTGCTCCAATGCTATGTCTTTTTGCTCCATTGTCTCCCTAATAAAGTAAAACTTCTTAAGTACATGTTTGGAACGTTGATGAGACCTTGATTCCTTTGCCTACACAATAGCACTGTTGTTGTCACAGTACAATACTATATGCTTAACAATGCTAGTAATCACTCTAAGTTCAGTGATGAACTTTTTAATCCAAAGCATTTCCTTTGTTGTCTTTGACACTATAATGTACTCTACCTCGGTCGTTGAATTCGCAATGGCTGGTTATTTAGAACTCTTCTAACTTACCCCACCACCATTTATAATGAAGATATACCCTGACTGTGATCTACTATCATCGGGATTTGACTAGAAACTAGCATCTGAATATTCTTAAACTCTCAGTTCAACTCCTCCATAGACGAAGAAAACATCTTTAGTTCTTTTCAAGTACTTTAAGATATTTTTCATAGCTGTTGAGTGACACTTACCTAGATTGGCTTGAAACTTGGTCGTTATGCTTAAAGAATAAGAGACATCTGATCTAGTACATAGGATCACATATATAATTAATCAAATTATTGAAGCATATCGAATATAATCCATTTTATCTCTCTCCTCTTATGTCTTTAGACACATACTATGAGAGAGAAATCCCATGAGATATAGGTAAGAATCCCCTCTAGGAATTCTCCATGTTAAACCTCTTTAGTACTTTGTCTACGTACGTCGATTAGGACAACCCAAGCAGCCACTTTGATCTATCTTTATAAATCTTTATTCCCAGAATATAAGTTGCTTCTCTTATATCCTTCATGGATAAATTTTAAGATAATCAAATGTTTAAAAACTAAAGCATAGGTATGTTGTTTCCAATCAACAATATTTCATCTATATATAACAATAAGAAAACGACTACATTCCCACTAACCTTCTTATAGACACATGGTTCGTCCACATTTTTGATAAAATCAAACTATTTCATTGTCTCATCAAAACCAATTTTCCAACTCTGTGACACTTGGTTAAGTCCATAAATGGACTTTTGTAACTTTCATACTTGATTGGGAAATCTCTTGGATTCAAAACCTTCCGGTTGTGTCATATACACATCCTCCTGCAAATTCCCATTAAGAAATGCTATTTTGACATCCATCTACCAAATTTCATAATCATGATATGCTGCTATAGCCAATAAGATCCTTATGGATTTAACATAGCTACTGGAAAAAAGGTTTCATCAAAATTATCTCATTGTTTTTGTTTGTAACCTTTAGTCGCTAACCTCGCTTTGTACGTATGTACATTACCATCCATATCAGTTTTTCTCTTTAAAACCCGCTTTCATCCAATAGGTACAATACCATCACGCGCATCCACCAAATTTCATACTTGGTTAGTGTACAAGAATTCCATTTCGGATCTCATGGCTTCTTGTCATTTTAAAGAATCACCGTCATACATTCCTTCTTTAAAAGTAGTAGGTTCATCATGTTTGAGTGATACATTATCCTTCCCCTTTTCTATATGGAGATCTAATCTAATGGGGGGACGACGTATGCTACTAGTGCGTTGCGGACTATGTGTTTCTTGAACTCTCAGTTGTACATCTTATGTATCAATTTAAGGTTCTTATTTGATCTCAATGTGAATTTGTGACTCTTGAACTTCTCTAAGTTTTACTTTACTCCTATTACTTTCATTAAGAATAAATTCACTACAAGAAATTGCATTTTTAGTGAAAGCAAAAGTTGTCACTAAAGTAATAATATTGGTCACTACTATTAATAGTGTCCAAATTTTGAAGTCGTCACCTCCTGTCACAAATACCCCAATCATTATTAAAATTGTGACTAATTTAAGAAAATGGTACAATTATGAAACACTTTTGTGACAAAAGTACCGACACTAAAAACTATAGAATGTGTGACAACATTATATAATCACAGTAACTTTACATATTTATGACAAGTTTATTGACACAAATAATATAATCACAGTACTTAATTTTATTGTGACAAAAGTAGCGATACTAAAAACTATGGAATGTTTGACAACACTATATGGTCACAGTAATTTTACATATTTATGACAAGTTTGTGGACATAAATAATATAAAGCAGTGATGAATAAAGCTATAATAGTTGTAGCACCCCACTCCCGCAATGACCCGAACCTGACATAGCTGGTGATATTCAAGTCCGTGCCCCGCGAGGGTAGCGTACTAAAGCACTCAATCATTTGAAAATCGGTACTTTTTTTTTTGAAATCACAACACAATATATATGCGGAAATCGAAACTCACGTTGGGCCCACGTTCATTCATAAACAATTTCACTTAATACAATTTTCAATAGTCATTCGGGCCCTTTCATAAATACGAAACACTTGAGTTATTTCAAAATACAAATTTATACAAAAAGTTACAGAATATTCACTTCAGTACAAAATAAATAAATGCAATGCAGACGCGAACTGATCCCGACCTCTATTCCTCACTTGAATGCTGTAGGTATACTCTCGTTGGCCTAACGGGGTATTCTTCTGAGTCTTGAAAAATAATTACAAATTTTGGGTGAGTTTTGCGAACTCAGTGAGTGACCATCATCGACGGCTCACCCAAAAATCTACTTTTTGTGTCTGCTTTTTGCGTCTGATAAGGATCATAACTTTTGACTCCAATGTTCAAAATTTTCATACTACATACCGTTGGAAAGATAAAAGAAAGATCTACACTTTTCCGAAGGCAACTTTGCCAAAATTTATCTAAATTAAGTCCAGATTTGCCCCTAAACTCTGAAGACAAATTTTCTATTCATGCACCAATATACTGCACTCAATTCTTAACTTCATGATAACTTTTGAGATTCTTAGAGACAGAATTGAAATTCGATGTCTTCATACGAAATGTAGCCATATATCTCTAGTTTAATCTAAATTAAGAATCATCTCGTTTGGACAACTAGAGAAAACGTTATGACTAACACACCGAAGCACACTCAATGAACATTTTCCAAATCACTACCAATTTGTTTCTAAATCTTTCCTTATCACAACTCATACCAAGATCACTCTTCTATTCCCTCTACTTCTCATTTTCAATAATAATCACATTTAACACAATCATACCCGGAAGTTGTTAATAAATGCATGTACCACTTTTTATGTGCAAACATTCAGTATTTATGTGCATATATACTAACATGATGCATGAGCAAAAAAATGCATTTCCTTCATCTCTTTTTAAGCTCTCCTGTACTGAAATTTCGGACCTTAACCCTTAATATGGGGACGGGATGTTACAATAGTACTTTATTTTATTGTGAAAACATCATCGCCACTAAAATAATTGAAAATAGTGACAAAATATTTATCACTCGTGCTTTTTTTATCAATGTCTATTCTTTCTTGGTTACTAATATTTTAAGAAAAAAATGTCAACATTATTTTGTCACAAAAATTAAAATTTTGTTCTTACAAAAAATATGGTAACTAATGTGTTTATTATTGTCACAATAAAACTATTAATTCAACAATGAAATTGCGTTAGTGGTAAAAGAAATTTGCACCAGTGACCATATTACCTAACAGATATCGTCACAAGTATGGAAGTTATATGTTACAATAATATTGTCACTAAATAAAGATTATATCTTACAATAAATTTATCACAAATGTGTTCGTGTTTGTCACAAATAATGTTATTAAATTTAACAATTTAATTGCTTAATCGATAAAATTTTTTGCATTGGTGACCATAAAATAGAAGTTGTCATAAATGATACAAATTTTTAGTATCAAGATATATCACACAAGCAAGTAAAAATTATTAGTATATCTAAATATATATAAAAATCACTTTAATGTAAAAAATTCTAATTTCCAATATATGAAATTGGAAATTTTAATATCCAAGAAAATTATATTTATTACAGTAAATCTTGCAATCTAAATCACTTGCATGTTTCTTTGTAGACTCAACTTCAATTAGAATTTTTCTGCATCACTTCAATAAGGATATTTTCTTGGGAACCCTGTTGATGTCAATCTTGATATCAGTAAGTGAAAGCCTCTTCAAATTCATCTGACTCCTTACCATATCAGCGGTACCAACCAAAGTTGTTGCATCAAGAGAGGGAAACTCACAGAGTTTAACGGACTTCAGACTACAAGTATATAATGCAAAAATCATCATCCATAGTTTATGGAAGCCCATAAATGTTATGCTCGAAGAAATGTAGACACAGAAGAACATCATGAACATTGATTCGCCATAAACTAAAAGAATTAAAAAAAAAAAGCTTCTCAAGCCTATCGTGATTTTAATAGAAAATATAATCATCATAAACAACTACTCTCTCTTTCTCTCCGAACCGATAAAAAACAATAATATCAACTGTACATTTTAGCATAAAAACAAGATAAATAAATAAATTACATAATTAAACTAAGAGAGGATAAAAAAGAGTACTTTGTTCTAGTCAAGGACATCGACGATTACAACAATTTACCTAGTCCATGCTATAGTTGACAAGTGCTACCCTTCCAATCTCCAAGTATCCCTTGAAAGGTCTTGAAATGAGCATCAACTATCTCACATGTCTCCTCATCAACCTTGATTTGCAACTTGATAACATCGCCACAGGTAAGTACTCCAACAAGCTCCGTGCCGACGTTAAGGTCATTCTTATTGAAGGAGCCGATGTTGTGGGGGTTATTGAAATGGTCTACAACCTTCTCATGTACAAATGTGAGTGGAAGGGGAGGAGCGTTGGTGGTGTCAACTCTCTCGCTGTCGCACCTATCTTAAGATTCTCTTCGAAGCGAAGTGGAGCCTTGAATTGGCTGTAGGGGTTTTCTAGGAGATCTATTAAGTGGACTTAAGCAACTCCAATATTTTAGGTTTGTGGCTTATGTAGAGACTAAATGGTGGTTCAAAAGGGACACATGGACGGTCCAGATGATTTAAATTCAGATCTCACAACTATTAATTGTTATTTTTGGTTGGGTAAGCATAACACTTCGTTGGATAGGGATTGAAGATTGAAGATTAACCGACTTAACATTATAGTTTAATTCCCCAATGTCATGCCGTTTTGACTTTATATAAAGGCCCAACATACAATAAAAGAAATTATAAAATTAATTATGTTATATTCTCATTATTATTTAACTTTTATGATATTACTTAAAGCAATCTTTTACGTTTTATTTTTAAATGACATCGTACTGTAATTTTAACCATTACAAAATAAAAATAATTTTATAATTAAATAAAATTTAAAAATCTAATATATCCACGTTGCCCCACCATCTTCACTTCGAGGTAGCCTAGTTTAAAGAAAAATGAATATGTCATTTATAGGACTGTATTTGTTTTGTTTTTTATTTAGGCCTAGTTGTTGATTCCTTTATAGCTTTTGTTGACTCTTGTTCCGATTGATCTTATGTTAGTTGTTTATGTACATTTAATTTATTACATATTAAAAATAAATAACTTAAAAATAAATTCAACATATAAATTCTTTAAATTCTAATTTATTTTTTTTACCCTTTTAAAAGGATAGCATCTCCAAAGCTTGTGATTTTACTTCTTATAAAAATTATTCCTGTATTAAAAGAAAAATAATTTAGTCTCCTATCATACAGAAGACTTTTAAATTATGAAATGTAAATTATATTCCAATTGCAAAGAATAGTAATTATTATTATGAACAATACAATTATAATTATGATTATATTCACAATAAAGAAACTACATTCGCAATATAATGTAACTTAAACTCAAACATGATATGACTAATTTAAAATCATGGCTAACTAAAAGATGATCAAGAATTGACTTGATAGTCCAATTTTGATATAATCAAAAATTGAATTAAATTAATATTATTTTAATTATTTATTTTTATGAGTGATTGATGAGACAAATTCAGTAAGTGAAGGTGAGGAAGGCGATGATGACAATGATTGAGCATTGGCAAGAACTTTGTTTTAAATTTTGAATAGGTTAAGAGTTTTGCTTAATATTTTGGAACAAGATTTTCATTATATTTAAACATTTATTTATTTTAATGAAATATCAAAGTTATGTTTAGCAAATATCTATTGATATGTAAAATATTACTTTTGGATTATCAATATATGTCATTTGAATATTTTATAAGAAAATATTTAATTTTTTGCAAATAATAGTATTAAAGAAAAAAAGTGACAAGTAGTTTCTTGTCCCTAAAATTCGTACAATAATGACAAAATTAATCATTAGAGTGGTTAATGTTAATATGCTATTATAACAAGAAACAGTTATCATTAATTTGTTACGTCTATAATGATAATAACCTTTGTAACAAAAAACTTAATGATCAAGTGACAAAAAAATTTCTAGTCATAAAAATTATGAATAGTAGTGACCATAGTGATATTTCCTTTTTTTTGTTGACAATATTAAGTAGACACTAACTGAATTTTTATTGAAAAGAGTTTTCTTCACAAAAAGCAAAATATCGTCTAACGATAAACTGTTTCATCAAGATTAGAAAAAAATATTAATGACTAAACTATGTTTTATCACAATTACAATTCATTTCCGTCAAAATTACTTTGACGCTAAATTGTAGATGCTTTTAGTGACATAACCTAGTGATAAAAGAAAATTTGACATTATTAATATATTGATAGTGACAATTTAATTGTAAAAGATACTAAATTGTCACAATTATCATTGTACTAGTGACAAAAAAAACATCACACTTAATCCAAATAATAGTGCTAATCAATTATTTTGTCACAAAACCTCGTATCTATGATGAAATGATAGTTAGTTACAAAAAGTTGTCATTAAATGTCTTAGCTCTTGTAGTGACAATAACCTTTGTAACAAAAAGTTGATGATTAAGTGACAACAAAATTTCTTATCACAAAAATTACAAATAGTAATGACCATAATAATAGTTCCGTTTTTTGACAATATTAAGCAGACATTAACTAATTAAATTTTTAGTAACAATTTTTTTGCCACAAAAAGTAAATATTGTGTGATAATAAACCGTTTCATCACAGCTAGAGAAAAATATTATTGATCAAACTATGATCTGTTACAACAAATTGAAAATATTAGTGACCAACATATGTTTTGTCACAATTACAATTCATTCCTATCAAAATTATTTTGACGACAAATTGCATATGCTTTTAGTTACAGAACTTAGTGATAAAAGAAAATTTGACACTATTAACATATTAATAGTGACCATTTAATTATGAAAGATACTAAATTGTCACAATTATCATTGAATTAGTGACAAAAATATATATCATCACATTTAATCCAAACAATAGTTCCAATCAATTGTTTTATCACAAAAAACCTCATATCTATGACAAAATGATAGTTAGTCATAAAAAAGTTGTCACTAAATTACAAATAATAGTGACCACAATGATAATTATATTTTTGTGACAATATTAAGTAGACACTAAGTAATTGAATTCTTAATGACAAAAGTTTTCATCACACCAAGTAAAATATCGTGTGATGGTAAATTATTTGGTAACAGTAAGAGAAAAATATTAGTGACCAAATTATATTCTATCACAATAAATAGAAAAAAATTAGTGACTAACATATGTTTTGTCACAACTACAATTCATTCCCTCCATAATTATTGTGGCGCCAAATTGCATAAGCTTTTAGTTAAAGAACTTAGTGATAAGAAAATTTGACACTATTAATATATTAATGGTGACAATTTAATTGTGAAAGATACTAAATTGTCACAATTACCAATGTATTAGTGACAAAAAATAAATTATCATAGTTAATTTAAATAATAGTGTCAATCTTTTTTGTCACAAAAAACCTTATATATGTGACGAAATGATAGCTGGTCACAAAAATGTTGTCACTAAATGTCTTAATTCTTGTAGTTATTCTCTTTCTAAGAATGTAGAATTCTTGAGACAAACATCTTTTGCTCAATAGGATGGTAAAATTGATATCCAAAACTCTCTTTCAGATACCCCACAAATGTGCATTTATTTGATTTTCCTTGAAACTTATCAAATATAGCACGCTTCACATAAGCATCACATCCTTAAATCTTTAAGTGTGACAATCCTGGTCTTTTATGAATCCATATCTCATATGCCGTTTTGTCAACCGACTTAGACGAAACTCTAATTAGAAGGTAAATAGCGGTTTCAATGGCATATCCCCAAAAGAAGATAGGAAGACTACAAGAGTTAATACATTTAGTGGCAATTTTTTGTGATAAGATAATTAATTGGCACTATTGTTTGTATTAACTGTGATGATTTATTTTTTTGTCACTAATACAATAGTAATTGTGATAATTTAGTATCTTTCACAATTAAGTTGTCACTATTAATATATTAATAGTGTCAAATTTTCTTTTATCACTAAGTTTTGTCATTAAAAGCTTATGCAATTTGGTGCCAAAATAATTTTGGCTGGAATAAATTGTAATTGTGACAAAACATATGTTAGTAACTAATATTTTCTATTTGTTGGGACAAAACATAGTTTGGTCACTATTTTTTTTTTGTTACAAAACAGTTAATCGTCATACAATATTTTACTTATTGTAACAAAAAATTTTGTCAATAAATATTCAATTAATTAGTGTCTACTTTATATTGTCACAATAACTGAACTATAACTACAGTCACAACTATTCGTAATTTAGTGAAAATTTTTTGTTACTAACTATTTTTGTCATCACAAATATGATATTTTTTAATGCCAAGACAATTAATTGACACTATTGTTTGGATTATTTGTGATGATTTATATTTTTTTCACTAATACAATGGTAATTATGGCATCTTAGTATCTTTCACAGTTAAATTGTCACTATTAATATATTAATAGTGTTAAAATTTATTTTATCACTAAGTTTTGTCACTAAAAGCTTATGAAATTTGGTGCCAAAATAATTTTGGCGGGAATTAATTGTAATTGTGACAAAACACATGTTAGTAACTAATATTTTACGTGTTGTGACAAAAACTTTTGTCAATAAATATTCAATTAATTAGTGTCTACTTAATATTGTTACAATCACCAAACTATAACTATGATCACTACCATTTGTAATTTAGTGACAATTTTTTTGTGCCTAAGTGTTATTTCTTCATAGATATGAGGTTTGTTGTGATAAAACAATTGATTGATACTATTGTTTGGATTAACTGTGATGATTTATTTTTGTGTCACTAATATAATGGGAATTGTGACAATTTAGTACCTTCATAATTAAATTGTCACTATTAATATATTAATATTGTCAAAATTTCTTTTATCACTAAGCTTTATTATTAAAAGCCTATGTATTTGTTATGACGAAAACTTTTGTCCATAAAAATTCAATTAGTTAGTATCTACTTAATATCTTCACAATAACCGAACTATCACTATGCTCACTATTATTTGTAATTTTAGTGAAAAAAAAGTTGTTGTCACTTGATCAACTTTTTGTTACAAAAGTTTTTTTTTGAGAAATTAAATAATTTCATTAAAAATTGGAGAAGTTACATCTAGATGGCTACCCCTTATGGATAGCCCATTTGGCTCACTTGATACATGAAAATAGCTGAAAAATGAAAACATTTACAAAAGGCATCTTTTGCTGGACCCCGAATTTTTCGTAGAAGATTAGAACTATTAAATGAGAAATTTTGGTGATTAGTTACGAGTAAAGAACAAATGAATGAAAGTTCTTGAACCAAGAATTTATGGACAAGAGTAAAGTAGGGAATGAGAGATGTTGATAGATTTATGATTTGCTATGGTGTTTTTTTTGGTGGATAAGAGATTTTGAAATAAGAAGAACTAAGGTGAAAGTTAGCAGTAAAATGAAAGCAATATTTGTGTAGTAAATTGATGAAGAATATGTATAAATGTTCATATTCTGTTATTGGTGTTCATGATTAGTCATGGATTATAATTTTCTTTATGGATGATGTTGATTTGAAATGGAGTTGAGAATGAGGAGTAAATGAAGTAGTAAAAGTGATCTTGGTATGAGTTGTGTTAAGGAAAGATTTTGAAACAAATGGGTGGTTGATCGGGAAAATGTTCACGGAGTATGCTTCAGTCTTTTAGCCACAACTTTTTCTCTAGCTATCTAAACGAGATGATTCTTAATTTGGATTAAACTATAAACATATGACTACATTTCTTATGAAGACATCAAATTTAAATTCTGTCTCTAAGAATCTAAAAAATTTGTCATGAAGTTGAGAGTTAGGTGTAGTGTATTGGTGGATGAATGTAAAATTCGTGTTCTGACTTCAGGAGAAATTCTGGATCGATCTAAATAGATTTAGACAAAGTTGTCTTCTAGAAAGTTGTAGGACTTTCTTTTATCTTTCCAACGATATATAGTATGTAATTTTTGGACTTCTAAGTCAAAAGTTATGGTCCTTATAAAGAAAGATGTTCAAGAGTGAAGTTGTATCTTCTGTGTTTTGCTTCTTCTGCCATTTTGTTTCCTCTGTGCTGACGTCATCTTCTTCTGTGTTTTGTTATCTTTTGTCTTTTTGCTTCTTCTGTCTTTTTGCTATCTTCTGGTCTATTTTTGACCCTTCAGATGATAGAATTTGTCTTCAAGGTCTGTATGAAAGTTGTAGATCTTGAAGTCCTCTTTTGAACCATCCAAAGAACACCTAAATCTGATATCTGTAGAGAAAGTTATGCCAATTGTAAAACATCTTCTATGTTACTGTTCATAAACTTCTTCTGGGTCACTATTCATCTTATATCTTCTATTCCTAGTTTTGTCCCTTCAGAAGATGGAATTTGTCTTTGAGGTCTTCATAAAAGTTGTAGCTCATGAAATTCTCTTTCAAACCATATAAAGAACACTGCAATATTACATCTATATTGAAAGTTATGGTAATTGTCCCAAGACAGGTTCAATATATTTGAGGACAAAACCAGATTTGATTCTTTGGCCATAACTTCTTCTCTAGACACCCAAATGACTTGATTCTTAAATCTGTGGACTCGTAAGACATTGCTCTACATCTTTAACAAAAATCATAGCCACCTGAAATGAAATGAGAAAGATTGAGTGAAAAACGTGTGACGCTTACAGTGGGTGTGCTCTTAAATAATATGAATTGGTGTTATTATACTAAACATACCTGAGTATTTTGATGATATCTTGATCTGTAGAGCTCTAAATGAGATGATTTTCTGACTTGTGGTAAACTAGAGACATAGAGTTACAAATCATTTAAAGAAAGTGAATTGCAAGTCAACCTCTAAGACTTTCAAATTCTGGAGGGAATTTGGGTATCGCGTATTGTTTTAGTCTAACAATAGTCTGAAATGTTGGAGCCCTAACTTTCAGATTACTGAACCAAATTTAATGATTTTTGTGTTATTAGAAACTTAAGATAATGGGGAACATTTTCTAGAGGAAAGTGTTATGTCAGAATATTCAAAGGTATTTTTTGCAAGACACTTAAGTTAAAAGAATATAAGCCTATAAGGAAGGATAAAATAGATTTTTTGGACTCATTAAGGGCATAATTGGAAGAAGTATTGTCTTGCATTTTAAGAAGAGAGAAGAATGAAAATTGAGAAAAGAAAGGAAAAGAAAGAGTGTCATGAAGAAGAAAGAGAAATATGAAGAGAAGAAGAGAAAGAGAGAAAGAAGAGAAACAAGCTAGGGTTTTAATTTTGTTAGCCCTCAAGAGAGATTTTGAGGTTGTTCAAGAAGAGAAAAAGGTAGAGGAAGAGAAGAGCTTTCTTTTGAGCTAAAGATCCCTTCATTTGGTGAAGAATGAAGGTAAGATCATTTTAAATCTCTTGGATTTTTTGAAGGATTTTAGTTCATGGAGTTTAGAAAATGTTTGGGTTTAAGTATTTTAGAACCAATTTTAGTGATTGTGCTTTGAGGGATTTTTTCAATTGAAGACCCTATTGAGTGGGATTTTTGTTATTGTATAAAGGGATCAAGAGAGACAATAGGAACAAGAGAATAAGCATTTTGAGCAAGTCTATAAGAAAGGAAATCAAGGTGGGTTACATTTTTATAACTAAGTAATAAGCGATCAATGTCTCTTTCAAGAAGTGGAAAATAAATGAGTTTTCAACTACTTCTAAATGTGCATTTATTCTTCTTTGAGTGCTTTGAAAATGTGCTGCATATTGTGTATTATGAAAATTATTTTGAAAAGAGTATCAAGTTAAGAAATCAAGTCTTCGAAATGCGCCTTTTTGGGCAATGTGTTTTACAAGTCATGAAATACATGTTATATAGGTTTGTGGTGGTTCCCTAAGTTAAGTCAAGTGCACTTTGACAAAAAATCTTCTCTCACCTGCCCGCTGGTGGCATGGAGCTCCTTCATGTACTCTCATAAGTTCACGACTACGCAAGACCATTATGTGGAAATGTGTAATACGTTCTATTTTAGATCCACCCGAACCAATTTGATGTACTTATGTATTCATGATATGTTGAAAATAGTGATGTATACATGTTATGCATTAATGTGAGTTTTTACAATGAAAATGATTATTGCAATGATTTTGCTTGTTACCGATATAAACTATTACTTACGAGCTTTCAAGCTCACCCCCTTCCTGTCGCATCTTCAGGTGATAGCTAAGAGATCAAGTGATCGAGAGCCTAAGGGAATTGTTTCATTCGCTATTTTGTATTTTTGTAATAAGCCAATGGTGTGGCTTTTGATATGTAAATAAAGTTTTCCAATCTCTGTTGCTTGAGTAATGAAATGATAGATTGAAGTAGTTTCGATTGTGTATGTTCTTTTGACTCCCTATTAAAATGGTTAAGGAGATTTCAAGGGATTATGCTTAAGTATTATGATATCATTAGGAAAAGAGTTGGGTTCCGGAAACGGGACCCAACACATTATGATATTTCACAAGAAGTTGGGTTCCAAAAACGGAATCCAACATCTTTAGACGACTTAGGGTAAAACTAATTTTGCCTCGAATCTTTGATCTGTTACTCAATTAAAGAGGATTATTTCAATACTCCGAAGGCGACACTTGCGAAGATCCAAGGGACTCCTCTTCTTAGTCTTGTTCTCAATAGCAACTTTCCGTAGGTAATCAATTACAATTTAGATTTCCTTTAGGGATTAGGGCACTACGCTATTTCTTTGTTATCGAAATGGGTCAAAATTATGCCAGATCGAATTGGGTCGGGTTCAAATTGACATCCCTAAAAATTAATCTCATTGACCACTTACAATATGAACAAGTACAAGGCCAACCCTCCAATAGTTTTAAAATATTAAAAAATTTAAGCACTCTAAAATATTAAAGTCTAACCTATATTTTAGTATAATTTTTAGAGTTAAAAACATTTTTTTTATCAAAAATAGGAGTTGCGAGTTTGGTATAAAAGATCATAAATTTAAAGTTTATTGATTCCACTTTACTTTTAGTTTTTTGTTTCTGATTTAAAATTTGAAAAAAAATTATTTGATTGAATTTATAAAACTTTTATTTTATTTTTTATATTTTCATAACTGAAAAAAATCATAAAAATTAAATTTGATCTTTTTTTCGTAATATGATTTATGTTTAAATAAATATATTATTTAATTATTAATTATTAATTATATAAAATTATGAATACAATTTAATTTATGATTTATTGAAAATTTAAGAATCACTTAATCATCATCATCATCATTATCACCCAGTCCGAAATCCCGCAATGAAGCAGGGTCTGGGGAGGTCCGATAGTACGCAGCCTTACCCCTACATAGTAGAGAGGTTGTTTCCGGTGGACCCATATGCAAATGAGACAATATAAGAATGATGCAAGTTACAGGAACAAAACATGAAATGAAAAAATAATAATAATACTAAAAACAAAAATCAAGGAGAATACCTGAAGGAAGCCAATCTGCGAGAACCTAAATAGACTACAAAGTCTACCCCTCCTTGTCACGCAGTAAATAAGGGGACTTCCCTTAGAGACCCTGTCAGAATGTCACCCTACTGTCCCCCCCGCACCAGCCGGGCAATATGCACACATGACACGGTAATCCTAGTAACTGTTGTACTGACCTTGGGTAATTGGACGGTTAATCCTTTACCCTGATCCGATCGCGCCAAACTTTTCTATTTCAAGCGACTACCTCATTAAGGGCCAACTCTGACATATCCTCCTTGATCACTTCCTGCCAGTTCTTGTAAGGCCTCCCTCTCCTCCTCTTATATTCACTAAGTGTTATTCCCTCACAGCTTCACACCGGAGCATCTGAGGGCCTCCTCCGGACATGCCTATACCACCTAAGCCTAGTCTCTCTCAACTTGTCGGCAAAGCGAGCTACCCGTAGTCTATCTCTTTCCACCCGGTTCCAGACCTTATCTCTCCTGGTAATACCACACATCCACCTAAGCATACGCATTTCTGCTACCAACAACTGTCTGATATGCCAACGCTTGGTAGGCCAACACTCTGCCCCATATAACATGGTTGGACGAATTACCGTTTTATAAAAATTCCCTTTGAGTTTTAAAGGAATCTTCCTGTCACATAAAACCCCTGATGTACTTCTCCATTTGGTCCAGCCTAATCTAATACGATGTACAATATCAGCATCGATATTTCCATCACTCTAAATGACCGACCCGAGATACTTAAAACTCGTCCTTTGAGGTATGGCGTCGCTACCAATTGCTACCGCCACATCATGCTCCACCTGGTTTCCTGAAAAGTTGCATTCTAAATACCCCGTCTTAGACCTGCTCATTTTAAAACCTTTCGGCTCTAGCGCATCTCGCCAGCAATCTAACTTAGCATTGACCCCCACCTTGGACTCATCCACTAGGATAATATCATCTGCAAATAATATATACTAAGGAACCTCTCCTTGAATATGTTTGGTAATCTCATTTAACACCAATGTGAACAACAAACGACTTAACACAGATCCTTGGTGGAGACCAACATTGATAGCAAACGCTTCCGTATCCCCTCCTACCGTCTTTACGCTAGTCAAAGCTCCGTCATACATATCCCTGATAACTCTAATATAGGTGATAGGAATGCCCTTGGCCTCTAAACACCTCCATAAGATGTCTCTAGGGACCCTGTCATACGCCTTCTCCAAATCAATAAAAACTATGTGCAAATCCCGTTGTCGCTCCCTGTAGCATTCCATGAGTCTACGGAGTAGATGTATTGCTTCTGTCATGGACCTACCAGGCACAAATCCAGATTGGTTGATCGATACAGAACCAGCCCTCCAGATTCTCTTCTCAATTACCTTCTCCCACAGCTTCATAGTATGACTTATTAGTTTGATGCCTCTATAGTTGTGACACTGTTGGATGTCCCCTTTGGCCTTGTACAAGGGAATCAACCTACTTAAATGACATTCATCTGGCTTTTTGGCTGACTTTAGGATCACATTGAAGAGTTGAACTAACCATACAAGACCGACAACACCCATTCATTTCCATACCTCGATAGGTATCTCGTTTAGCCCTACGGCCCTACTGCTCCCCATCTCTCTCAACACCTTAGCAATTTCACCCCTCGTAATCCTCTCCCATGTGCCCCTTTCATGCACATGCCCCGCCGCAGAGGGTTCTCCTAGCTCTACGTTGCCCACTATATCTTTGTTATACAGGCCGTGAAAATACCTCTGTTATCTCCTCTTAATGTCTTGGGACTCTGTGAGTACTTGTCCTGCTTCATCATGTATATCAATACATATTAAATTTAAAGTTGTTAAAAAATTAAAATTGCAAACTTTAAAAATATTTGTTTAAAATATTTAGTTCTAAATAATAACATTAGTTTTAACATATTGTGTGTGTATATATATTAATAAATAAGTACTAGTTTCAAAACTTTAACTTATACAATTATCTATTTAAATATAATAAATTTAATATTATATAGGAGATTAAAAAATATAAATCAAAATTAAAAAAAATGAAAACTAGAAACCATCAAGAAAAGATTTTCATAGTCTCCATTCATTCCCTCTAATTATAAATGTATGTGTTGAGTGGCCACCTTAACATATTTTAAGACATGTATAAGCAATTTTGGTTTTAAGATAACAAAAAAAAAGAGATTCCACTTGGTAGAACCCGTACATATGTAGAAACATTGAACGTCTCCAGCTTACCAGACATAAAAGAGTACGTGGCGTTGGCAACTAATACTAATTTTGATATGGCTATAGAAAAGTGTACTGACTATTTGGGTTATAACTTCTTCTATCAAAGCTGTTGTTTGCAATGGATTTGGACTTATGCTATAAAAACAATAATAATAACAAAGTGGAAAAAGTAATGCAAACGAAGTGTCACTGAAGAAAAATGATTTTCCAACTAATTTTAGACAACTTTTCACTCTTTTGTCAAATTTTCCTCGTAAACCCTTTATTCCCAAAGAAGACAAATTACCTAATGAAATCTCTATTGGGGTGTTTTCGGAATACTAAATGAGAAAAAAGTCGGTCGTTTGAATGTCTCTCATATTCTCACCGCCTCCGTGTCGTCTCCCGTGAGTAAATTTAAGTACTTTCCTTCTTTTTCCAAATTTCTCTACATCCCCAAATCTAGGGCTCTCTCTTCTAACAAGGTAAACTGCTTTTTCTCCCTGAAGCCTCTAATTCATTTCAAAGCTTCAATCTTGACTACTCACTTGGCTATACCGATTGTTTCTCTTCTTTATCTGTCCAATGTTATCGTTTTTAAAATGTTGGTTCTGAGTTTTAGATGGTAAATATGTTTTCTTTACTTTTGAATTTGTTAGGTTTAAGGAAATGAGAGCAGTGTTTATGCTAGTTCCACATAACGATTTTTTAACAATTTTCTATATATTAATTTTTATCGAAAGTTTTAATCTCGTGTTCTATGTTCTGTTTAACTTGATAACTAAAAACAAGTGACTTTGCTTTTATATATATTCTTATCGAGTTGTTGTGTTTCATCTAAAAAATAGGTCTTCTTTACTTTATGCGGGAATGCGAGTTAGTTCATTGTTTCAAGTGTTTTATTGAAAATAATGTACATTCAATGGCAATTTGTTCCTTTTCCTTGTCAATCCCGTCTCGAGGCGAAATTTCTCGAATTCCAAAGGTAGATCCCAGCTCACCATTAATATGGTCATCGTTCCTTCCTCCAACACTTCGATAGGCTTTGAGACCTCGGTGTTCGAGAAGGAGAAGGTTACACTTGCTAGTCGCGATGAGGTAATTTGATATTTGGGTGTGTTTACTAGAGGAAAGTTTGGAGCTTTCTGGGTTTGTGTAGTTCTACTTGGCTATGTGAACTGCTTTTATGTGCTTATTCATGTTGGGGAAAGCAGTGGGCTTTTTGGGGAGGTAGGAACTAAAAGAGGGGAAACTGTTGAGGATTTCCTGTGTATTTGTTTGAGTGGTTGTTCTATTCACGAGGAAAAGCTACGCTATAGGTTTAAAGTATTTAGTGTTTATATGTTGTATTTAGTGATTATATCACTACAAGAAAAGAGGTGAATAGTGACAGAAATTTAGGGACCGGTAACATTCTGTTTGTAATTACTGATGAAATTAAAACGCTTTGGAAAAATAAGACGGTAAGTAACCATTTATTGGCGGCAAAAATTCGTCGTTAAAATGACATCGATAAATTAAGAACCCAATCGTCGTTTAAAAAATGTAACAAAATGACGTCGTTTTGGCTGAACCAAAATGACTTCATTTTGGTTCACGTTTTAAAGCAGGGGCGCAACCCTCCTTTCCCATCGTGCGCCTGCTTTCCTTTTCTTCTCCTCTCCTTCATCATCGCTGCCTGTGTCCACTGTCTGCAGCCATCGCCGCCGTCTGGTCTTTCTTTCGTCGTGGAGGCTTGCGTTGCCGACGTCCCCTACTCCAGCCACCCTAACCGAAGGTAATGTCCTGTTTAAAACCATCCTCTCCTTCCTCTACATTTGTGTTTCGGTGGATTATGTTTTGGGTAATATGGAGTTGTTGTTTGATTTTAAATGTTAATTAGTGATTGTTACTGATAAGGTATGTGTTTGTTAGAGAATAAAGGAAAAAATTTGGAATTTTGTGTTGAATTAGGGATGAAAATGAGATGCACACCAAATGTTTGAGAAAATGCTTATAGATGTTTGCCTTGAAATGTTGTTGAATTTGAATTATTGGTGTTCTTTTGGAAGAAGTTTAAATGTATGCTGATATATTATAGTTGTTTATAGGAATGTTATATGGGGTTGAATTTGAAATTGTTGTTTCAATTTATTTAAAAATAAAAATAACTTATAATGTTAATATATGATTATGTATTGAT
>JAOTAX010000006.1:6398285-6420864 GCA_025629825.1 Erythroxylum guanchezii | reverse complement strand
TTGGCAAGTGACACTTGTCACTTGCCACATGTCCAATTTCCATGGAGCCAACTATCTAATCCATTCAAACCCAATTCAAATTATCTCTTAAGTAATGGCACTTGTCAATAATTCCCAAAGTCATGTGTTAAAAATTCCATTGCCAATTGACAGTAAATTCTACTACCATTAATCAATTGGTCTGCCATTGGGCATTTTTCCTAGTCCAAAAATTACCCCGAATTTTCAGAAAAAAAATTTCCTAAAATTTTCCAAAAATTCTAAAACAACACTTTCACTCTCCAATTCAATGTTCAATACCAATAACCTATAATTCTCAAAACAATCACATTTATTAACAATTATACCCGGAATGTCAATGAATGCATGTACAATTATCTTCATGTGCAAAAAGTTCATTATTCACATGTATGTGTATGTCACAATAGGCATGAGCATGCAAATGCATTTCTAAACTCTCATTGTAAACCTATATTTACTGATCTACCCTTCCCATAGGTAATGGGATGTTACACTGACAGATTAGTGATATCCTTTAATAACTAGATGAGGTTTATAGCACTTTATAGAGCCATTTGGTTTATTTTTAGTATAGATGACCAATTTACAACTAATAATGTTGATATTAGGTGGAGGAGGGACAAGGTCCAAGTTTGGCTATAATATAGGGTTTTAAACTCAACTTATGCAACTTGCTACCAGTGGAAGAGTTTTTTAGGTTGGGTGAAAGAATTAGGATCAAATTCTTGAGTGGGTCACCGGTGACATAGTAAGAGAAGTTACAAGACATAAAAGTTTTGTCTCGAGTTTGAGTGAACATTGTATGTTGATGTATTGAGGGTGGTAGAGGTCATAGTGGTTCAAGATAGAGGTAGTTTATAGAGATATAGATTGTGTACGTGAAAGTAAAGATGGTGGAAGTAAAGTTAAGGATATTTGAATGAAGGAGGATGAAGGATTAGTTGTAGAAATAGTGGGTGTTTAAACTTATAAAAATTCTCCTTTAATGAAGTAAAAATGTCAAGAAATATAAATTTTATTAGTTTGGGGGTCAAAGCAGTGTTAACCTTGCATTTTAATAGATATTTGAGAAAAAATACGATGTGAACTTAGGTTTAAGTTTGTCATATCATTTAGGTCCAAAAATAATGACATCTAAAGACACAAAGATGGGACATGTTAGGTTTGACTAAAAAAAGGGTGTCGTAACATGAATTATAGCTGATAATAGGTGTAGGAAAAAGGTTTATGAGATACATGGTAGTAGAAAAGGCTTCATACAAAAAAAATTAGAAAGAGAGGCATGAATAAGAAGAGTGAGGCAAGTTTCTAATTTGTCGAATTTTATAGTCATCAAGTCCATTTTGTTAGAGAGTGTGAGGACAAGAGAGACAGTATGAAATTCCATGAGGTTTAAGATTGGAAAAAGGCTTTTGATGAGTTCATTAGATCCATCACATGAAAACATGTTGATGGTGGTGGGAACCATGCTTTTAATGTGAATTAAAAGATAGCTCCATGTGAAATGAATAAATTTTTTTGATAAAGATAATGGAAAAATGGTGCCCAAAGACAATCAAGTACTTTTACATTGGAAGCATAAAATGCATAAATTTATTACACAAAGCACTTGACAATTGAGAAAGAGTTTTATTTCAAGGATGTCCGAGATAATGATGTAAAATGTCAGACAAAACATGACATGTTGTAAGAACAACAGAATTATTGAAAGCTTATAGGATTTATATGGGGTAGAGATTACTATAGATATTACTTCAAGAAGCGATATCTTAGTTTATAAATCGTTCATAATATAACAACAAGGGTCATACTCAATAAACGAAGAATTGTCTTTAACAAATTTGGAAACATATAAAATATTATTAGGTGTGTTGGGGATGATTAAAATATCACAAAGAAAAAGAGGTTCAGGGTGTATGTGAGGAGTTAGTGTGACAGTAGATGTAATCAAAAGAGTGTTATTATTACTGATGAGCACTTAATTGGTTCCTTCATATGGTCTCACAGATTCATCAAGTTATAAATTAAAAGCCATATAACAAGTCACAACTATGTTTAGTAACCATTCAACTATGTCAATTAAGGTAAGATGGGTGTTGGTTGGTTCATTTTGAAGATTCATAGTGGTAAAAGCAATTTGAAGGTGATTTGAAGAGGTAGGCTAGGCATTATGGGATTCACAATACCTAAGTTGACATCTTCCAACAATATGACCCTATTTGTAAAAAATTTGGTATTTAGTGTTGTTTGTTTAATTAGGCCAAATGGGTTATTAGAGTAGGCTCAATAATATTAGTTAAAATAAAGGTAGGTTATGGGTTTGGCATGTTTGGCACGATGAAACATAATTTTAGTTAGACTGATGACCATACCCAATAGATGAGGCAGTGGGATAATTGAAAATATGGAGTTTATTATTTGATGAATTTAGATAACAGTTACTTTTTCCTTTGTTGTTGTGATGGTGGTTGCCTCATTAGTCATTATTTTCGTAAGTTCTATAGTTAAGATTTATAACCACCATAAATGCAGTTTCAGGTAAGTCAACATTAAGGGAATGGTAGTTAGTAAGATGTTGTTCATAGAGAAGGAGTTTGGCACATAGGTCTAAGAACAAAGGTAGAGTGTCGTGGTTATCCATAATGGTGACAAAGGATTTGTAGTTTAATATCGTTCTATTGAAAGCAAATAAAGCAAGATCTTCATCAAAAATTAAATCTTCAATAATAGTGAGGTCTTCAATGGTGGAGGAGAGAATTGATAAGTATTATATGATAGAAGAGTCACCTTGTTTAATAGTGTGGAGATGGAATCATAAAAGTGACGCTGGGTGGTGATTTAATATACAAATTTGTATTTTAAAGGTTTTCTAAAGGTACAAGGTGTGGTGCATCTTAGAGTTAGTGAAGTAATAGCAAGAGAGAGAGTTGTAACAAACAATAATAGATAAGTCGCTCCATCTTTTACCACTAAAGGAATTTGAGAGATTTGTAGTCAGGGGTAGACATGCTAAGCTTTAGAGGTGGTGGATGCTACCCCCTAACATAACCAAATAGGTAACAGGTAAGACTATTGATTGTACTTGGTTTCTCCAAATCAAATAATTACTTACACCAAAGGTGGTGATGAAACTTATTATATTGGTAATTAAAAGTGTTGTGATTTTCAGTGTTTGAGTTATGGTGTTTAGTGTCAGATTTGGAGTTAATGGAAAATAATATCTTACAGATGATGAGTGGAATGGGTGATTAAAATTGATAATAGGCAAGGAAAAAAAATTGTTATGGGCTCTTAATACCATGAATGTGCAATGTATAAGCTACATTTTCATTAATGAAAAAGAAAAATATACATATCCAATTTATACATTTTCTTTAGGTGTAAAAATAGAAATAAAAACATCCTATGATAATTAAATAATCATAATTACATGATTCCAGTAAGTGAAGAGAATTAATTTAAAGACAACTTAAATTTTGAACCTGAATTCAAGCTATTATTACTTTCAAAAAAGGGTTGAGAAAATATTAGCCTTTGTGAAGAAAAGACATAGAAAAAGAAGAATATTTGCCAAAACAAAAACTACTCACCAAAATAAAAAGTAGATATAAATTTGAGTTATACAAATACATATAAGAAGTCAATAAAAGGAGGTAAAAGCTTGAATTAATATAAAGTAGTTGAGGCACAATTGTACCCTTGAATGCTAGGTTTAATCAAATCCTAGACTATATATGAAGAAAAGACCTAACCAAACTATCAAAACCAATACCATTAACAAGCCGGTAAATATTATATACTTGTTTATTATAAAAGACATGACATAGAGGAATGTATAAACATAAAGAGGAGAATGAAAAGTTACTGTGAAAGGGAAACTTAAAGCAATTCCTACAGAACCACTAAAGAAATAAATCCCAAGAATGTGAACTTATCCAAAAATAAAATTATGAGCCTAGCTATAAGAGCACAATATAATGCTTATGAAACTATAAAAGAAAAGGATGTGATACCATAATAGAGAACATTATAAATGAAATAATTAGATAATATCCAAGATTAGTATAACTTACCTTAAAATTTTGACTTGGACGAGTCATGAGAATGTAAGATCAAGTGTAAAGAGGAAAAAAGCAAGCCAAATAGGATTTGAAGATGAAGAAAGAGTATAGTTGCTTAGTCGATATAAGGATGTTATTGTCATCAAGTAAGGATATCTAACTATAAGGTGAAGAGAATATTGATAGATAATGGGAGCTTGGTAGATATCTTATTTCATAGCCTCTTCTATGAAATAGGACTACAAAATATTTAATTAAATCTAACATATTAGGAAATATAATTTTGCTATTATGTGTGAAATTGATCTGAAATTGATAGTGCATAGATGAAACATAAATCCCAAATTCGAACCTATGAAATAGAAGAAAAAGGTCATCATCAGAGCGACACAATAGGTGATATAAGAAAATTTGATAATTAAAGTTAGTTTCATTAAGAAATTTGAGTACTTATAATGGTTAGAACACATTGTAACAATCATAATGGCAAATGACAAATAAAGGATATGTGTGCACTTCATACACTTGAACAAGGTGGCTATGTTTTTATAGATGCATACTCAAGTTATAAAAATATTTAAATGTATGAGCCAAATTAGCGTAAGATAATCTTTCATTACCCACAATAAGATCTACTACTATTGAGTGATGCCTTTCAAACAAAAAAATGTTGGTTTAATGTACTAGATATTAGTAAATATCAATGGTATGATAATAAAGAACTATAAATAAATAAGGCCATAGCATATACTTGCATGAAATTTGTTTTCCACCATATGAAGGTACAAAATGAAGATATAAAGAAATATGTGTTCATTTTTTTAAAAGAAAATATTAGTCTTTGTGGTATGCCAAAAAGAAATAAAGCAAAATCCTTAGAAGATTATAATCATTATCAACATGGCAACTATTACGATCAACGAAAAAATTCAAAACTTATAAAAAGGATATTTAACTTAGCACGATTCTCATTTAATTTTATGGATAAGTATTTGCCCATTTCTTTAAATTTTGAGACAACTAAAACAATTTGAATGGAATGCAAATTGTTAAAAAACATTCAAAGATTTAAAGGAGTACCTCAGGAATCCCTCACTCCTAACTATGCCACTGTATATCAAAGACTTGTTCTTAAACATGTTCATTTCTGAAGAAGCCATATGTAAAGTTCTAGTAAGAGATATCAATAATCAAATGATAATTTATGATGTAAGCAAAATTTTATAGTGCTTGGAGTTAAGATATTTGAACATCGAGAAACTCATTTTAGCATTAGTTATGATAGATAAAAAACATATATATTACTTTTAGCCACTTGTTATAAATGTAGTCACAAATATGCCTCTCCAATATAATCTTCATAGACATGAAGTTCTAACAAGAATGTTCAAGTGGAGTTTTGAATTAAATGAATAATCCGATATCTCTTGAGAAGATTCATAAAGTTACAGGTGATTGCAGTATTCATAATATTATTAAAGGATTAAAAGAAAAAAATTTAGATCTAACATCGATAGAATGGATCATTTATAAAAATGAAGCATCTAAAGAGGAAGGAAGTGAAGCTAGTGTAAACATAGTCATAAAATCTTAACAAAGTTAAAATTACAGAGTAACTAATAATAAGACATAATATGTTCTAATGTTGTGTTCCCTTAAGTCTGAAGGTATCAAGGAAAAAGTGTCCTCCATAATACATCCATAAATCGTTAACTTAGTTAAGGTGACATACAGAACTATCCATTAAGCGTCAAACATAAATGTAAATGAAACAAAAGAAAATTATCTTGAACAATTGTCTAGTATATATTGAGCATACATAACTATTCCAGGGATCATCACAAGAGAATCTTATTTTACTTTAGCCTTTAGAGTTGAAGTATTAATCTCTAAAATTGAAATATATAAATAGCCAATTTTTAGGAATGTGGAAATAAAAATAACTTACAATTCCAATTAGATCTTGTTAAAAAAAAAGGGAGGAAGGAAAGATTCAAAAAAAGTAACATGCCAATAAAAGATACAAATGTTCAACTTATGAAGAACAATAATTCATGACCTAAAACATGGCAATATAGTCTTAAAAGAAATATATGTAACATATAGATTGGAAGCAAAGGAAAAGCTTGTCGTAAATTGGATTTATCTATATAAAATTAAAAAACTTGTCATACCTGATACTTGTCATTTGGATTAATAAGACGACAGTGAGATATCCTAAGTTTAAAACAGACAACACTTAAGACTATTATTTGTAGTAGCTTTATTTTAAGTTTGTTTTCTTTATTTCTATCTATTGGTCCATAATGGCACCCAAAGGAGGGTTAAACTGATTACTAGTGAAAATTTTAAAATTATTATTTTAAAATGTAATTTGATCAAATTTAAAGAGAGTGATATTAAGAAATAACAATGTAGTTAAGTATGATCATACCAATATCATTATCTTTATGTGTATGTGTGTGAGTGAGTGAGTGTATATATATAAAGATTATTATCAATCAAAGTTTCTTAAGCTTGAAAGAAATTCCATAATATGAGGAGCACTACCAAAAACACCTTAGTGTTTATATACAAAATATTTGGGGTAAAACACCCTTCCAAAATATACTAAGTTAAAAACTCATCCAAAGTATTTATTATTAAACAAACAAACCAAAAGAATATCCAAAATAAATATTGTTGAAAACACACTAGAATATTCTAAGTATAATTTGAATCCTTTTATTCAAGTTAAAAAATTCATTTTTCAACTTTGTACTCCTTTCATGTGAAATATTCACTCTAGTTATTATAATAGTCTACAATTAAACTCCTAATATTCTTTTCAAGAGCATTAATAAGTTTACTCATCTCAATTATCTTCTTTTTCACTTTTGTCCTTCATATAAGCCAAGTCCTTCAAAATCTTCTCATTTTGTTACAACAACTTCCTGTTGCACTAAAAAAAACCTATCCATCTCAACACTTATTAGAAATCACAATTTAGTTAATAGATTGAATTATAATAATATAATTATTACCAATTATCTCCTTTTTTCTTTTTTGTCCTTCACATAAGCCAACTCCTTCACAATCTTCTCATTTTGTTACAACAACTCCCTGTTGCACTAAAAAAACTTATCCATCTCAACACTTATTACAAATCACAATTTAGTTAATAGATTGAATTATAATAATATAATTATTACAAAATGTACATAGTCGAAGTATTCTTAAATTCAAAGTAAAATGGTGCTTTAGATGATAATGGATGGTCTCCTATAACTCATTGTATATGATTTTTTTACTCTATAATGACCATTCCTTTAAAAATCTAATGCCCAATCTCATTTTGTCCAAAACTGAAATTGTCCACTTCCACATTCCAAAGAGGATAAAATGTTGCATCTTTAGATCTAACATTCTTCCCTTTAACTTATTTCGAGGGACCAGTATGAGGCATTAGCCCAAAGTTCTCTATCTTTTTTGCTTTTTAGATAAGTCAAGTCATTCGATTATATTCAGTAGATATTATCCTACTAAAGTCCATCCTTATTAAAACCATGGTCACTATTAGTGTGAAGAATATAATGATATAAAGTTAAGGTAAATATTTAGATGAAAAATATATAGGCCTGTCAAATTATAACACTTACATCCAATTAAAAATTCTCATTTTAATATTTGTTTGTTTGAGACAAAGGTTTTTTTTAATTCAATAAAGCTTTATCTTGAAGCTTTAGTAGCTCATTGAATTTTATCCTCTGATTAAAATATAAATTTACTTCCCCTAAACTTGCCTAAACTCCTAATTAGTACCATCTTTAAGAGAGAGAAAAATGACACATGATCTCTAACCATAAGTTTCCTTTAGAGGTTTAGCTAGATACATACTAGGTTTGGCATTAAGACTATACCAATCGACTAGTTTTACGTAAGATTTTATTTGGAGTATATATTTAAATAATTTTAGGGTAAGTTTGATACTTCTTAAATAGAAAGTTGTAAGGAATGATGTAATATGGTATAATATCAAGGGTGAATTTGGTTAATATTCATGTTGATAAATTCATTTGAAGTAATGTCATTCAATATTTGAGGTTGTTATAGTAAGCTCCTACTTCATCAATGTAAGAATGAAAAACATGAAGGAATTGGTAGCTAATCTTTACAAATGTAAGAATGAAAATTTTTAACTTGATACTTCTGAAAGATCTAAACCTAATTTTTCCTACATATTTGTTCAACCTGATAATTTTCCATATTTTTATGAATGGTTCTATAACCATATGGAAAGATGAACCAATATTCTGTACACTATGATGCAAATTTGTCAATGGCAATCATAAAAACAAACAGACCAAGGCCAAAATTTGCACATCAAAGACACAAATCTCAATATGGAGAATGCATAAATAATGTTGAACAAGAGTTCACATGCTAAGAGGTAGATTTGTTAATAGAGATCATGTAAACAAAAATGAAAAGTTAGAATGGTAAGATTTAATATGTTAAATATATAGATCAAACAGTGGTAATCAAGATAATGAAGACGAAGAGTTTACATAATAAGATATAGATCTACTAATGATGATATTGCAAACAAAGACGAACAACTATTTTGCATAGTAAGGATGCAAATTTGGAAATGGTGATTGTATAAACAAAAATTAACCAATAATTATCATACAAGTTATACTCCTATCAAAGGCAATTATGCAACAACATCACAAAAATGCTAAAACAGATGATAAAACACTTTAAAAATCCTACAAAATTTCAAAAGAAAAATATGATTCTAGAATTAAAATAAAAATCACAAATCATCTAAAGCATTAATAAGATATGTTTACAAAAAGGCCATAAAATTTGTTCCCTCACATTAAAGGGTTAACCAAGCACATGAAGTAACTTCATCATTAATAAGAGAGGGAACAATAGCAGTAGGCTTGTTATTGCAATTTAGAAGCAATGCTACAAATTCATCCTTGTGATTATCATCGTATACACTTCCTCTAGTGATGATGGCTTTGGCAAGCATATCTCCAAAGAGTAGGTCATTAACATTTGG
Organism: Erythroxylum guanchezii; assembly: GCA_025629825.1. Classification (NCBI taxonomy): domain Eukaryota; kingdom Viridiplantae; phylum Streptophyta; class Magnoliopsida; order Malpighiales; family Erythroxylaceae; genus Erythroxylum; species Erythroxylum guanchezii. The sequence goes on along the minus strand of JAOTAX010000006.1, from coordinate 6,411,729 downwards.
GTTTGGATGTCTCACCCTCAACAATATTCAAAAGCCATTAAAATCTTTGATGAAGTAGTCAATTATCTTTTCACAATTGAGTGATTAAAAAATCTTACTATCTAAAAAATCCCTATAAATCTAAATCCTATACTCACCAGTGGCTTATTCACACATGGCCTGTTTAACTAGCTTATTGGTTGTGGTTAGTTATTGAAAAGTAAACTCAAACATCTCATAAACTTGCTTCAGCTATTCTACCTCTCTAGCATTGGTCTCTCTCAATGTTGTAAGATCTTTGTTCAATAATTCCATGTTACTTATCAACTAATCTTTCTTACAAATAAACCTCTCAATCTCTACAGTAACCTAATCATTGCAAATAGCCAAAGAGTGTAAGGCCTTTAAGTAAAGGTGTAACAGCCCAAACCATCCGCCCACAGATATTGTCCACTTTAGGTTACCCCTCGGGCCAAACCCCCTTATGGTTTTGCTCTTCCTACCTTTGGAAAAACGCGTCTCGTGGGGGAGAGGTATCCATACCCTTATAAGGCATACTTCGTTCTCTTCTCCAACCAATGTGGGATCTCACACTCTCCACCCCCTTAAGGCCTAGCCCTCTTTAGGGCCTAGCCTAGTTGGCAAAACGGTTTGGTTACTAGCTCTGATACCATTTGTAACAGCCCAAACCACCCGCCTATAAATATTGTCTGCTTTGGGTTGCTCCTCGGGCCAAACCCCTCACGATTTTGCTCTTCCCACCCTTGGAAAAATGCGTATGTAAGGAAGAGGTATCCACACCCTTATAAGGCATGCTTCGTTCTCCTTCCTAACTGTTGTGGGATCTTACAATCCACCCCTAGGAGGCTCAGCATCCTCGGTGATACAACGGCCTGAGTACTGACTCTGATACCACTGTAACAGCCCAGACCACCTGCTCACAAATATTATCCACTTTGGGTTGCCCCTTAGGTCAAACCCCTCACGGTTTTGCTCTTCCCACCCTTGAGAAAAGGCGTCTTGTGGGGGAGAGGTATCCATACCCTTATAAGGCATACTTCGTTCTCCTCTCCAACCAATGTGGGATCTCACACTCTTCACCCCCTTAGGGCCTAGCCTAGCTGGCACAACAATTCAAGTACTGGCTCTGATACCATTTTCTAATCCTATCTGGGCCTCCTAAGAGGTAGATTGTGAGATCCCACATTGGTTAGAGAACGAAGTATGCCTTATAAGGGTATGGATATCTCTCCCCCACATGACACGTTTTTCATACCCTAAGGCATCGGATCCCATCAAAACTCCGAATTTAAACGTGCTTGGGCGAGAGTAGTATCAGGATAGGTGACCTTCTGGGAAGTTCTGTGGAAAAACAAAACTGTGCGGGCTGGCCCTAAAATGGACAATATCTGTGGGCGGGTGGTCTAAGCTGTTACAAATGGGGTGAGTTGGGGAAGCCATATTTCTCAAATGGGATTATAATATCCTAAGACATGCATGATGACTTGAATGTGAATTTTGAATCTAGGCATGGTAGAATTGAATTTCAAATGGTATCAGAGCCGGTACTCAAATCGTTGTGCAAAGTGTGAAAACCCACATTGGATAGACAAGAGAACGAAGTATGCCTTATAAGATGGATACCTCTCCCCCACAAAACGCGTTTTTTCAAGGGTTAGAAGAGCAAAACCATGAGAGGTTTGGCCCGAGGGGCAAACCAAAGTAGACAATTTCTGTGGGCGAGTGGTCTGGGCTGTTACAATGGTATCAGAGCCAGTACTCGAGCTGTTGTGCTAGTGAGGACGTTAGGCCTCCTAGGGGATGGATTGTAAGATCCCACATCGGTTGGGGAGGAGAACGAAGCATGCCTTATAAGAGTGTGGATACCTCTCCCTTACAAGATGCGTTTTTCATGCCCTAACGTGCCGGATCCCATCAGAACTCCGAAGTTAAACGTGCTTGGGCAAAAGCAGTACGAGGATGGGTGACCTCTTGGGAAGTCCTGTGAGAAAATGAAACTGTGCAGGCTGGGCCTAAAGTGGACAATATCTGTGGGCGGGTGGTCTGGGTTGTTACAAATGAAATCAGAGTGGCGTAACAGAAGCATGGTGGGCCCATAAACCACAGGTCCCAGGATCGAAACCTGGCTCTGATACCATTTAGAGTGTGAGATCCCACATTGGTTGGAGAGGAGAACGAAGTATGCTTATAAGAGTATGGATACCTCTCCCCCACAAGACGCGTTTTTTCAAAGGTGGAAAGAGCAAAACCGTGAGGGGTTTGGTCCGAGGAGCAACCCAAAGCGGACAATATCTGTGGACAGGTGGTTTGGGCTGCTACAAAATTATAAGATCCCACATTGGTTGGGGAGGAGAACGAAGCACGCTTTATAAAGGTGTGGATACCTCTCCCTTACAAACGCGTTTTCCCAAAGGTGGGAAGAGCAAAACCGTGAGAGATTTAGCCCGAGGGGCAACTCAAAGCGGACAATATCTATGGGCGGGTGGTCTGAGCTGTTACAAATGGTATCAGAGCCGGTACTCGAACCGTTGTGCTAGCTATGCTGGGTCCTAAAAAGGGCTGAATCCTAAGGAGGTGGAGAGTGTGAGATCCCACATTGGTTGGAGTGGAAAATGAAGTGTGCCTTATAAGGGTATGGATACCTCTCCCCCATAAGACGCGTTTTTCCAAGGGTGAAAAGAGCAAAACCATGAGGGGTTTAGCCCGAGAGGCAACCCAAAGCGAACAATATCTATAGGCGAGTGGTCTGGGTTGTTACAAAAGGTGAAGGAGGAAGGACAAGCACGTTGGTGATAAAGACAATCACACATATTAATGAACACACAACCTTAAGAAACTTATTCGAGCCATATTGTGCTTTTTTAAGGAACAAAGGGTTTCTTATGTTCGCTTACCTAAACGACGCTTGTTCCTAGGGAAACCATACCTTAACAAATGTACAAATCCACACTACTAGTTCTGAAGACAAAATATTTCAACTTTATATCCCAGTGAGGGTAAAAAAATCCTCTTCCTTAGGCTTGTTAGAAACTAAAGGATGCTCAATAGGGAGGGTGGCAATAGTGCTACCTCTTTGACAACTTCCACATGAAGGTTGTTAGCTCACTCGATAGAGACGACCTCCTACCCCAATTGAGCATCTTTGTTCCTTTTCTTCAAGGTATCCATAACACTATTTAATCTTTTTTTATTACCATATTCAATAACTTCTTTACAATGTTTTCTACATAATGATAAAATGTTAAATAATTAAAGACCTAAAATGAAAAACAACAAGAAAGGATGAAAATGTATGCATTTTTGTATTTGAGACCCTAAATTCTAGCAGGATGTCCTCTTCCAACATTGCTTCTTTTGGGGTTGGTGAAGATTCTTATATAACAAGATTCACACTAGATTACGTAGCACTATGTGGTTTATACACCTCTGGTTAAATAGGGGGTAACATCTTTTTATACAACCCTAAATGACCAACTACTATTATCCTCTAAAATAAAGAACACAAACTTCTTCGTCCACTTATATGTCCTATAGGGGGAGAAAGAGAGCATCATCCTAGGCTTAAGTGGAGACTAAACCATCCCAAATGCTTTCTGGAAGGCCTAATTTGATTCATAAATTTAAAAAGTTCTAAAGAAGGCTTAGCCTCTCTTAGTCAGTAATAAATTTAAAAAATATGTTTTAACCCCTAAGATCTTTACTAAAATTTAAGTTAAACCTTAACAAATGTTGATGTTCAAAAAATACTCTTTATAAATTGTGTCATTTAGTCCTTAGACTAACAAAACTCTAAATTTCTTTCAAGGTCTCCTCAGTCTTGCTTATGTAGTTTTTTCTTTTAAGTTTGGGGCATATGTAAGTAGAATAGGTAACTAACATGACCCTTAAATCTTCTTCCCTATCTTTTTCATCTAAATAGTTCATTTAATTTTCCATAGGCATCTTCTTACTTGTCATATTCTTTTTGCTCTTGAAAGGATTCATAATTCTTAATGCCATTATTCATCATCACAATTTAAGCCACCAACATTTTCTTTTTTTTCAGCATGAATTTGCTAGGCTATAGATTCATTCACTTGCAAAGAAAAGGTCTCATCTTTGATGTTACTAGTAAATATAGGAAAGTCACAAAAACTCATCCAAATGATCATGAGATAGATGCACAGTAAAATGAGGGGAACTAAGAACAAAGAGTGACGATTGTGAATCATATATAGCTTCATCCCCATTCATTTTATGTGCCTCATTCTCACTATTTTCTTTATGCAAAAACAGATGTTTGAGATTTTACAATATTCTCCAGGTAGTCATTATCAAATATTGTCTACATGGTAGATTCACTTCTTTCTCCATCGTTGCACTGTAACTTATTCTCTAGAAAAGTAAAAGGACCAGGAGGCTTGTTCAAAATCATTATCTTATAACTTATTCTCTAGAAAAGTAGAAAGACCAGGATGCTCATTCCCACTTTTATAAGAACTTCTTTGTAATGACCTTATATATAGAGGTGGAAGAATATGATGTTCCCTCATGGACTACAGTAAAATCTTAAAGAAATAAAGCTCATCTACGTTAGAATTGTGACATACATGTTCATAGTATGGAGGATAAACACCATCACGAGCATGACTCTATCCTTTTCCACCTTCATCAAATATATCAATGAGGATTTTATAAAATTCATATATTCCATCTCTAGACTTCTACTAATATGATCTCTGTCTTCAATAGTGCAGAAATGGAAAATTAGCAACAAAGCCCAAATTGGAGACGAGCATCAATAAAGAGGACAACCTAAAGCAAATAACTTTTGGGGATTTAAGGTTTCACATTTTGGGGTTTCAGGGATTTAGGAACCACGTCAACCTTCTACGTGACTTATGTGGGTCTCAAACTTAAAAAAGCAATGTAAACAAGACTAAAAAGGTTCCATTAGTTTAAGAGATAAATGAAATTATTTGTAAGTCATTCAAATATTTTTTAAACATTGACAAACATTAAGATCAAACTTAAATTTGGGGGAAAATCTTAATAATTGAATGAAGCTTCAACTTTCTTGATATAACTGCCTAGAAATAATTACAATATGTGAATGAAATATATACTTTGAATAACATCATGGTACAAGGAATAAGAATAACTAACCACGACAGTTTAGAAACCTAATTAACGTAACCCTTTGGTTGCTTTATACTTATAATACATATTGTTAAGATATTTGTTATGATATCTTTTTAATTAATTTGGGCTTTATTTGTAATTGGACATAGTTAGATATATGTGGAATATAATTATGATAAGTTATCTACCTTAAGTGGGATTCTTGAAGAAAAAGGTTGCATGAAGGATAAAATCCTAATGAAGATAGGAATTATTTGGGATAATATCACCATATTTTAATAAGGATAAGGCACAACTTATTTGGCAATTTTGGAGCTATCTTTGGTAGCCTATTTCGGTGATTTGTGTTATTTAAGGCAGCTAGATTTTTTAGTGATTTTAATCATCTTAGGCAGCTGTATGTTCTCCATTTGTTGTGTGAATTTTTTGGGCTATCCAATTATTGTTTTTATGTTATAAAATGCCCAGCAGATTGGTGTGGTTAAAAAGGTCTATTATTTATGACTTTTCAGTGATGAGACGATTGTTCGTTTGATAACTTTTATGGCTACTGTGCATGGAATGCTTCAGTGATTATTTCGAGGGTTCACAACAGAATTCTTGGTAGATGACTTCCTATACTCTTGATTGATAAAGCTAGATATTTAGGGGAGTGTTTTTATCTCAAGTTTTTTTTCTTTGTCTATGCCTTTATTGATTTAATCACTTGAGTTGTCTTATTCTCATCTTTAGTATCAAACATTGTTATGAAAATTCTCTATTGAGGTTAGCACAAAGTGGTCATATTATTGAGAGTGAAATACTTTCATGGGGTGTGAGGACGAGTGAATAGTATTAAAGTTTAAGTGATGTCAGCTTAGTAAAGCCTTGTATAAACCTATTGTTCTTTGGTGAAAGTGATTAAGTTAGGTGAGGGCCCTACAAACGTAAGCAAGATGTGTTAAACTGCGTTACCAAATCTTAGTTGTCAATTTGTTTATTGTTTTTTTAATTTTCCTGTTTATGTTTTTCTGAAAAATGAATAGAAGCTGACACAGTTGCTTTTTATCAAGCAACCGACAGAAATAGTTCAAAGTAATTGTGGCAGAACTAGGACCTTTGTGACATTACATCTTTTGGGACTTTCAATTGTTATCAGAGCATGATTCACCTAATCAAAACTTGGTAGGTCAAGTTGGTGTAAATCTGTGTTATGCAATTATGTCTAGAAAAAAGGGCATCAATCGCTAGGCCACCGTTGTTAGATGGTTCAAATTATCTTGCTTGGAAATCAAAGATGAGAGTATTCATTCAAGAACAAGGAACCAAAGCATGGAATTCATTGTTGAATGGCTATACACATCCAGTGATGATTGATGAAAAGGGTGAAGCAGTACTTAATGATCCATCAGAATGGATAAGGGCTGAAGAAGAAGGGGCGCTTGGAAATTTTCAAGTTAGGAAGACGTATTTGAATTTGAAACTCGTCAAGAAAAATTAAGATCGTTGCCTCTAAGATTCATACTGAAAATTGCAGCCATTGAAGAAACCTATGATAGGAATGAATTATCTTTGAAGAAAGTAATTTGGAATTTTACCAACTTTGAGATGAATTTGTTGAGAGATAAATGAGAGAAGAACAAAGGGTTGACATTGCAAGATAAGGTTGGAAAACTCATGAATGACTTAGGAGATGAATTCGATAAGAAAAAGGATACGGTGTTAATGACAAGAAATTTCATCAAGTGCTTAAAAAAGATGAATAAAGATATGCCCGATTTTAAGCAAAAGGGTGGAAACTTATCAAATAATAATTTCAAACAACAAGCTAAAACTCGAAAGGGTAAAAGAAAGGTGAAGAAAATTTAATGTCATGAATGTCTAGGTTTCGGACATGTGCAAGCGAAATATGCTAACACTTTAAAGGAGAGAAAAGGGAAGTATTAGACGAGCACTTAGAGTGAGAATGAATATAAAAGAGAGTATGGTAATAAAGAGGAATTTGTGAGTAATCATGTGGTGTTAGTTGCTTTATACAACAAGAATCCAGTTGCTTGCTTATCAGCAACTAGAGAAGAAACAAACTTAGATGAATCAGTCCAAAATTCCAAAAAAAATGTAAATGAATCAACCTATAACTTTATTTCCAATATGACAATGATGATAGTGATTTAGACTACAAAAAGGAGGATATTTGCAAAGCTTATAAGTTAATGTATGCAAAATGGTTAGAAACATGTAAGAAGAATGATAAACTAAAGAAGAAAATTTCTACCATTAAGAATATCATTCAAGATCTTGACAAGAAGTTGTCATCTACAATAGATGAGATTGATGAAACAAAATTGAAGTTGGTCAACACTGAAAAAGGAATAAAGATGTTAATGGAGGCACCAAAAATCTATAATAATTTTTGGAAATTGGTAAGATCAAAGGAGAATTTCGAGGTGTTGGTTACAAATGTTCTAAGTTGAATGGTGAGAAAAACGATGAAGTTGGATCAGTCAAAGGAGAAATCTCAAAAGGAATAAAAAATTTATACCTATAGGTCACTTTTATGGGGTAGAAGGGCACATAAGGTCGAATTGTTTACAAGCTATTACAAATGATATTTTAGAGGGCTCAAAACCGAAAGTCTAGACACTTTTTGATAAATTTTCAGTAGCAACCTATGTTACCATAGCATACTTGGGTTAGAAAATGTCAATTTCAAGCACTCGTAGCTCTTAAATCCATGCAGGCTACTTCTCATAATGGTTGGTAGTTTGACTGTGAGTGTTCATAGCATATGACAAGTGAAAGAAGCTATGTGATGGATTATCAAAATTGTATGGATGGTTATGTTATTTTGAAGATGGAAAGAAGACCATAGTTATTGGAAGAGGGACTCTCTACATGGATGGACTGTCACATTTCAAAAATGTACTCATGTTGATGGGTTAAAAACCAACTTGATAAGTATCAGTCATATTTGTGATGATGCTTTATTAGTTAAGTTCACCAGTGATGAATGCAGGGTATTAACTGAGGAAGGTGAGTGCTTCGTAAGTTGTAGAAGATCAGCAGATAATTGTTATATATTGCAAGTCATTATTTCTTACAAATCAGTCTCATATAATGGTAATATAAATCTTTGGCATCAAAAGTTGTCTATGCCAACTATGATCTTATTAACAAGTTGAGCAAATTTAAGGCAGTGCGAGGCTTGTTTATAATGAACAACGATGACAAGACTATATGTAGTGCATGTCAAATGGGTAAACAATCAAGAGTACCATACAAAATGGTTAGATACGTTACATCTTCTTGTATATTGGAATTAATTCGTATGGATTTGGTTGGTCTAATATAACATGCTAGCATTGGTGGAATGAGGTATTTCTTAACATGTGTTAATGAATATTCTAGATAAACTTGGTTAGCTTTCTTAAAAGAAAATCATATGCATTTAAGGCCTTTAGGAATTAGGAGCTTATACATATAGATTATGAATAAGAAAAATATGATAGTGTTAAGGATACGATTAAAACATGGACGGGAGTTTGAGAACGCAAGTTTCAACAATTTATGTGACAAATATGGTATCATGCAAGATTTTTCAGTACCTAAAACCCCATAACAAAATGGAATTGCAAAGAGGAAGAATCGAACTCTTCAAGAAATAGCCAGATCTATATTGAATGGAAGAAAAATATCAACAAGATTTTGGGCTAAAGTAGTAAACACAGCATACTACATATGCAACAGAGTTCATCTTATAAGCATCTTAAACAAGACATCCTATGAACTATAGAAGGGAAAGAAACCAGATATAGCTACTTTCATGTATTTGGTAGTAGGTGTTACATTCTCAAAGATCGTGAAAAACTTAGGAAATTTGAAAGTAAGAGTGATGAAGGCATATTTCTTGGATATTCAATCCATAGTAAGGCATATTGGGTGTTCAACTAAAGAACTAAGACAGTAAATGGAATCTATAAATGTTGTGGTAGATGATATGCATCAAATAATTGATAAAGTGGTGGAAGAAAATCTTTAAAACTAGCCTCACGAATTAGCACAAAACCATAGTGAAGGCAAAACCAAAAAATGCTCAGATTTATAGTTAATTGCTGCTGGTAAAGAAATTGGTCAGACAGAAGATCGGTCAGTTGCTTCGAAGGAAGAAACCAACCAGGAACTTGATGCTGAAAGAATACTTTTGAATAATGAAGACTCAAGGCAAGATGATTTCTACAGAGATCCTCCATCACAAATCAGACAAAATCACCCTATTTAGAATATAATTGCTAAAGTTAGTGATAAAAGAAAAACAAAAGAAAGAAAAAGGATAGATTATCAGGAACTCGTAGGGCTTTTATATTATACTTCTTCGTTTGAGCCAAGGAATGTAAAAAAAAACATTATAAGATGAATTTTGGACAACAGCTATATAAGAAGAGTTAATGTAGTTTGCTCGAAATGATGTGTGGGAATTGATGCCAAGGCCATCGAATGTGAATGTAATTGGAACAAATGGGTATTTCGCAACAAAACCAATGACAAAGGCGATGTGACTAGAAATAAGGCAAGGTTAGTTGCTCAAGGATACTCTCAAATTGAAGGCATTGATTTTTGATGAAATTTTTGTTCATGTGGCAAGGCTCAAATCAATTAAACTTCTTTTAGCCATAGCTTGTATGAAAGGATTCAAACTATGCCAAATGAATGTGAAGAGTGCGTTCTCGAATGTGTTTCTACAAAAAGAAGTATATGTTGAACAACCAAAGGGATTCATTGATTCAATATATGCCGAGTACGTATATAAGCTCAAAAAGGCTCTTTACGGTCTTAAGCAAGCGTTAAGGGCTTATTATGAAAGACTCACTCAACATCTACTCAACCAAGGATATGAAAGAGGTAGTGTAGACAAAACTTTATTTTTCAGAAGTTCAATTATAATTTGATGATTGTGCAAATATATGTTGATGATATTGTGTTTGTGTCTACACATCTGAAGATGGTGGAAGAATTTATGAAGTTAATGACACATTAGTTTGAGATGAGCATGGTAAGTGAATTGAATTTCTTTTTGGGATTACAAATTAAGCAAGTGAATGATGGCATCTTTATATCACAAACCAAATAAGCAAAGAATTTGGTGAAGAAATTTGGCTTTGAGAATGCACGACATGTTAGAACTCCTATAAGTGTATCTCCAAAGTTGAACAAAGATGATAATGGCAAAGGTGTCCATGTAAGTTTATACAAAAGCAACATTGGAAGTCTACTTTATTTAACTCTAAGTACACTGAATATCTGTGATCGAATTGGAGTACGTGCTCATTATCAATCCATACCAAAGGAGTCATATTTGGTAGTGGTAAAAAGAATTATTAGGTATGTTAGTGGTACTTTTGAGTTTGGATTATGGTATTCATGTGATTCTACTCTCTATCTAGTTAGTTATAGTGATGACGATTGAGCCAGAAATTTAGACAATTGAAAAAGTACATCAGGGGACTGTTTCTTTCTGGGTAACAATCTGATTTCATGGTATAGTAAGAAACAAAACTTCATCTCATTGTCGACGGTAGAAGCGGAATATAACAGCTAGTAGTTGTTGCTCTTAACTTTTATAGATGAAACAATTGTTGGAGGAATATGGAGTGGATCAAGATGTGCTGACTATTCTGTGTGACAACAAGAGTGCTATAGACATCTCAAAAAATGATTCAACATTCAAGAACCAAAAACATCGACTTGAAGTATCATTTCATTCGAGAGCTTATAGAAACCAAAGTTGCAATTCTTTCATATGTAACAACTGAGAAGCAATTGGCCGACATTTTTATGAAACCTCTTGATTTGATCAGGTTTAAATTCCTTCGAGGGGCTCTGGGATTATGTGATTTACATTTTTTATGCAATGCAGTTTATTGTTATTAAAAAAAGGAAAAATTAGACAGGGATAAAATCCTTAATTTTTGGTCTTAGATTATTGTCGTTGCACATTCCCCTTCCCTCTTTTTCATTATTTTGAAATTTTGGCTCCATTGACTTGTTTTTCTCTTTCAGTTTTTAGTATTGTGTTACTCTCTCTCCTACTTATTCTCACTCTCCATCAATGCCTCTCTCCTTCATCTTCATTAGGCAATTTTATTTCTGGAGCTACAATGGGCAAACCAAAACATCAAGCCTTCTCTTCTCACTTGGAGTAGTCCCCGATGACAACGATACCATCCATGACCGACCCTCCTTGTTGTTCCAGCCATCTCCAACAACACCTACCTTGTGGGAGACCGATGATAGGCATTGGCTCATCCTCGGTAATGCCCATCGACATTCTTGAGCCTTTGTTTTTTCAGGAACAACCTAAAGTTGACGAGGATGTAATATGAGTGTTATCTCGCATGCTAGAGGAATCCTCCTCTGATTCAGAAAATGCTCCTATCAAGCCCACTGCTCCTATATCTCTGGTTGCGTCACCATTGACAGCTACTCCTTTTGCTTCCTGATGCCTAGTCAACCACATTGGGAAATTAGTCTAACTGCCTCGTCAACTGACACCTATTCAGATTTCAGTGGATGAGGCTCTGTCTCACAAGTTTTATTCTTCTACTGCACAGCAAAAGTGAGACTCCATTGTAAATGCCAGGTTTGTTCTTGACCATCCTATAAATTTGACTAAATATCAACAATTTCGTGTAGATGTGTTGTTAACTGAAAGAAATCCGTTGACTGTTACTTTACTGCCAAAACACTATGATTATGAACTTGTTAGAAAATTTTATTGCAATCTTGATAAGGGTGTTTTGGATGAATTTGCATTGAGTTATCATACAATGTATGTGAGAGGAACAGTGGTAAAATTTGATCCGACTCGGTTGAATATTTTTTTGGGGTTTGATAATTTGATTGGTGATTGGTCTTATGAGGATGATTTTATTATGACTCATAATATGTTGGCTACTGTTTTAACAGATGGTCAATTAACTACTTGGTCATCTTCTTCTGCACTTCGTGCACCATGAGTTGTCGCAAAAATATTTTGTGATTCATAAGGTGTTGTTGGTGAATTTGATTCCTAGTACTCACATTGTTATAGTTTATCTAGCTCAGGCTGAATTGGTTTATGTCATAAATATCGGGGAAAATTTTAATTTAGAGAGAATTATTATTGAGGCCATGATTGAAGTTGGTAGCAAACAACAATCTTTGCTATACTTTTTTTTTTATGTCTTATTACACAGTTTTTGTATGCCCACAATATACCTCAGATAGTTACTAGTGTTCTTGAGCCTATGTATTTACTGAACATCTCTCTTTGTATATTAAATGTTAACAAGCAAGCTCGAGTGATCGACTTGCCTTATTCATCTTCTGGCTCGTCTGAACCATCTGTCACATCAACTATTAATCTGAATGCTACTTTATTTGCTGAAATTGATCGGATTGAAGGCATCTTTCAAGCAAGGTTAGATGCACTCTGTCAACTCAAGCAGAGGGTTCTTCGTCGCTTAACTAATTCTTAGCCTTACTTTTTGGCATCTTTTTGTCCTAAGGAGGAGAAATTTAGATATTTAGATAATTGTTTATTTGGGATTATTGTTTCTTCGGTTATTTTCTAGATATTTTCAGCTTATGTGAACTTGACAATTATTTCTATAAACTTGATGTTCGATTAAAGGGGAGTATCCAACTATCTTCTTAGGGGGGAGTTCTCATATGTGACAAATACTGCTAAAAAGAAGGAGATTGTTAAGATATTTTTTACGATATTTTTTAATTAAATTTGGGCATAATTTGTAATTAGAAATAGTTGAATATATATGGAATATCATTATGATAAGTTATCTACTTTAAGTGGGATTCTTGAAGCAAAAGGTTGCATAAACGATAAAATCTTAGTGAAGATAAGATTTACTTAGGATAATATCAACATATCTTAATAACGATAATGTGTTGATTTTTTGGTGATTTTGGAGCTATCTTTGGCAGCCTATTTTGATGATTTGTGTTATCTAAGGCAACTAGATTTTTCAGTGACTTTGTCCATCTTGGGTAGTTATGTTTTCTCCACTTGTTGTGTGAATTTTTCAGGTTGTCCAATTATTGTTTTTATGTTGTAAAAGGTCCATCAGACTGGTGTGGTTAAAAAGCTCTATTATTTGTTACATTTCGGTGATGAGATGAGTGTTCGTTTGATGAGTTTTGTGGCTATTGTGCGTGAGATACTTTGCTATTGTGCGTGAGATACTTTAGTGATTATTTTGAGGGTTCACAGTAGAATTCTTGGTGGATGACTTCCCATACTCTCGGTTGATAAAGCTACATATTTAGGGGAGTGTTTTTATCTCAAGTG
>JAOTAX010000006.1:6385100-6398185 GCA_025629825.1 Erythroxylum guanchezii | reverse complement strand
AGAATTCTTGGTGGATGACTTCCCATACTCTCGGTTGATAAAGCTACATATTTAGGGGAGTGTTTTTATCTCAAGTGTTTTTCTTTGTCTATGCCTTTATTGATTTAATCACTTGAAATATCTTATTCTCATCTTTAGTATCAAACATTGTTGTGAAAATCTTTTGTTGAGGATAGTACAAAGTGGTCATATTATTGGGAGTGAAATACTTTCATGGGGTGTGAGGATGAGTAAATAGTATCAAGGGTTGAGTAGTGTTGGCTCAGTAAAGTCTTGCATAAAACTATTGTTTTTTATGTGAAAGTGATTATGCTGAATGAGAGCTCCGCAGACGTAAGCAAGGTACGCCGAACTGCGTTATCAAATCTTAGTTATTAGTTTGTTTATTGCTTGTTTAATTTTTCTGTTTGCGTTTTTCTGAAAAATTAATAGTTACTGACACAGTACTTTATATCAAACAACTGACAAAAACAATTCAAAGTAACTGCGACAGAACAAGGATCTTTGCGAAACTACATCTTTCCGGACTTTCACATGTTATGTTCTAATCTAGATTGAAATCCGACCTAAACTTGGATTTTTGTCTCAAGTCCATCGGTGTTATTACTCTGACTTTCAATAGTTTGTGCTGTATTCATTTTACGCATCACCGCCATACAACAGAGCATCCACATTAACAGCTATACATGCAATATACAATTATATCTGCATTTAAAATTTACAATATTTATCCAATTTTAAGAATTTTGATAATGTCTCAACTTGTTTGAAAATATAAAATGATATATAATGTAATGAACAATGTTCAAGTTGCCACCTAGAGTTTGGAGGCGATTTTTCATCTCCGTCACTGAACATTATCCTGAATGAAAAACATTTAATCCTAGAATCTATCACCTCAACCAACCTACTGGGATGTGGAGTTTATAGAAGAGAAAGCATTCTATTTTAACCATTGCTTTGTAATAAAACATATTATATTGGAAGGGGGTATGTGATTACAGCAACGAAATCTCTATCCGTTTTCCACACAAATTCCATCACCACCGATAGAGCTACTAGAATCACATGTTCTTTTCAGTAGTAAGACAGCTCGGACTAATTATTATATATCCTACGGGACAAAGAAGTATGCCGATTTCATTAGTTTGAAACTGGCGGTCAACCAAATACTTTTGGATATTGTCTTGGTGCGAAGGTATCAATTCTACCTCAGCGAAGACAGGGACAACAACTCACGAACAGCGAACTGATTGAACTCAATAAAATGATTTGGTCATCAGAAACGTCTGAATGAAGAGCTAACTGTTATTGAGTTGGTCTTCAAGTTGTATTTGTCGTCTGGTTTGTTTAAGTTTCGTTTCCAACCAGCTGCAGGTAGAGAGCTAGGAACTGTTGCTCTACGCGAGCACGAGCAGATTGACGTCAGTCCCGTCACACTATTTTGTTTGCATCGAACGTGAACCCACACGTCCTTCGTTTCTTCTCTTAGATACAACAAAGTGATAATTCGATTAGTTGCATAAGAGAGTTGAAAGAAATTATCTCCTTATTTTTTATGGAATATAAACTGTAAAAGTTAAAACTCTCAAAAACTTTTAAAATTTCCCATAAATTTCTTTTTCATCATAAATAATTATATTTTTAAATAGATATGATGTTTTTTTTTAAATTTAGTAAATAAAATAATTATATTTTTAAATAAAATTTTATTTAAATTTTTAAATAAAATTTAGTAAAATTTCGATCTATGATCTTTACACTTTTTTAAAATTTAAAAAATCTTACAAAATTTTTTTCCTCAAATTTTTTTTAAAAAATTTTATTGAAAGTGTATTAGATTTTTCTTAACATGTACAAATTTTCAAGTCAAAACTTTAATCAAATATCAATTAAACACCGTTAATTTACATGACTAACTAAGATATACGAATATATACTTTGTATAACTCATACGATCTAAAGTGACAATTAGGGAATACTTAATGTTTTAGTCATAGTTGAATATCTTTCCATAACATGAAATTTTATAATCACTATTTTTTAAAATATGCTTTGAATAAACTCATTGAGTTCATTCAATATCCCTCCAATCATATAGGACTGAGTAAAACGTTTAGCAGACCAATGATTCAATCAACTCTTGCAGCATCCATGTTATATACATTAAAGTAATAGATCTCGTATGGCATTGGTTGATACCAGCTAAAAAGTAATACAAAAATTAGTATGTTGTATTAGAATGTAATATTGGATCATACCAAAAATTTTGGACCGTACTGACCAATTTTCGATGATATAATAAATATTAATAAATACCGGTATATATTTGGGACAAAAGGTAAACAGCAAACCCCACTCTAATGATGAAAATGATAATGATTTGATTAAGTTGATCAGAGATGATAGAGACAAAGAAGAAGAAGAAATTTTTAGTTGAAGATAGAAAAAAACTCTCGTCTTTAAAAGATGATTTCGACTGAACTGTTGGCTTGTAGTCGTCGATAATATTAGATAGATCCTCATCGGAGATGATCGATACTAGAGTATCCAAATCCTCAGTTAGCAACTGGCAATGTAGGATTCCTGATGAGTGATGCCCCATAAATTTTATAATAAAAATTTAATTTTTATTATATAAAATTAAGATATTATTTTATAATTTTAAAAATTTTATTTAAAATCAAATCTGATATTAATTGAAGTATCAATTCAGATACAGACAGTATTTGCAATTTTAAGATAAACTACAACCAATGAATAAAACTTAACATAATTGAAAGAGTCCTCCAAGAATTCAAACTCAAAATAACACTTCATCTAAAATTCCACACGTACCATTTGAATCGCAGGTTACCTACTTACCTTGTGTTGCCCTCTCATAACAAGGGAAAAAACTCACGATGGCTGTCACTTTATGCCACCATTTAGTTATTTTCGTGAATTTGATTTTAGTTTTCTCTTCAAACACAAAAAATGCCAAATACCAAATATTGCCTTTAATACATATGAAGAGAAGAACAAAGTACTTCCTCTCAACAATGACTCACCCTACGTTCATTAAGCACATTCAAGTCATGCCCATGGAAGAGGAAAAAGACAATACAAGACGATACCTACTCGTCACTTCCAGAGGAAAGCTGTTTACCCTGCACGTATGTACTTGACTGTAACACAAATATACATATTATATGCATACACCTCTAACACAAATATACATATTATATGCATACACCCCTATACATAGGCAATCCAATGGACCCCTATAGCATTGATTGTGGTAGAAAACAAAACACTACCTGACAAATACAAAGAGTGGTTTTTAGGTAGATCCTAAACCCTAATTTGATATTGTGGGCGGTAAAGTAATATGCAGAGACAGACAGGGACTGAGAGAGACTGGTATGAAAACCACCGTTACAAAACCGCCTAGTGTCGGGTTGTTGGCGAGAATCAGCCCGTGGTTTTCCCCTACAACCTTTTGCTCTTTCTGTGCTTGGAGTTCTCGTGGCTGCAAGTCATGTCATAAATGTTCAAGAAAAGAAAAGGACATCAAACCATCCTCTCGATTTTTCCTTATAATCTCCGATAGTGGGTGTTTATGTAGACTCTCCTTGATCATATACTAAATTTCTCTATTATATATTATATACTAAATTGAAACATATTTTCTCCACTAATGACCCACAAGATTCGATGACAAATCATTAAATCCTTGAATTTTAGCATGGCCACATTCTGCTACTATCACATACCTTTTCTGGAATCTTTTTCTGTTCTTTTTTTCGTCGTTATCTTATATATAAAAATTCACCGAATATGTATGAAAAAGAAGTTTAAAGGGCCGCAGTATATGGAGAAAAGGTTAGAACTTAAGTGAGGTATTGAATTTGATAAAAAGATGTGAATTTTCTTGTACTACAAGAAACAAAAATGGTTCGCTTCTGCTGAATGGTTTAAAGCTTCCAATATTAAGCTCTATATTATGGAAAGCAACAAATACTGACGAATATAATAATCAAATTGGTACTAATGCTTTCACCGAGTGTCTTTCAATCGACCTGGTTTCAAGTGACCTAAGGAAATTAATAGGACACGTACATGTTGATGAGATTGTTTATATATATATGCATACAGCAACAACTCGTGATTATGATATGATCGTGTACAAGCCAATTCAAAAGATAAGCTTGTAAAGGAGTCAAAAGTAAACATATCCAGTACATAAGGCTTCCTGTTTTACAAAAATTTGAAGAGGATTATAATGTATGTAATTTTTTTTGTATTTTTATTAAAAAATTATTTTCATGACTTAAGTCATTGACTTGGTTTAGGACCACCCAATATCCATTTTTCTACATTAATAACCTCAACCTGTTCAATCCAAAGTTGTCAATTATTGTCATTTGGAACCTATTTAAGATTTGTTACAGTTTTTTGTTTTTACAAATAACAAAAATAGGTTTCAAAGTTATCCAATCTAAAGCTTACTCACTATTTTGATTTTATAAGTTCAACTCAAATCGTGCTCATTCCTAAATCCTGATAAGGTTCCTAACGTGGTATTATGGAATAATTTTGTTTTTCGACATATTCCTTGTTTCGCTGCAATGAACAAATCCACCCAAGAGACTATGAGAATACATAAGCTAAGTATAGGCCTATAATGGCAAAGTGAACTTTTGAGAACTGTGCATATCCACTGTTAAGCCTGTAGGATAAGAAATGAAGTGATACTATTATTAAGATGTTAAATGGAAGAGTATTGATGGACTTTTGTCGTACTGTTGGATTTGGTTCCAACTTCCAACTAATTATAACTGATCATATTTTATCATTTAGTATTACAATTCAAAAGTTACATAAATACGATTTTTTAATGGATAGGACTCTAATTTTATTTTAAATTTTAAATTAGTTTTTATAAAAACAAACGTATTAGAAACAGTGGGTTGAAGTCCAATGTTACTGCTAAAAGTTTTGTCAAACAATGGTTGAAGTTAATCTCAATATGATTTTGCTAAATTACAATTAAGAGACGTGTAACTTTCTCTAAACAATGGTTGAAGTCAATCTCAATATGACTTTGCTAAATTACAATTAAGAGAGTTGCGTAACTTTATCTCCATGTGCTGGACTTCCTTGGAACACACAAACACCTTCATTACTGAATAATTCTTGTAGCAAAAGTTATTCCCGAAATTTTGTCTAGACATATAGTTTTCCAGGAAATCAATAAAGGGAATTGCCTTTTCCATGACTATGATTATATTCTCTGCTTACCTTTCTAGGTATATTAAATAAGAATATTACAACGATGAAGGTTTTTCCATGGTCAATCATTTGATACATCGAATTTCCGCGGGCTGCTATGACAATAATTTGGCTTCCCATAATTATCATAATTGGGCTTGGGTTAATTATTATCAAAATGACTATAACTAGTCTTTTAGATAGTTAGCCCTTATCACTTATAAATCCTTTAACATTTTTATGCGTAGTTAATATGAGATACTCCAATACTCCCTCTCAAGTGCAACTGAGACTGGACATTCAGTTGTCACTTGGAATAAACGCAATGGTAACCGGACCAAACCATTAGCTCTGATACCATATCAGAATTAGGCTTGGATTAACTATTGTAAAAATGACTAAAACCAATCATTTGGATAGAAACCTCTTACCACTTATAAACTCTTTAACATTTTCATGCTTAGTCAATATAAAATAGTCTAATAATATTTACCATTTAACACTTAATCACCAAAATGATTCCCAAACCAAATATCATTTTAATTACAAAAAATGGTTCCAATCATCTCATAAGTTATTTCGATTTTCTTTCCTATTTTGTTTATCATCTTCACGATGGGCAATTGTTCTTTTTTCTGACTTTTTAAAAACCTATATATATTGGATTATTGATTGTTGTTCCATTTTTTTTCTCTCTATAATATGATAATGTAATGCAACATAAGCACTTCCAAGCTTCCACTTACCTCTTTTTTCCGAGTTAAATTAGACCCTAGAGAGCCATAGCACATGGCTCAGATTCGTCACATAGAATTGAAGGACGAAGAACTTCCATGGATTGGAAACTATTCCTTTCTTGCTTTTAAATAGCAACCACACATATATAGCAAATCATAAACTTTACGCAACATTTAGAATGAAATCAAGTTGGCACTAGGCTTGTACAGCCTTAGGCATAGACCATATTACCATGGAAATAATGATAATGACACCCATTCAAGTCATTAGCATCACCTAAAGCTTTTGACTTGCTGTGATAAGCTCTTATTAATCTTAATTTATACTCTTCAGAAATATTATCGACAAAAACTTAAAAAGGGTATCTCAAGTTTTTTTCCCTAGACAAAAATAAAGTATAACAAGCACTGTTGGAGAATTATGTAGACTGTAAGAGACTGCTAATAAATGACGGATTATAGTGCTCTCTACAATGAAAAAACGAACCGCTCTCAAAGAGCCGTCGAAACTGAGAAATGACATATTGACAGAGCTTACCGATGATAAAAAGCCAAAATAAGCGTTAAAAGAGCGATTGCGGCAGCTACATAGAAAAATAGACGTTAAAGAAAATGTTATTCTATTCTTCTAGTCAATAGCGCCATACAGATCTGCCAAAATTGTTGCTTTAAGTAATAGTATGGTTAATGTAAAAAAAAAAAAAAGTAATAGTATGGTTACAGGCTTGAAGTACACATTCATCTGTTGTGATTGAATAACAGGTACCTTTCCCTAGTAAGTATTCCGCGTACTAATTAGACTTAACAGGATGGATTTGAAGGATTACCGGGCGAGCTTCAACCTATATACAACTAAGATGCCCTGTTTCAACTTAATATTTTAAATAATATATAATAAATTATATTTTTTATGTATATTTTTTATATGGAATAATTTCAATTGTGAATTATAAATTCACATTATGAATATAGTATTGTACTGGTTCAGATGAAAAATAGTATTGAAATAGATTATGTCATATGGAATTTTCGTATTAGATTATACCGTAAAATTTTGTCTCGTGCTAAGCATATCAACTGACATGGAGATGGAGGCTAAATTTCTAAAAAAATACTAATTCACAATTGTAAATTAAAAATTTATATAACATTTTAAAACATAAATATAAATATATAAATATATATATATATATATATATATTTACATTATTTTTTAATTTTAAACAATTATTTAAAATAGTAGTCGATATTAATGAGTAATACTACTATATGGTCCAGTATAAAAATTCACACAAATTTTGGTATATTACTAATAACTTTGTTACAAATTCACCTATAAATTTTTAACATTTTTCGGTGTACAAATAAATGCATCACATTTTAATAAAATTTTTTAAGACAATTGATTAAGAATCTTATTTTTATATATAATTCACTTATTTATTTATGTATTTTTAACAGTATTTTAATTATTTTATAATAGTTAGAAGCCAACTTAGGGTTAAGAAAAAAGCGCAGAAAGAACAAAAGAGCCCAACAAACAGATTTGAATTTGTGAGCGGAACCAAAATTCTAGGGGCATGGACATGGAGCATATGGGATAATGGGACCCAAAGTCAGCAAAATTTTCAGGGGGTGAGATGGGGAGAAGAAAAGAGGGTTTGGTTACCTTCCGTTCACGGACAAATAATATAAAAAAAGATCAGAACATACAAAGAACCTGACAGGTTCTGAATGATGTTAGCTCCAATCCCTTTCGTTTCAGAAAGATGTGATCAGGGGTCAAAGTTCCCAGGGATACAAAAAATTAATATTTGGTTTGTTTGATTACAGATAGATTTCGGTGAAAAAGACATGAAAATCACGAAAACAGTGAAAGAGATAGAGATATAAGATTTCGATCTTAGGTTCTAAAGTGCCAACATGTACCAAATAATATATATATTCCATATTGTTATGATCAAGTTGTGACCTTTTGTGTTTTTGCATCCTATATATTCTCCAACTTTGTGCAGTTTCAATTACCAAGGCATTGTCGCTTCCCGAGAGAGAAACAGAGAGATGGAGCTCGATGAGCAGAGCTACTTAGATGAACTACTAGCTATAAGAAGAGAAAATTGGGAAACCATTCCAGGTTTTTCAATGGAGATGAGTGAGCTTTTTGATAGTAGCTGGAACTATGACAGTGTCAATGATAATCCAACCACACTACCGCAGAATTCTTTATGCGATAGCGTCTCCACACTGCAGCAGGACTTCAACAACTACTACTTCAATGAAGTTCATGGATGCCCTTTCGGATATGCATTCTCTGACTCACAATTCACTGACGAGTTCTCAGTACCGCAATTTACCGATTCTTCACATAATACACTTGAGACACCACCATTTCCCCTCCAAGAAAACACACCAATGTCCATAATGGAGAATGAGGAACATGGTCTGACTACAGTAAACGGTTGTCATGATATGGAGATGGAAGTTAATTTCAAAGTTGAGCCAACCCAATCTCCTGAGCCTGAAGTGCCTTTTGTCGACGTCGGTTCTTGTGCAGAAAGAAAGATCCGAGGTAAGAGGGTCGATGGGCAGCCATCGAAGAATCTAATGGCTGAGAGAAGGCGAAGAAAGAGATTAAACGACAGGCTCTCGATGTTGAGATCAATAGTTCCGAAGATAAGCAAGGTAAGAAATGTACTGTTACTAGATAATGTTAGACAAGTTTCGGTCAATTTGTCTAATGAATCAACATCTTTGCAACAGATGGACAGGACATCTATACTTGGAGACACTATAGATTACATGAAGGAGCTACTGGAGCGAATCAACGTCCTGGAACAGGAAATTCAGGTTGATTCAGATGATTTGAACTCAAAGGAAACTTTCAAGGACATGAAGGGAAGCGAAAGCATAGTGAGGAATTCACCCAAGGTATGTACTTTGTATTTATCAAAAAGACCAAATTCACTGCTGAAAACTGAGCTCTACTGTTAAGCAAAACCTGAACAGGAATGTCTGAAATGTTCCTTCACAGTTTGACGTGGAAAGAAGAAACATGGATACGAAAATTGAGATTTTCTGTACAGGAAAGCCAGGGTTGCTGTTGTCAACAGTAAAAACTTTAGAAGCATTAGGCGTCGAGATTGAACAGTGTGTTATTAGCTGTTTCAATGAGTTTGCAATGCAAGCTTCTTGCTCGGAGGTAGACCTTTAGACCAATTATTACAAACTTATCTCCCAATGGCTAGTCATATGAGATTCGCTGGTTTGTGAGCACTAATTTAGGCAATTTTGTTCTCCCTGTCTTCTTAATTATAGGAGTTGGAGCGCAGGGTATTAATTAGTTCAGAAGACATAAAGCAAGCATTGTTTGCAAGTGCGGGATATGGAGGAAGATGCGTGTAGAAATGGAAGCAGCATAAAAGGAAGAATTTATGGTGAATTTTCATTAAAAAAAAAAGGTCCCAAATCTCTCGTTTTCTTGAATGAGGTTTTCTCAAGTGAGGTTGTTTAGAATAAGTTGGTTTCTAGTCGGCAGGCTTTCGCAATATCTATAATTCGAGACCTTATTCGGTTGCCTTTATATGGAAAAGCAAAATAATGTTTTGGGAATATATGGGCACATGGAAACTACTTGTAGCCTTTTGCTCACAAATCATTCCAAAATAAATCACAATTGAACGAGAAATACCTTTCATAATCACGTATCTGACTCATAAAATTCAGAACTTATAGAAATTTGGTTGTGAAAAGAAAACTTTAATCCACTCTCCTCTATCTTTAAGGAACAGAACTAATTGGTATGCATACGTAAATAACGCTTGAGATCAATGCTTTGTTGACTCTTAAAAGGGACCGGAGTCAGACGACAGCAGAACATGAGCACATCAGGGAATCCTCAACTATTCAACTCGTAAATCACCACAAAAGCTGCTTCATATGTTAAAAGATACTCTACTCATTAGGTTCTGAGAATAAAATAAAGTTGCCTCGCAATCTTAATCGTAAGATCAGTTTTTCATGTCCTTGAATGCCTTTATAGCTCATTTATGCTCTTACATCAACGTCTAGTCCTACTAGTATCCAGGAAGATGCTGATACAGTCAATTCCACATAACTCAGATGTATCCAACGTCGATATGAAAAAAGATTAACTATCAAAAAAATTCAAATAATAATAAAATTTACGATTATATTTAAAATTCAAAAAGTGATAATAAAATTTTAATTTTTATAAAAATAATTTGTCATTAAACGTTCATCACATCAATTAATATATTTTTTGACACAAATTATAATTTTCACACAAATAAATTATTTATTCAAAAGTAAAAAAGATTAATTAAAAATAAAAGCCAACCCAAAAACCCTTACTTGATTCTCACCCCTCCCTCGTCCGTTAATGCACTTATTTTGCATACAATTTCTCTCTGTGAACCCTCTACGATGATGCACATGGCCTTCTATTGGGACTATGAGATGACTCTCCTAATCAACTCACGACAAACCTGGTCGAGGCTCGATTGCTCTCTCACCCTTCTCGTGGGTGTGCTTGCCAGAAGCTTTTACCATTTTTGAGAAGTGTTCGATATTTTTTACTTTTTCTATAAAATTGGACAATATTTAATTACATTGTTTGTTTTTCAAATAACTTATTGATTAAGTTATGTAATTTGATCTAGATAAAGATAATAAAGTGGCTCAATAAGGTGAAAAATGTAGACCGGACCCATATCGAACTTGTGATGTGGAACCTGATATGGAAGCTATATATAAAGTTTAAGGTCTCTTACAGTTGCTTATGTCATTCATAAGCATAAGAATTCTCTGACCCATTAAGAGAGCTTATGTTTTGAGAACTGTAGAATGTGTCCCGGTAAGCGGTTCCCATGAAGACGATGGAAAAGGAAGTAAGACATTCTAAAGCCATTTTTGAGTGAATTTCATGCAACGTACTTGCCATAAGGGAGATACATGAGGTTCTTGTGTCTCAGGTGATAGGTTCAGTGTTTGGTGACGCATGATAGTCGCTCTACTGAGATTTTTCTTTTACAAAAGTCTCAAATAAAGTTTTAGGAGAATGTCTTCAGTACGAGTGTGTGATAATGAGATTGTGCATTCGGGTTTTTGCATTTATTGATGTTACATTGTCATATACCACATGTCCATAAAGAATGTGAGGATGACATAAAGATGTATCCCTTGTGTTTGTAGACTTTTTGAGTGCTGATGAAGATGTAGTCACTAAAATGGTCTTTCAAGTCAGTATTTTGAATTATTCTGCTTGCATATTGGGGGATGTCTTTGGTTTTATGTTTGGTTATTCTGGCCAAAGGGGTTAGCCTTACATAACATTTTAAGATGTGCATAAAGGCATAAGATGGAGGAAAGTTGTTGCTCAAGTGATCTATTCAACCAAAGATAGTAATGTCATGAGAGTTGATGGTTTGTATTCCGATCGTTTTTATATGAAGGTCTAATTGCATATATTATATATTCAGCCCAAAAGTGTTTCATAATATGTGCAATCAGATTCTCGAAAAAGATACTATTTAATGGCTTTAAGTATCGTTGTTATCCTATATTTGTGCTGATTTAAACATTATCATTTTGTAGTCACCTTTTCGATCAACAATATTAGTGTCACCATTGAAACTCTGACTGGTTTCAACATAAAGAAATAGACAGAGGATGTATTGAATGCTATGGAGATAGTTGAGGTTGATATGATCATACAGATGGATAGGCCATCTCTACCTACATCTATGAGCTCAAAAGCTCATAAAGCAACCTATGAAGCCTGGGATCAGTCTAACATATTAAGTCTTATGACCATTAAAAAATCCATTCCTGATCATCTGTTTAGTGGATTTCTGGACATAGACATAGTGAAGTAATTTCTTGGTAATGTCTCCCAGAGGTACACAGTCTCACCTAATGTTGAGACAAGTATCTTAATAAAAGAATTATTCTCTATGAAGTATATGGGAATGGAGTACATATCAGGAATGATCCATCTTTATGGTAGACTGACGATGTTAAACATTCGTCTTCTTGATGTCTTTATAGTTCACTAGACTCTAAATACACTCCCTCCAGAGTTTAGTAATCCGGTGATGACATATTATTCGCAGGATGAGGAATGAGACTTCAATGCTTTAATTGTCCATTGCATTGCTAAGGAGGAGAAACTCAAGCTTGCTACTCCTACAACCCTCGAAGCAACTAAAGGGAAGGCAAAGATGAAGCTCACTAAGATTAAAGTTAGAAAGACTAAATCTTCTCCATATACTAAAGCTGGTCAATCCAATGCTGGTAAAGGTTCGTATGACATAAAGAAGCCAGCAGTATGAGGCCTAAAAAGAAAGACTGTGACCATTAGGTAACTCCTTAGCTTATCAATTTATGAATCTGATTTGCGATAGTCGCATTAAGTAATTGGTGGCTATATATTGGAGTATCTGATCAAGTTGCTTCCACAATGCAAGGGTTCATATCCAGGATAAAGCCAAATAAAGGGAATGAGAAACTGATGGTTCACAGCAATGAAGAAGTGGAAGTAATATCTATAGGGAATATATGTACTGAACCTTGTTGCAACACACCACTACCATGGAACATATACCCGAACATCCATAGGACATTTAAGAACATATCCTACGAGAATGGCATGTTAGAGCAATTATATTCACTATTATGGCATCATTCAGAACATAAGTGATCATAAGTTCAACATTTCTCATTTCATTTAACAAACATCATTTACATTGTCATTACATCTCATAATCCATATATTTACAATACAAAAACATCTAACATGAAATGATATGCTAACAAAAATAATCTATCTGAACTCCTTAGACATCAACTGACTAAACCTTTGAGCCATTCTTGATTCCAAAATTGACAATACTAAACCGCTACTAGATTGCCTTAGAAGTTAGGTCTCCTCAGTA
The DNA here is from genome assembly GCA_025629825.1 of Erythroxylum guanchezii. Lineage (NCBI taxonomy): Eukaryota > Viridiplantae > Streptophyta > Magnoliopsida > Malpighiales > Erythroxylaceae > Erythroxylum > Erythroxylum guanchezii. The sequence continues at coordinate 6,385,242 of JAOTAX010000006.1, read as the reverse complement.
CCTAAAAAAAACATTGCAATTTTGATGAGTTTTGTAAACTCAGAAAGTGAACCATCATCGATGTACTCACTCGAGTCAAAACACAACATCACAAGTATACAACCAAATTCACAAGTATATCACATTAGCTTGAATCAATTCC
>JAOTAX010000006.1:6313516-6356624 GCA_025629825.1 Erythroxylum guanchezii | reverse complement strand
CAAAACAATTCGATTCTTATCTCATTAATTTTCTTAAAGCACAATTTCATCTATAACACTATTCATATACAAAAACATTCATTTCATTTCATTTTAATATTTCTAATTTCTACTAAAAATTTGGGGTCCAGCAGTTTTTGCTTCAAAACAAATTAGAGACTTAGAGCTACAATTTTTTTGAAGAAGTTAAATTGAAATTCTGGTTTGAAGTTTCCCAAAAGCTGTTCTGAATTAGGAGAAATGAGTTTGATTATGGTGATTAATTTGTATGGGCACGCCATTGAACAAATTGTGAGGAAATTTTTAGGTTGTTATGAGAATGAAGATGAATTGATGATGGCTAGTGAGGGTTCTTAGAAATAACCCTTTAGGGTAAGATGCTCACATTTCCTGATCCGAAGTTGGGCTACGGGAGCGGGTCCAACAGATGTGATATCAGGTTTCATGATTTCGCAAGACGTTGGCCTCCAGAATCAAGCGGGGTCCAACAATTTAGTTGAGTAATTGATGCGCGCAGGATGGAGATTAATCTTGATATGATTTGGGAGCCTTTAAACAAACTAGATACGTAAGGTTTTTGATACTTTTCTAGACCTCAAGGATTGTTGTTGTCTAAGCAAACTAGACCAAGTAGTAAACCAAGAAAATTGAACCAAAACAATACGTCACAATTAAGATTAATTGATAAGTAGAGTTAGGGTTCGTGGAACAACAAAAACATGAAGAAAACTCTTCACAAAGCTTTCAAAACTAATTTCAAGGTAACTATTTATAATTGCCAAAATAACTCAAAATTAGGCCAACATCCCTGGCCTAATTAGGTAAAATAACACTACCCAAATCTTCCTAAAAACAGTAAGGAAAACAACCCAAAGCACAAGAGGCCAGGGGGTGTGCCTGGTCTAGTGCGCCTGGCAGGTTGCGCGCAAGCGTGCGCGCCTGGGCCTGCTTGACGCTGGCATACGTGCTTAGCGTGCACACCCGTTAAGGGCTGTTTGGGCCTAGAACTTAGCTCAAACTAACAAACTAGAGCTGCGAGAAAGGATCTTGATTCTCTGGGAGTCCATCATCAACCACTTGAGCCACGAATGAATTTAACGCAGTTTTGAATCTTTTAAGCCTAGTTCGACTTGCGAGGCTAGGAGGCAACATTAAGTCTCGATTAGCGCTGTGTTAATCTTGGTGTCTGTCGATATATTCGTCATATGCAACCTTGCTCACATCAGCCCCTCCTTTGTCGGAAAGATTCGTCCTCGAATCTGCATCCATTTCAAATGGAGACAAGTCAACAACATTAAAAATAGTGGACACGTTGTACTCACCGAGCAATTCAATTTTATAGGCGTTATTGTTGATCATTTCCAAGACTTGAAAAAGACCATCTCCTTGCGGACCAAGCTTGGATTGCCGATGGTTAGGAAACCTCTCCTTGCGAAGATGAAGCCAAACCCACTCGCCGGGTTCGAAGATCACCTCCTTCCGTCCTCTATTGGCTTGGCGTGTATAAACTTCATTCTTGCGCTCCATATATTGCATAGCCTTCTTGTGCAACTCTTGAACCACTCAGCTTTCCTCTCTCCATCTAGGCTAGTTAACTCAAGCAAAGGTAAAGGCACCATATACAATACAGTTAAAAGGTTAAAGCTATAAACAATTTCAAAAGGAGAATAACCGGTAGTAGAATGCACACTATGATTATAAAAGAACTCAATAAATGGTAAGCAATCAGACCACGTATTCAAATTTTTTCCTATCACAGCATGCAAAAAAATCCCTAACGTTTGATTCACAACTTCTGTTTGCCCATCGGATTGTGGGTGATAAGTAGTAGAAAACAACAACTTCGTTCCCAATTTTTCCCACAAAACACGCCAAAAATGACTCAAAAACTTGGTGTCCCTATCTGAAACTATTGACCTAGGAATACCATGCAATCTTATGACATCTTTAAAGAACAAATTAGCAATATACATGGCATCATTAGTAAGTGAGCCATCTTACTAAACCTGTCCACAGCAACAAAAAATGTTATCTACACCCCTTTTTGTCTTCAGCAACCCTATAATAAAGTCCATAAAAATGTTCATCCATGGGTGACTAGGTACGAGTAAGGGCGTGTATAGGCCGTGAGGTTTGGTGGTTGATTTAGCTTGCTTACAAGCAATGCAATGGGCACAAATGCGTTCTACATCCTTTCGCCTTCCTGGCCAGTAAAAGTGCTCATGCAATATATCCAAGGTCTTAGCAACACCAAAGTGCCCCATAAGTCCTCCACCGTGGGCTTCAAGTGTAAATAATTCACATAATGAACAATTAGGCATGCATAAACAATGCTTGCTATATAAATAACCATCATGCCTAAAGTATTTCTCAAAAGCACCATGTTCACAAGCGGCATAGACATTAGCAAAGTCCACATCATTGGCATACAACTCCTTAAGATGCTCAAACCCAAAAGTTTTGAAGTAAGAGTTGAGATTAAGGAATACCTGCGCGATAAAGCATCGGCGACCACATTCTCCTTACTTTGCTTGTAGTGTAGCACGTATGGAAAGGTTTGCAAGCACCCCACCCAAGTTACATGTCGCTTGCTCAATTTACTTTGTCCTTTCAAGTACTTAAGAGTCTTATGATCGGTTTTGATGACAAATTCCTTTGGTTGCAAATAATGCTGCCATATTTCCAACGCTCGCACCAATTCATAAAGTTCTTTGTCACATGTTGGATAATTAAGTTGTGCTCCACTCAATTTCTCGCTGAAGTACGCAATAGGCATGTTTTTCTACATTAAGCTTTACCAAAATTAGGCAAATGCGGTACATAACTTTTGTTTCAACAAGTTAAATGCATGCTCTTGACCTTTTCCCCAACTAAATCCCTTCTCCTTTTTGACAACTTCGGTCAAAGAAGTAGCAATGGTGGAAAAGTCCTTCACAAACTGCCGGTAAAAGCTAACTAAGCCATGAAAGCTCCTCACATCCGAAACACTCTTTGGTGTTGGCCAATCTCGAATGACCTTCACCTTCTCCTCATCTACCTCAAACCCTTCGAGCTCACAACAAACCCCAAGAATATCAATTTATCAATGCAAAAAGTACACTTCTTAAGGTTTGCAAACAACTTCTCACATCTCGAAGTATCAAGCACACAATGCACATGCTCCACATGATCATTCAAAATAGTGATATACACAAGTATATCATCAAAGTACACAACAACAAATTTACTTAAGTAATCACGCAAGACATGGTTCATTAATCTCATGAAGGTACTCGGTGCATTAGATAAATCAAATGACATAACTAACCACTCATACAAACCGTATTTAGTCTTAAATGCAGTTTTCTATTCATCCTCAAGTTTCATACGAATTTGATGATAACCACTTTTCATGTCAATCTTTGTAAAAACACATGCACTATGCAACTCATCCAACATATCATTAAGTCGAGGAATAAGATGTCGATACTTTACCATGATCTTATTGGCAGCTCGACAATCTACACACATGCGCCAAGATCCATCCTTCTTCAACAGCAGTAGAACCGGAATAGCATAAGGATTAAGACTTTCATGCACGTGCCCCTTTGCAAGCAATTCATCTACTTGTCGTTGAAGCTCCTTCGTTTCCTCTGGATTACTCCTATAGGCTGGCTTATTTGAAATTTGTGCTCTTGGGACAAAGTTGATTTGATGCTCGATACCTCGCAAAGGAGGTAGCCTTTTCGGCATCTCCTCTAGGAAAACATCCTCGTATTCCTGCAAAAAAGACTTAAAAACACTTGGCAAAGATTCATCAATAGGGTTAGTATCCGGAAGAAAACAATCCCTATGTCTAATCATAATCAACGCTCTCTTCGCTCCATATGCTCTCCTTAAGTCCTTTTCACACACATACAAGCTCACCTTCTTTTCTCTCAGTTCTCTTTTGTTTTGCCTCCTTACACTTTTCTCTCCTGCACATCTCTCATTCTTTTGCTCACTTGTGCTTTCTCTCTGTAATGAGCCATTATCTCTTTTCTTTTCGGCTTCTTGTCCCTCTTTATTTTTTTTGCTCCTCACTACCCGAACCCAATCTTCCTTTCAACACTTGAATTTAGTCCGACTAAATTTCTTGTGGAGACAATGGTTCAAGAATGAAATTCCGCCCCTTGAACTTGGACGAGTACTTGTTGGTGTATCTGTCATGGTTAGCTCGATGATCAAATTGCCACGGTCTTCAAGTAGAATATGACCAGCTTGCATAAGTACCATATCACAAAGAACTTCATCCTCATACCGCCCAATGGAGAAAGATAGTAGCACTTGTTTGGTCACGCTAACTTCCCACTGTCATTGAACCACTACAAGTAATACGGTTCCGGATGCTTTAGAACCGTTAACCCCAATTTTCTAACCATATCCAAACTAGCAATATTGGTGCAACTCCTTCTATCAATGATCAAGCTACAAACTTTACTACCAACCAAACATCGCGTATAGAATAAGTTCTCTTGTTGGTCTAATATTTCAGTCCTATGCTGAACACTAAGCACCCTCCTAACCACAAGAGTTTCACCTTTAACAGCCCGTTCCACACAAGTTTCATCTTCTCTCCCTCTAAAATGTCATCCTTAAAACATTCCTCATCATCATCGGATTCAATCAACCCATCATACCTCAAAACCATGGCCCTCTTAGTTGGACATTGGGAGTCTATGTGCTCCGTTCCAAGGCATTGAAAGCATTTAATTGAAGAATGTTTGCTAGAAGAAGCTTGAGTGTTAGGAGTATTAGATGTACCTTTAGTTTCCGGAAGAGTTTGGTTCGGCCTCTTGGATTCCAACCCTTTTCCTTTCGAATTCTCCTCTTTTCGTGGCCAATTTGAGTTCCAATTTGAAGTAGAACTTGTCCCACGAGACTTAAGTTACCTCTCAACCTTCATTGCCATGTTCACCATCTCTTCGAGGTCGGTATAGTTGTGCAAATCAACCACATTGGTTATTTCTCAGTTCAAACCACTCAAAAATCGAGCCATTGTGGCCTAGGGGTCCTCCTCATAATTAACCCTTATCATTATGATCTCCATCTCCTTATGATACTCCTCCATAGTCCGATTCCCTTGTGTTAGGCGTTGAAGCCTTTGATGCATCTCTCAGTAGTAATAAGATGGAACATACCGCTTCTTCATGATCGCTTTCATTTCAGCCCAAGCACTCATGGGTTCCTCCCTATTTCTTCTCCTAGAAATCACCAATTGATCCCACCAAATTAGTGTATAATCGAAAAATTCAACGGCTGCGAGTTTTACCTTCTTTTTCTCGGAAAAGTTGTGAAAATCATATCCACCTGTCGTTCCCATTCAAGGTAGAGCCTGGATCATTCTTTCCTTTGAATGGTGGATTTTGCATCTTAATAAACCTAATGTCACTATCTCGCCTATCCCTAAAATTAGCTCGTTGAACTCGTCCCCATGGTCTCATATAATCTCCCTCATCATTAGATCCATAATCCTTTAACACAATCAAAGCTTGTTGGTTTCTAGGATCGGTGAGTTCCATTTATGGGTCCTCGCGTGCGCCACGCCTCAAGTTAGCAATCTCTCGGGCTTGCCTCTCTATTTCGCCTCTAATTCCAACAAGAGCAGTGTTTAGGCTCTCGCTCAACTACTGGATCACCTCCAAGGTGGTAGCTTGCGACCTGCCCAATTGTTGACTTCTCACGCTATCGTTGGACATCTCTCCAATGAAAATTGTCCCTGCAAAGAAAAATTAATAGCAAAATAACCTAACAAAAACACTCCCTCATGTGTTTCACTCGAATTTAGAATACTCCCTTCGTGTGTCTTGGTCGCTCTAATGATCTCACCTCTTACCTTTTTCCTCTCAAATCCCTAACGTTCAAGTTATGCTTCGAAAAACCTAACTCTTTCCGATCAAGAAATCCAACAATGACACTAAGTTTTAGAACTCTTTTCAAGGTAATGTCATGTAAGATAGGTCTAAAATTTCGTGTAATTCACTTGCCAATTCTTCACGTAAGACTTTCCAACATAGTGCAATTCTTGAACTTGGCAGTAACACTTTCGAGGTTTTTTTGTAATTCTTTTTTTTTCATTTTTTCTCTTTTTTCTTTCTTCTTTTTTTTCATTTTTTCTCTTTTTTTTTCTTCTTCTTTTTTTTGTCTTAATTCAAGACGCAATTCAAGCAGTCAAGGGTTAACCCTAATCAGAAACTTTGCACCTTGTTTTTAGGGTTGGGGACCGACAAATTGATGGTGAAAGCGGTTGTCGCGTTCATTTGTTGGAGTAGAATGGAATCTTCCCCAAAAACCTAATACTCTGATACCAAAGATGATGCGCGCACGAATAGAGATTAATTTTGATAAGATTCGACAACCTTTAAACAAACTAGATACGCAAGGTTTTCGATACTTTTCTAGACCTCAAGGATCGTTGTTGTCCAAGCAACCTAGACCAAGTAGTAAACCAAGAAAATTGAACCAAAACAATACGTCACAATTGATATTAATTGATAAGTAGAGCTAGGGTTCGTGGAACAACAAGAACATGAAGAAAACTCCTCACAAAGCTCTCAAATTATCAAAGTGTGTTACCCTAAAACTAATGTCAAGGCAACTATTTATAGTTGCCAAATTAACTCGAAATTGTGCCAACATCCCTGACGTAAATAGGTAAAATAACACTGCCCAAATCATCCTAAAAATTGTAAGGAAAACAACCCAAAGCAAAAGAGGTCAGGTGATGCGCCTGGTCTGGCACGCCTGGCAGGCTGCGAGCAAGCGTACGCATCTGGGCCTGTTGGGCGCTGGCATACGCGCTTAGTGTGTGCACCAGTCAAGGGTTGTTCGGGCCCAGAACTTGATTCGAACTGACAAACTAGAGCTGCAAGCGAGGATCTTGATTCTCCCGGAGTCCATCATCAACCACGCTAGCCACGAATGAATTTAACTCGTTCTTGAATCTTTTAAGCCTAGACCGACTTGCGGGGTTAGGAGGCAACATCAAGTCTTGATTAGCACCGCGTTGATCTCAATGTATGTCGATATATCTATCGTGTGCAGCCTTGCTCGCATCAATAATCAAATCCACATTCATTACCAATGTTTGCCTCCGCGTAAAAAGACTAAGTTCATGTTCATAAAAACTAAATAAAAATAAAAATGTGTTTCCGAATTAAACCTACCAAACTTGCAATAGTTTGACTTTTTATAAAAAAAACGTACTTAGGATTAGTTACAAAGTTAAATGACTAAAGAATTATTAATGAGTGTGTGCAATTAAGAAGGGTAAATAATTTGAGTCTGGAAAACATACTTAGGATTAGTTACAGAGTTGAACAACTAAAGAATTATTAATGAGTGTGTGCAATTAAGAAGGGTAAATACTTTAACACTTGAGTCTGGATTAACATGTATATTTAGTTCAGAGCCCCAAGACATGGATTTTGCATGTTAATGATTTGAAATGACTTGAATGATTGTGTTTTAAATTAAATTTATTTCATAAAGTTGAAGTCATTGTCTCATTACTACATTGTGTGCTGTGTGAATTTCTATGTGCTTGTTGTTTTGTTTGCTTGAGGACAAGCAAATGTTTAAGTGTTGAGATGTGATAAGTGTGAAATGCATCGTGTTTTAGGGTATAGTTTGATATGTGTTTATATATTTATTCGATTGTTTAGTATGTGTTTTGGGTAAAATTGTGTTAGTTTGTGAATTATTTGTGTTTAAGTGTTTTTATGGGTTTGTACAAGCGTTTGAGCTTAATTATTATATTTTTGATGTACTTTGATGTGTTTGTTAGTATTTTAGCACCAACAGTGAAGAACGGAGAAGTTTCAGAAAGAATTGGACCGAAACAATGGCCCACGATTGTGGCCCATCCTGCCACGATCGTGACAGAAGAGAGGGAGACAGCCTACGATTGTGGTCAAATCGTGACAAAAGCATCAGATTTGGCTCACGATCGTGGCCTTCCTACCACGATCGTAATAGAGAGCTTACATTTGGCCCACGATCGTGGCCTATGTCAGACAAACGTGCAAGCACACAGAGAAGTCAAATTTTGAGGGTTTTTTGGACCTTTTTGACCCCAAAAAACCCTAGGGCTATCACAAATACATTAAGTATAAAAAGAACAAGAAAAAGAGGAAAAAGGAAAGAGGAGCTTCTTGCATCAGCCACTGTCAAGAATCCCTAGAGAGAGTTCATTGAGAAACAGACGAAGGAAAAGAGACGTGGAGAAGAAGCCGACACGAAGTACTTCTCAGAACAGGAGATTTCCTGACATTGCTACCTCCATCATTCGTTCAGATCTGTTTTTCGATATATTTCAATTTTACTTATGTATAGAATTGGGATAGCTATTAAGATAGGATTTTATGAATGTTGAGGAATGTGTAAACTCACCTTCGGGTTGTTTTTATCTTTGATTTAATAAAAATCTAATTGTTTATGTTATTTGGATTCATTGTAATTGATTTCTGCACTTGCATAATTCAATGATAGACTAAGAGGGTGAATCGAATAAAAAATAATTAAATTGGGCTAACGAGAGTTCGGAGATTTAATAAGAACGAGAATCAATCAAATCGGTAATTGTGTGAAAAGAGATCTCACATAGGTTTCCGGTAGTCTAGTGGAAAACTTCATATATAATTAGGGTTTGAATAAATTATGAATTGAGAAATTGCAATTTTCCATAATCTGATTAGGGTTTATAATTTAGGGCTATTGGTTATAACTCGAGAGAGAGTAATCAACCCTAGGATCGTCCAGGACCAATAATTCGACAATTCATAATTAATTAGATTAGTGTTGAAGATAAGTAAAAATTCTCCTTTCTCTTAATTGGTAGTTCTTTAGGTTGATTCTTGATGTGTGTGTTGCAATTTGCTGATTTGTTAATATTTCATAATTAATTATTGAATTGAGTTGTTTGATTGAATTGACTGATTGAATTACATCATTGTTTTAGTTTAGTTAAATTTGAATTTCTGCGATTAGTTTTAGCATTAAATTTTAGAATTAGATTAACCCTCCTCGTAGGATCGACACCTTAGGTACTACGCGAATAACTCGTACGCTTGTGGAATATCGAGGTTAAAATATTAAAACTACACATATCGAAAAACCGCAATCAGTTGTAATGAAAAGGTTATTTGAGTATAATGTGAATGAGGGAGATGTAGTTCTTAAGGATCACTCCTTATGGTTACAAGGTCTTGTTTATTATCAACTTTTGTGAGTGATAGATGCTTGATATGGTTTGTGGTGTGAGAGCTTGAATTTAAGTTAGGAAACATAGTCTTTGCATTCATCACAATTGATGTACAAAATTGTGAGTGAATGTTGGTTTTTGGGCTTGACATTATATTAAGTTTTTTTCTTGTTTCACTAACTTTGATGGTTTTATGCTATTTTACCCAAACACATCTCACCTTAACCTTGCCTATATTACAACCTTGAAAAGTCCTTTGAGTCATGATTTTCCATGTGACCTTTAACGGTGGAGAAATGAAATGATTTAAAAAGTTGTGGAATGTCTTGATTATGAATGGTATTTGAGTGCACCCATGAATACTTCTTATTTAAACACATTTTTCAAGTCTACCTGTAGACTGCTTAGTTTCTAAAGGTGATGAATGTTGATTGATCATGAGTAAAAGTGTTGAATGTTGAATTCTTGCTATGGTTTTTGAAAGTTATTTATCTTTGCTTATGACTATATATTCTTGGGAAATATGGAAAATAAGTATGTGTTTTTGGTATGTAATTTTGATTTTGATGTTTTACCCAAGGACAGTCAAAAGTTAAGTGTAGGGGATAATTGACTATACATTTATTCCATAACACTTAAAGATTAATGATATGAAAATGCTTAAGATACTTACTTTAGTTCATATATGCTTTTAGGTACAATTCAGTAGCAAAAGAGCTAACTTGAGTTAAAAGCACAATATTTAAGTCGTTTCCCAGAGATTCACAATCAATTGTCTTCATAGAGCAAGAATGAGATAGATTAGAGCAAGAGAAGACAAGAAAATGCATGAAGATGATGATTATATGTCAAACAAATTAAAAGAAGAATGAAGGAAGTGAATCACGGTTTGCATGGGTGTGAGACACCTATCACTCCCATACAGGGTGTCTCACAGTCCTTCTCAAGCTCGTGAGAAGTTTTACACCACCGTGAGACATATGCCAGCTCACCCATTTTAACCCTACTTTTTGGTATAAAACGAAATAGTGTGTGACAACACAAGGGATGAAAAGTTGATGGTTTTTTTTTGGGAAAACACTCCAAGGGTTTCGAGAGAAGAATGAAGAGTAGACATTCTCAAAGACTTATAGAGAAGATGGAGGGTTGAGCTTCCCGACACTGACTAGGAGCTGACATCAATGCCGATGAACCCGGTTAAGTATACCCTTCATTGTGATTGTTATTCTTACTCTCTTTAGGGATTGATTATGTTTTCCTATGTTTATTATTTGGGTATTGTGTTAAGATGATCTTAATGCCTTCATTAGATTGTTTTATTACGAACCCATTGCTAGAATCTTCAATATAATCCGTAATTGTTTTGTTGAGATCCATTTATAGCAACTAATGGCTTTGGATCATTAGGGATACAATCCATAATTGTTGTGTTTTCGATTGGTATCAAATCATTAGGGATAACATAACCTAGGTTAAGTAACCCGAGCTTTGTGTAGTTGTTGCCTTGATTAATCTGTTTTTCTAATTCGTAATGCGACTGTCCAATTAAATCTAAAGATCGCATCCTAGGTTATTCAATAGCTAGGTTTAATTAACGAGTGTCTCTTAATTAAACACAACCTAAGGGAAAACAAGGGTTAATAAAGCTTATCATTAACCTACGATTAATAATTACTAAGAGGGGTAAGAGAGTAACAAATCAATGAAGTATGTTTAACTGGGTGTAGGCAAAGATTGAATCAATGACCGGGTCCTTAACGAATTCATAATTTTCATCATCTTTGAATGTTTTCTTTAATTTGTTTTCGTTAGTTTAGTTTTATTTTATTTTATTTTAACTCAAACCAAAACCTCCCATAACCTAAACACTAATTGATTTCATAACAAGAGCTAACTGAACACTCTCTGTGGGATCGACCTAGACTCACCACTTCTATAATTGTAAGTCTAGTTATTTTGAATAATGTTACGACACGCTACATCAATTATCAGTTTCTCCATTCTTGTAGCCTTAAATGCTCGATTTGAGCCACACTCATGCCTCCTTGGGGAGGATGTTTCTGGCGAATTAGGCATTTGTTAGGTTTTCTTCCTCGGGTACTATTATTTACAAGCCTAGGTTGATGAAAGGATTCGATTTTAGTGGATTCTTGGAAAACAATAGAAATGGGTGTAGCCATTGATGAAAGTTTCCAGAGAAGACAAGTGAGAGCTGAAGGAGATGGTATAATGATATTGGTAAAGGACTTCCCAAGTTTTTGTTAGAAAGAAAGATGACAAAAGAATGGCTAGAAGAGAGGTGTGGGGTTAAAGTAAGAGAAGGGAAATGGCAAAAAATAACGTGGGTTTTTTTCTATTCTCTTCAATTCACTCATTCACCTATTTCCATATTCTCAAAAAACGAAGTGAGGAGAAGCAGTCAGCTGAGATTTCCCGAAAACAAAGCGAGGAGAAGTTAAGAACTAAGATTCCCAAAAACCAAAGCGAGATTCCAAGAAAAGAAACCATAAAAAGTGAAATGAGAGTAGTTTTTTGGCTTATAATTTTATATACAACAAACTAGTTCCGACGGGTTCCTAAATAAACCGGCCAATATTTTTATATAGAGATTATCAAATAAAACCAAACCGGACAACTAGTCGGTTCAAATAATTTTTAACCCAACTAGCTGGTTCGGTTTGATTTTTAAAAGATTAAAGAAGGGTGACTGTCATGCTCCAAAAATTTGTTGTGCGTCAAATGCAGCAATTATCCCTTTTTGGGCGCCCATCGTTATCCAGAGTTAGGGTTCTCTGGTTAGTCGTGCTATCACCTTTGCTTTCTCCTCAACTGCCATCTCCCCTAGTCTTTATCGCCTCCCCTTGCTGTTGGTGTGTCTCCATCTTAGCCGCATCTTCATGCGCTTCCTTGGTTGTTTTCTCAGCCCTTGGCGATGTCTGCAACTGGTGAAGGCTGATCACAGGAGACAACGTCTATAGCCACTAGTTTGAATATTAAAAAAAACGCAACCATAAACATACACAGTCCAGAGCCAAAACATTTTTTTTCAAACCCAAACTTTTCCAAAAACTCAATCTAGTGGGTAATGTATTGTATTTTGCATATGCTTAAAACTATGAAAGTATGCTACAATTGTTTTCAAGAACCAGACGAAGTACGTAAACACAAAACCTAGAAATATGAAGAACAAGAGGCGCATTCCAAGTTTCCGAAAACGAGAATACAAGGCAAGCTTCATACGCTTTCAGAGGTGCGATTGACTTTTTCAAAGGTAAGTCAGATTCCCAGAAATAAGAAAAAGAGGGTCATGCGTTTAAGCACAGTCACTAAAGACAGTTTTTTATGACCTGAATTTCACAGGAATTGAATCGAAGGAAATAGGCTCCCTACAGTACTAATCTGTAGAGAGGCAAGATTGAACAGAATATGCGATATTTTATTGAAAAGAAACATGCGAATCATTTCAATCAATATACAACGGATGGTATCGTGGTACAGAAGAGTATTCCATTCCCACTCAATAGTCTAGTAGGCTGATGGCATCCACTAGCAGTGGATAAGTTGGGTATTGAAAGTGACTGGGAACTAATATTTTGAATCCTGAACTACAACAAGCTTTTTTAACCACATGCGACGAGTTGAGGTTATATTGATAAACAAATAACTCTTTTTCTTTTTTTTTGCACACATTAAATGGAGAGAAAATCAGCAATAACACACACAGCATTTTAGTTGTAATCAGCTTCATAATTAGCTCCTAAGAAGCACGGACACGACAAAATAGAGTTGTGTCTGCGTGTCGAACACGTGTCTGTGTCAGACGCGCACGTGTCCGACACGAACACCTACAAAAAGTGCATATATATGTTCCATATTTTTTAAGAGGAACTTATAAAATATAAAAATATGTATGAACTATTAAGATATTAGAAGTTTTGAAATACATCAATCAATATTTATTATATTATGAATTTTGAATTTTTTTTCTTAATTCTAAATTTTATAATATATATATATATATATGCCGTGTCCGTGTTTACCAAATTTTAGAAATTGATATGTCCCTATATCCGTATCTGTGTCGTGTTGTGTGTCCGTGTCCATTTCCATGCTACTTATATTAGCTCAAATCTTCCCAAGCGGTCACTGTCCTGAGCTCAAAATTAGTAGTCAACTTCTGAACGTAGCGTCCAAGTGGTGTAAGTATCAGCTACTCGTACACCAGAATTTCAAGAAAATGTTCAATCTCCAACTTAAAAACTTGGCGTGTTGTGCCCAGAAAATGATAGCCGCACGGTAACTTCAAACAAGAAGAGCTCAGTGAGGCGGCAACCGACGTAGAATTGTGAGGTTTCCGTTAGCTAGAAATCACGGTGGTGAGCTCATGCCGGCATGGGAGTGTCATATTAGACGCTGCAATTAGATAGGTGTGACAAACTCAGCTTAACGACATCGTAACAGGAATTTTGTTTGTATTTTTCTATCTAGTAACTGAATTTCCATCTAAGAGATTGTCCCAATAAATACATGGATCGTTACATTTTCTAGCACTACTTGCAATGAATAGTATATTTCATTCTCGTAAAGTTCTCACCAACTCTTATTCTAGCTGTTTCTGTTTAAATAATAGGCGTATAGTTCAGAAATCACTGCTTCAAGACATTCGCAAATTGGAATTACAAATGTTGGTATGTTCCAGTCTCTATATAAATTGGATAACACCAAATGAACCAGAAAGTAAGGGCAAGTGGCAGAGGACCTTTCTTAACACCTTAAAACTTCTCTTCCTTAAACAAACCTTACACAGCAAAACATACCAGAAAAAGGTGACCAACCAACCATCGTCCATTCCTAGGAGCAGAAACCAAGTGCAGAACTGGGCCCGCACTTTCCGTACCCAAGATGAAGTGTACGTTAAAGTGTACCCAACACACACCAAACCGCGCTCCCTTCTCCATAAATTGCGCAGCCGCGGGACGGAGCCTTGAAATTGTCACCACTCACGCTATATGCTGTGTTCTTTTCATTTGTTTAGTGAACAGGATCAGATAAGAAGAAACTGAAAGCAATAAACCATGGATGATGATGATTCCAACCGCCCGTCCATTGGGTTTCCTCTAGGCGTAGCTCTTCTGTTCATAACTCTGCTTTCCATGAGTGGGTTTTTCGTTTGTTGTCTACACTGGGACAAGCTTCGATCTTTACTAGGACGTTCAAGCGATGAAGACGAAGACGACCATAACCTAGAAATTGAATATACACCTCCGACTGTCGTATGTATCTCTTTCCGGTCTTTTTTTTTTTTAGCGACTTTATACAATCTTAAGCTGTGTTGACGTTATTCTTAAGAGAAAATGACTTGAAGAACTTGTTTTTTGGGTGACTATTTTGAACACCTCACAAAGGCCCATGCATGCTTTGTTCTTGTTCTAAACAGAAGAAAAAGCAAAATGGAGGTCAGAGCCTGCCAGTTCTGATGCCAGGGGATACAGTGCCAAAGTTTATTGCAATGGCTTGTCCGTCTAAGCCTCTTCGACTGGAGAATATCAGAGTAGAAGTGCAGAAGCATCCTAATTAGTTTTGGAAGCTCATCATTTTGGTAATATAATCACTTTCTAGTTTGTATATATATTTAATACTTTCTTAAGTGAGATTGAATTCTATTTGTTGGCTGTCAGGAGGTATAATTTAACTCATCTTCAGAAATTAAAGGAATCCCACATAAGATTCATATTTCAGAATATACTCCAAGAACTGGGTACAATTTGCAGCAGGGTGACAAACCAATTTCGTTCCCTTTAGCATAAAGTTTATGGGTTGTTTAGTTTATTCTGCACCACAAAAAGTTACATACCTCTGATGCTCTTTGCTCCAATGATGGTTCATTTCCTAGCACACAATATTATTGCAATTCCTCATCAGCACAATCTTCGGAGATAAGATTAATAATGCTTTGTTCCAAAATTCTATTTGGTTCTCTGGCGTTACTCGTAATGATGAGGTTATGTCAAGTCACGCTGTAGACCGTTACTTGCGCATCCCTACGGTCCCTGTCGTTTTAAGTTGGTTATTTGTGGACCTATAAAGCCCAGACTTAATTGGATCCATTCCACAACTAAAGGCGCCTTAAATACGACTCTTTGCTCGACGCCCCCAAAACCAAGTACTTCCTTTTGAATCTTGATTTATGTCCCTGCTGGGGGTATGATGTCGGAATTGATCTACAGAAACTTATGTAAGAAAGAGTTTATAATTAATGTCTTATACATGCAAAAATTGATTGTTACAGATATCAGCAATTGGACTTCATGCTTTGTAACAACCAAATGATCAACGGAAATAAATCTTAGTAATTATTGTCCGTTGGAGAAGAAGATTCGCGAGAGAAAGAGGAAAGCTACAAACGAAAATCACGTGACTCTGCCAAGCTACAAACAATGCATAAGACATTAAGGGTAGATTGGACATTTACTAATAATCAGCTGGACTTGTACAATTTGTTGTAAGAGAATAAATCTCCACCTTTTATTTTATTATGTCCTTTCTAACAATATATGGTATAGATCAATTCAACAATTGTATAAATACAAGTCAAGCAATAATACTAAATTGAGCTGAAAAAGTGTTATGTAATATACCTTCTCTTACATGGTATCAGAGCTCCATTGACCAACGTCAAAATGAAAAAAAAAATCCGAGTTATCTACCACCACCCAAAATGATACATCATACCCCCTTGTTTTTTCAGCTATAGCAAAAACTCTAAACTTCAATCTACCCAACAAACTTGATAGACAAAACTTTGTCAACTGGAAAGCCCAAATCCTTACAGTCATAAGAGCCCTTGAGCTCGAAAACTTCATCAACTCAGCACCTCCTCCTCAGTTCATAACTACAGAAACAAATCAGGTCACTGAAAATGCATAATATAAACCATGGAGAAGGGCATATCAACTATTGCTATGCTGGCTATTTTCAACCATTGGAGAAGAGGTAATAGGACAGGTAAATCACTCAAGTTCATCCTATCAAGTTTGGCAGATTTTGAAAATTCTATATGCGTAAGCATCTATAGTTAGAGTTCTTTAACTAAAGCATCAACTCTCAACTATTAAAAAGGGCTCACATACTATATCAGAATACATGCAAAAAGTTAAAACCATTGGAGATTCACTTCAAGTAGCAGGATATACAATCAGTGAGTATGAACTAATATTAAGTGCCTTAAATGGCCTTGGTCATGAATATGACCCTGTTGTGGTTTATTTAACACACTGCATGAAAACTTCAACATTACAAGAAGTGCAATACTCTCTTATGATGCATGAAACAATAATAGAGCATCTGAATATAATCAATCAACTAGAAATCTCATCACTAAATGTCAACTATGCAACCATCAACTATCAAGGAAGAAGTGGATTTAAAGGAAGAGGAAATCGTGGCAAAGGAGGCAGATGGAGTGGAAACAGAGTTTTCTGCCAACTGTGTCAGAAACCAGGACATGAAGCACTAAAATGTCACAAAAGATTCGATGTTTTGTGGCAAGGTAACATTACTCAATCATGGAAATAGAATACAGTCACATAGAACAATGCTCAAAACTATCCTCAACCCTACTTGGCTCAAAATCAGTCCAAAAATCTCTCATCAGAAGCAGTCAACAACAATACATGGTTTACAGATAGTAGGGCTACAAATCACGTCACAGTAGATCTCAACAACTTGTCAATAAGTTCAAAATATGGTGGAAAGGATCAACTTACTGTTGGCAATAGTAACTCTCTTCCTATTGCTAACATTGGCTCATCTCACATACACTTTCTAGACAATAAACACGCCATTTGTACTAAGACAAAATTTGAATGTTCCCAGCATAACCAAAAATCTACTCAACATCTCTAAACTCATTAAATAAAACAACATTTATGTTATTTTTACTAACGAAAATTGTCTGTTTGTGGACAAAGCAACAAGGAAAATTATGCTTAAGGGAGTACTTCGGGATAGGCTCTACAATCTTAGAACCACTAAACAATCTGTCAACATCAGGCCAAAAAATCCTAAGCCCAATCCTTTTCAACAAAAAGTTTCTTCTTTAGACACCCATTGTGAGGTAAACATAGTACAGAAAAATATAAATGTTTGGCATGCCAAGTTAGGACATCCTTCTAAGCATGTTTTGAAACAAATCATAAGTTTAATGAAGTTCAACTTCAGTCTCAAAAATCTATCTTATTGTGATTCTTGTAAGGAAGGAAAACTGCATCAGCATTTCAAACTCATGAAATAACTGCTCAGAATCCCTTGGAAATCATATATTCAGATATTTGGGTGCCCTCTCCACATCTCTCAACTGAAGGACATAGATACTACCTTTTTTTTTGTTGATGCCTATACTAGATTCATTTGGTTTTATCCTCTAAAAATAAAATCTGATACCTTATTTATCTTCATCAAATTCAAAACCAATGTTGAACTTCAATTGAACA
This sequence comes from Erythroxylum guanchezii, assembly GCA_025629825.1. Classification (NCBI taxonomy): domain Eukaryota; kingdom Viridiplantae; phylum Streptophyta; class Magnoliopsida; order Malpighiales; family Erythroxylaceae; genus Erythroxylum; species Erythroxylum guanchezii. Next base: position 6,338,912 of record JAOTAX010000006.1, on the reverse strand, counting down.
GAAAGATCAAAGCTCTACATACTGACATAGGAGGTTAATATAAAGCTCTCTTACCCTACCTCACAAAACATGAAATACAACTAAGGTTCAGTTATCCTTATACTCACCAACAAAATGGAGTTTCTAAAAGGAAACACAAACACGTAACTGAAATAGGACTCGCTCTTTTATCTCATGCTCATATGCCACTCACCTATTGGTTAGAAGCCTTCCACACAGCTGCATACCTTATTAATAATCTCCCATCTCCTAGACTAAACAACCTCTCACCACTTGAAAAATTGTACAATAAACCATTGAACTATCTTAATCTTAAAACCTTTGGTTATAGTTGCTTTCCTTATCCCAGATATTACTCTCATCATAAATTAGGATTTCACACCACTAAATGTGTTTTTCTTGGGTATAGTTCAATGCATCAAGGTTACAAGTGTTTAACTAATGAAGGAAAAATCATAATATCTCGTCATGTTGAATTCAATAAGAAAGAATTTCCATTCTCTCAAAAGAATTTCCATTCTCTCAACTGTTTCTCTCACATTCAAACTATCTTATAGCCTCATCAAGTTCACCTAACTTTACCCTAACCTCAACTCCAATCAATAAATCTTCATCAAGGACCATCTCGGATCACTCTCCTTCAACAGAATGCTCTCACTCAGCTGAATCCCTCAATAGACAGGTAAGCTCTCAAAATCCCAACTCATCATCACATTTTACATCCTCACAAAATACCTTACCTATTATCACTCCATCAACCACATCACATACTAAACCAAACTCTTAATTTCCACACATGCAAAATGTTCATCCTATGCAAACCCGATCCAAAAGTGGAATTTTTAAACCAAAACTCTATTCCCTTGCCTTATCCTTAAATCCACAAACTAAACCTAGGACAATCTCTGAAGCGCTAAACAGTCCTACATGATTTCAAGCTATGCAAGATGAATTCAATTCCTTACAACAAAATCACACTTGGACACTTGTCCCCTATATATGAGCCTATCATGCATATTCTTGGCATCAAATGGGTATTTCAGATCAAATACAATACTGATGAGACTATCTTTAAACACAAAGCTAGATTTGTCACCAAAAGGTTTAATCAAACCCCTAGCATTGATTTTTCATAAACTTTCAGCCCTATTGTGAAAGCCTCAATCATAAGAGTAATATCATCACTTGTTGTCTCCCATCATTAGGAGTTTAGCAAGTTGATATCAACAATGCCTTTCTACATGGAGAGTTACATGAAACTATTTATATAAACCAGCCACAAGGATTCGAAAGCAAAACACAGCCACCTCATGTATGCAAGCTAAAAAAAGGCTCTCTATGGACTGAAACAAGCTCCTAGGGCTTGGTTTTACAAACTGAAATGTGCACTGTCTCAATAGAGGTTTCATAACTCAAGGTCAGATACTTCTCTATTTTACTCAAACAAAAATGGAATTATTACAATACTACTAGTCTATATAGATGACATTCTGATCACAGAAAATTCCACACAAGCAATTAATGCAATTATTAGTCAATTACAATCTCAATTTACACTTAAAAGACTCAGAAGCATAAATCATTTCCTTGGATTTAAAGCATACAGAAACAGAAATGGTCTATACCTTTCACAGAAACAATACATTGAAGATCTACTTACCAGAACAAATATGTCCTCGTGCAAGCCTTCATCAACACCCATCACTCCAGCAACCAAGTTGTCTCTGCAGAATGGCACACCATTTGAACTCCCAAAGCTTTACCGAAGTACAATAGGAGCTCTTCATTATCTATGCAACACAAGACCAAACATTAGCTACGCAGTTAACAAATTGAGACAATTTTTACAAAATCCTTTAAACACACATTGGATCGCATGTAAAAGAGTTTTGCATTACCTGAAAGGAACCTCAAATCTGGGACTGATCTTTCAACCATCATCGTCGCCTCTTAATCTCTATGCATATAGTGACTTTGACTAGGCTAGCTCCCCCAATGATCGTAAATCAACAACCGGAGGATGTGTATTTTTAGTAGGAAACCTAATCTTCTGGATTCCTAAGAAACAGGCGACAGTAGCTCGATCCAGCGTTGAGGTTGAATATTGAGCCCTATCTCAGGTATCGATAGAATTCTTCTATCTCATATCTCTACTGTCTGAGCTAGGTTTCTCTCTCACTCACAAACCCATTCTATGGAGCGATAATAACGGAGCTCGATCTCTCGCTCAAAATCCTCTCTTTCACTTAAGAACAAAACACATTGAGATCGACGTACACTTCATAAGAGACAAAGTGGAGAAAGGAGAAATAGAGATTAAATACGTTAACACCGACGATCAACTCGTCGACATTCACACCAAACCCCTAAGCTCAACAAGATTTCAACTTCTGATAAGCAAATGAACCTAGTTCAAAGCCCTGGGTTCAGTTCGAGTGAGGGTGATGGAGAAGAAGATTCGAGAGAGAATGAGGAAAGCTACAGACAAAAATCACGTGACTCTGCCAAGCTACAAACAATGCATAAGACATTAAGAGCGGATTGGACATTTACTAATAATCAGTTGGTCTAGTATAATCTGTTGTAACAGAATAAATCCCCACCCTCTATTTTATTCTATCCTTTCTAACAACGTATGGTATAGATCAATTCAACAATTGTATAAATACAAGTCTAAGCAATAATCCTGAATTGAGCTAAAAAAGTGTGCTTTAATATACCTTCTCTTACATTGTCATTATCTATAGATTCTCCCGGTTTGCCATGTAACTTGAAAAATTCATCACCACAATACCTGTCTAAGCAATTTTTATTAACATAATGAAGTATTGTTATTCGGTCATACAAAGTTGTGCAAGGGACTGTCTTGAAAATTTGAACTTTGACTTGTTAATGAGAAATTACGAGTCAAACTCGAACCATCCAATAATATCCAGACGCAATTGCACGTTACAAGATGGATTCTCTGACATGAAGATAACTTTTGACTTTTTACAGCCTTGGACTCATAATAGTAGCTTGGGGTTGGAGTTGTTAATCACCTATTCGATTTGGCAACTGTTTCTAAACACATACAAACAACCTTCCGTTTTGAGTTTGACACTAAAATCTTGTTCTCGATACTAAAAACAAAAGTCCTGAAAATTGTCATAGATAATGAAAGAGAAAGCTCATGGCGATGCTGCCCTACATACATCAGTGAATTTGGGTAAAAGATCTGAGAGAAAGGGTAAAAGCAATGGAACTAAAAACACAAAGAATATATATATAATATAGAACGTAACTATCAGTATCACTCCTAATTCACTCGTGTGCATTGCTGGGATGATGTTTGCTAGCGATGGGGATTACTAAAAATAAATTTTTAATTGTTTCTGGTCAGACATGTCACATTCATTATTACTCATATTTGGTTTCTTCTTCACATGTTTTCTCATGTAAAATGTCAGGTTACGGCATTAAAGGGAATTGAACTGGGAAGAATTAAATTGACCGTACTTTTGTATTGCCATGGACATGTCCATGCTATAGCCAGACAGTCAACACTACCAACCATAAACTTTTAAGTGTAACATATTCTTACGTAAGTCGCTCATCTACCAATACATATCAGGAGTCGAACGACTAGCGTAAAATTCTTGCAATTGAATTCCAATTGAAGGGCATGAGGTTGTTAAAATTGTCATAATTGATAGCAATCGTTATTTGGTTAGAAAAGCAATATTACCTCGACCCATGATACTTGTGCTATTGTCTTGGATCGCGCACGTCTAATGGACCTATTGTTTCCATCATATAATATTTATGGAGCTTGCCTTGGAGACCTAATGAGAGGAGGTTTTGACACATGCCTACGGTTAAGCTGTTAGCGTCAAAGCCGGAGGGCTTCCGGTCGAGGGGCCCGACGCAGTGACAATATCCCGGAAGATCTGTTCTTGAATAGGAAAAGTGGGGAGGAGACAAAAGGAAGAACAGACAATCCCATGATCAATTCTTTTTTGTTCAAGGAAAGTTCTGTTTTCAGTTTGGTTTATCGTAAATGATAAGGTAACATCCTCGGAGCCATTTCCTGTGCGGTTATTAGGGAGGATGAAAGGTTGGTCAATGCTAAATCCTAACGTGTCTCCTATTAGGTCCGCTGGTAAGGTGAAGGTGTATATTTCTTGTTCTCATAGTTAAAGTTCTGATGAGTATAAGCTGAAGTAATCCTCTCAAGTCTGAACTATTATGATGTCAAATGCAACAAAAGTACTTGTTTAAATCTCAAAGCTTTCTACTGCGTAGTCATAAAATGTGATTGATGGAACTTATTACAGCAGTGAGTAATAAGTTATTATAATCACATACATACTAGGATTTCATATTCATATATTTTTATAATGTCTTCTCTTTTTTTTTAATAAATTTTAGTACACAAGCTCTCCGCTTTGTGAAGGTTAGAGATCGAGTTATCAGTTATAAACAACCTTCTATTTACATTTTACAAAGAGATATCAATTACTTCAAAGCTCAAAAAGTTATTAAAAAAAAGGTTTTCTATGAATTTGGCACACACTAAAACATCTCCAATTAACTATAATATATGAGGATTAGGTAACATTAATGCTTTTTCTTTATTTTTTAATAATTTATTTTGCTTCTAGTGATAACAAAAACAAATCAATACTGCCCATCTAGAGAATGGCCCATAGCAGTTGAATAAAGGCCCAAATTTTGACGAGATGGGGGGTGGGTCAGTAAGGTTTGGCACCAAATAATGACGTATGGGTGATGTGGGCAAGTAGGCAGACAGATGATGAGAATATCATCTAAACTGCTGTCCATGTATTTATTATTATTAATTGTGTGTTTGGAATATAGATGAAAAAATGAGATTGTAAAGGGCAAAGCGTGCGAAGGTGGTGGCAGTTAATGATGGTTATGAAATTCCCTCGACCCTTATTAAAATTGCAAAATAATGTTTGGGGTTAGCTTTCCCTTGCATAAAAGCAAAAAAATCGACACGCGTGTACCCAAATTTCTGTCACCAATGAGACATCATTATTGCACCTTGAGATTTTTGAGTGCTCCCTTCATTCCTCCTTTTATCATTACCATTTTTAATTCCATCCTCGTCTTTTTTGTAATGATAACTTCAGCAACATTTATTTTTATTTTTCGAATATTAGATTTTTAAACATAAAACATATATTTTTAGATTCTCAAATAATTTTATATTATTTAAGTAATAATGATTTCGTTGTATAGTAATAGAAAATTTAAACAAAGTCTTTAACTTTTTGAACTGGTTCAATCTTATTTCTCCTCGTTTTTTTCCCTTCCCATTTCGTTCATCAAATTCATAATCATATAATTGGACTACTGGAACATCTCACGTAACAAAGTAAACACACAGGCACTTCGATGATGGACTTTTTTAAAAACTACGTTAAGTGGGATGCTTTGGCATAACAAAGTGAAAGGTAATGAATACATATAGACAATGGTCATGGGCTCCTTTTGAAAGAAAGCAAAAGTTGAAAGTTAACATCACAATTGAGCAAACCATATACTTAAGATTTCATGAGCACACCAATGAACCAAGGAGAGATTTTTTTTCCCGAAATTTTAAACTAGAGATTGAAATTATGATCATAATTATAATATTCTAATTTTAATTTAAATCAAAGCATAAAAATTATTTTCGTAATTTTTTAATTAGCTAAAAGTAAATTTTACCACTAATATTTATTGTGTTAGAACATAGAATTGAGTTGGGGGCGTGTAACGGACGAGGGAGTGAGCGCGTGGAGTGAAAGGAAGGTGATGAAGGGAGTTAGATGTCGCGTTCTGTTGCCGGCAATCCAAAATTAAAAGCCGCTTTCTTGTCCCCCAGCACATCATCTCTATTCAACCTGTTTTTCTCTGTCCCCTGTCTACCTCACTCCTCCACTCAAAATTGCCCTATTTTCTCTTCTACGTAACTTTCTACTCTATTAACATCATCCCCGTTTTACCCCCCGCTAACTGCCAAGAACACCTTCTAAAACGCAACATCCGTGGCGTAGCATTATTGGAAATTTAATCTCGCCGGGTGCGTGGATTTCCACATTTGCCCTTCTATTGCCAACATGTGAAGATGTGATAAGTTGGTGGGCGGGTTCCATTTGGAGTTAACCCACTCATGCGGGTGCGGATGGGATGGTGCTTCTGTGCCGCTTTAATTTAAGTAGCCTGGGGCTCTTTGTGTTATTAGATACGGAGGGTTGAGTTTGTTGTATATGGGGGAAGAAAGAAATATTCCCGTCATTGCCTTATTTGTCCTTGCACAACTGACTATAGCTAGGAATTGTCTGTAGTTTTAAGGGGATAAGGAGAATAATAGTTAATTGAACATTAAGTGTAGGAGAGAATCCTTTACTGTTGTTGATAATAAAGTCAAGCCATGGTGTGATTGTGATTGGGGTTCATGCTTTTACATGAAAGAGAGTTGGGGGCGGAATCACCTGCCCATAAAGCTTTAGGACATTGGGCTTATCTTGATCCGAGTGGCTGTGATTTTTAAGAAATATGCCATCAAGATGCTTAACATGATAAGATAAAAAACTTTTCCCAATTTGGGCAAGTAAAAGTTGGAGTGAGAATAAATGTACCTGATCGTGGCTTGGCTTCAAATACAGAACGTAGGTTACAAGTATTCGAGGACGTTTTCCTTTTGTATATAAGAACTGAAATTAAACAATTATCATACCGAAGGTTACAAGTACAAACCTCATTCATTAATAATTTTATTTATATTAAGAATTGAAAGCTCTTCGTTTTTATCTTTTTACTGTAAATATTTGTTAATACAATAATAATCGGTTACTAAAATCCTACCGTACCGATGCAGTGAATGAAAATAATAATGAAGAAAAAGTGATTTTTCGTAAAAAGAAGAAGACAGACAAGAGTTTGAATAATTGAGAGAGAGAGGTTTATATTAAATGCATAGAGTTTCACATCAGGACAGCAAATAAACTTTTGTTACCCTTATTCCTGCCAAATGGAGGGTCCTTAGTTCTCTCTTCCTTTCTCTCTCTAGAGGCCGTTCTCAGCTAAGCAACGAAACCCCCAATTGATCTTCTTATTTGTCTACAAAAAACCACCAGGTAAAACCTCTTCTTCTTTCATGTTTTTTACTGCACAAGCCGCTTTGTTTTTGATGCTCCCTGGGTTACACGACGATTTGGTCGTTGCGCGTGTCTCGGTTAGTTCTCTGTTTGGTTTCTGTGTAAGCTCTGGACAACACAAGTGAGACGATAGCTGGAAATGTTAAAAACAGAAGTCAGAAACTTTAGCTTCTCTGTCGCTGCAGTGAATCCTTTCCAAAGCTGGGTTTAGCCGGGGTTTTTTCTTCTTCTTTTTGCACAGAGATTTTCATTGCTAGTATTAAGTCATATTGATAACGTTTCCTCATCAAAAATCAATTTGTTATCGGGGTGACGTTTCCGTGTGGGCCTTATACTCACACGGGGTTTCCCTTTTTGTACTGCAATTACTTCTTGTTCAATGCTTGCTGCACATTGTTGATGTTCTCAAAACTACGTTTTCTTCCTCTCTCTTGTTGGAGCTGCCTTCTACTTCTACTTCAACATGTTCGTTACTGATTCTTTAAATTGAAACGAGATGTGGGTCTCTCTTGTTCTGAGCGTTGATTTTAGCAGTTTTTTGTTTTTCCTGAAGGAATTTTAACTCTTTCTTTCTTTTTGACGGGATTTGACTTAGAAAGCCCTTTTAGTTCACAGGTAATGCACTTCAGTTTTAAAGATTAATTTCGGGATGATGTTCGTTGATTTTGGTACTGAGCTTTATTTCTCTTGAATTTTTATTTGATGCAAAATTTTACATGAAAACTTGTTATTCCATTGAATTTTCTATCAACTACTCTCAATCTTTGAGAATTTTGTAATGTTTAGGTTTTGTTGTTTCTCGCATGCCCTTGGAATTTGTAGGGATTTATGGTCCAATTAACACTACATTATTTATAGGAAGATTTTATCGTTTCTTGATGTCCTGGCCGAGCTTGTTTTACTTTGTGAGTCGATATTTCATATTGGTGAACTTCCTTTCTTGTCATAAGATCCAAGGCTTTCTGCATGCTTGATTTGTGTCATTGGAGCTTCGAGCATTTGGTGTTTTCTAACTAGCTTTGACAGCAAATATAAGCAGGTTAGAGAAGGGAATTCTGAGTGTTCTCTAAATCAATGTCTCCCCCACCACTAGGTGTTGTGGAAGAGGAGGGTCAGAGTAACGTTACACTGTTGGCTTCTTCAGCCTCTGCCGAAAGTGTGTGCCAGAATGGATTGGAACTAAAAGAGCGTAACTATATGGGTTTGTCTGATTCTTCTTCTGTGGACAGTTCTATAATCTCTGCTGTGTCCAAAGAGGGCAAGACTAGTCTGAATCTAAAAGCTACAGAATTGCGCCTTGGACTTCCAGGGTCTCAATCTCCTGAAAGAAATCAAGAACTTTGTCATTTGAGCTCCATAAAGCTTGATGAGAAGCCCTTCTTCCCTTTACGTCCCTCGACTGATAGCCACTGTGCTTCAATGCAGAAAAATGTTGTTGCTGGTAACAAGAGAGGATTCTCTGATGCTATGGATGGGTTCTCGGAGGTGAATACATCTGAATTTATTGAACAGAATAATAGCAGTGCTGCTACTGAGTTTAATATGGAAACAACTCATGTGGTGCAGGGTAAATATCTTGCAAGCTCAGAGGTAGGTGCTATGTTGTCTCCCAGACCCTCCCCGAACTCGGGGCTGAAACAAGGTTCTGCTATGGACAACCTTGGAGCTCAACCAAATAAAGCAAAAGAGGTAGTAACCCCAAAAGCATTAGAGGAGAGGCCTCATGCTTCAAATAACACCAGGTCAAACCGTAACGGCTCATCAAACAACAACATTGCCCCAGCTACCAAGTAAGTGTACTGGGATTTTGATTGAACCTATGAGAAAAACGTTTATCTTACCTTCTTCATATTTACTTATTTGGCAGGGCTCAGGTTGTGGGTTGGCCACCTGTCAGAGCATTTAGGAAGAACTCACTCGCTACCTCTTCAAAGAACACTGAAGAAGTAGATGGAAAAGTGGGGGCTGGTGCTTTGTTCATCAAGGTCAGCATGGATGGTGCTCCTTATCTTCGGAAAGTGGACTTAAGAAATTACTCTGCATATCCAGAGCTGTCTTCTTCCCTTGAGAAGATGTTCAGCTGTTTTACCATAGGTGAGCCTATTGACTTCATATTTCCTCTGTAAAAATTCTATTGCAGATCAAGTTACTGCTAGTTGTGATGTTCTTAGGTCAATATGGGTCTCATGGAGCTCTTGGAAGGGAGGTACTGTGTGAGAACAAACTCAAGGATTTGCATGGTTCTGAGTATGTTCTCACATTCGAGGACAAAGATGGTGACTGGATGCTTGTTGGAGATGTTCCCTGGGAGTAAGTACTGTTTCTGCTCCACGTGTTTGTTTTCCTTTATTGGTTCAAATCTCCTTCATGTTTTTACTACTCTTTAGATGTTTCTCTTACCTGTTAAAATCTGGTGATTATCTGTACTTTGTGTGCTTTTAGTACTTATGTGGGGTAGTCGAGGATTTGTCTATATTCTGCATAGACTTTGAGGAACATTCCATGTGTATTACATAGCTGTAGTAGTTAACAATCTATTCTATGTGCATTCTAGAGGAGTGGATTGGCAGCAATTGCCAAAAAGAACTTTCCATGAATACCACATAGAAAGCTGGGTATTATTCTTATCTCAATATGTTGAAATTATCTTTTATCTTTATCCAATTGATTTTCAAGCATTCTTAAAATCTGTGAATTCATGTTAGGTAGACGAGTTAGCTTTTATGCATGTAACTGTTAGCAGTGTGTTTCCCAGTTTTGTGCAAATAATATTTAAGAATTTCAAATACTATTGCTGCTGGAAGGCATTATATAATGCCGTTAGACAAAAGATTCTTTTATTTATCTTTCATGATGTAGCTTTGCTGCCATTTAATTAGAGCTGGGAGACTCTTTGGAGCATGCATTAATGCCCTTATGTGATGCTTTGGATTACTTCACCATAAGCCAATCCTGAGAAGTCATTGATATTAGTTTTGATACACTGGTTTATTCTCTTCGATGCATATTTAAAAACATATTTAAAAACATAACATGTTATCTGTGAGTAAAGTGCCACAGAGAGAATTACAAATCAGAACCGACAGGTTCTACATTTTTGTCTGAACTTTTTTCCTCACAAGGATCTTACTTTATTTTATCTTATGTGAGTGGGATCAGCACTAGGCAGCAGGAATTCTGAAGGAAATAATTGACCTATCATGTAAAACTAGAAATCATTGTTTTTGGCTTTGAACTTTTTGTGCTTTGTATGGCATTATGAGATGAAACTAAATTTGCATTTTAGCTCGTCTACTTATCCACTTTCTGAAATTTCCCGCATTTCAATATTTTTGTTTATCCGTGGACTTCATCGTTCTTTTTTCTCATTGTTATCTGATAAATTATTGGTGCGGCTGCATTCTAATCCAAACTTTTGTTCTTCTTCAGGATGTTTATTGACACTTGCAAGAGGTTAAGGATCATGAAGAGCTCTGATGCCATTGGCCTAGGTCTGTATTTTATTAAATGCCATTCTCTAAACCGAATTTTTTTCTTCATATTTCCACAAGACCTTGTCTTCTGGTATGCATACATTCAAAAAGACGACTAGAAGGAGAATACATGGGTCTAATAGAGTAACTTATGGTATAATGCAGGTATTTTCTATCCCTAGGATTAATGGTTAATAGTAGTGCCAAAAGTGCAAGGGTGGTCTCTTTGCCAATAAACCAAATCTAATGTTGAAAAAGTGAAACTTGTTAGTTTCATTCGTATTTATGAAACTGGGCGTGAAAGGAAATTTGCAGATTCAGAATGTTGTTTGCAGTGGCACAAATACTGAAAATGTTCATTGTTGTTATTTTGAATTGGATAGTTAACGCATTTTTTAGGACCCTCAGGGCTGATAAAACTGTTGTTATTGAACTTGCCAAGCTTCCCTCAATTTACACATAATAACATGTTACTCATAATCTGAATTGAAAATTGCATGTTATTCTGTCATTTTTTATGCTGTAAGGCTGTCTACCCTTGTTGTACATGTTGGCTGCTGCCTTCTCAAAAATGATGGCTAAGATCTAGTCCATGACGTCAAAGTTTTGCATAAAAAATGGCAGCCGTTGTTATATATGTAGGCTATTGCCTTCTAAAAAATGATGGATAAGATCTAGTCCATGAAGGCACAGTTTTGAAGCTGTGTAATCATATTAATAATATCCATCTTCTGCCTATGTAGTTTGAAAGTTATCTTGTTGTAATATCCTCTGGATTCATCTGCTAGATGTGCATTAAAGTACATTCTCAATTAAAGGAACTGGAATAATTCTTATTGGAGAATGGTGGCTGCTTTGTATTGATATAAATGTGGTAGTTTGATTCTTTGTTGTCATTTTCTTCTTGCTTCTGTTTATTTAAACTCATTTTGGGAGAATTTAAATGTTTTGCAGCTCCAAGGGCTGTAGAAAAATGCAAGGACAGGAATTAGCCGGCAGTGAGCATTATCCTGGCTATCCGTTCAGCAGCTTCTTGGATGATAACTGGAACAGGGCAGGAGAACTAGAGAGCAAGCATTAAGTATTGCTGGACTGGGTGGGAGATCATTGCTTTCTGCAGTTGTCTTAATGTGTTCATGTTTCTGTTACAACAAGGTTCCTTTGTTCTAATCTCTGTTTAATTAAAATCATAAAACTCCATAGACCACTTTGTTTGGGAGTGAGACTGCAATTTATGTGTTACAAACAGAGTATGGACAAGTTCCTGCTTCAATGCAGGAAATACAGTTTGTAAAGTGCGTTGTTTATTATTTATGTTAATTGTATGTGTTTGTATGGTGAGAAAACGTATCCAATCTGACCACATGCTTCTGTAGGCTAAATCTCATCCCTGTCAAACATTGTTGTTATTAGCAAAATTTAAGGCATTTCCTTGTTTAAATAGTCAAGTGGTTGTTTACTGTTCGACTAAAGAATTGCTTTGTAGTATATCAAATTGAACTGTGCGTAGGTTGCCTAGTTCTGCTTTAAAAAAAGGTGAAATTGCCAGGTTGGTTGATACACTTGTCGGAGAGCATCATTGCAGAGCATGTGAAGCTGCAGTGCATTATTGGCTGTAGTTGCTATTTGATTGGTTTATGCTTGCCAGTTGGCAAAGAGAGGACACGTTGGCTTGTAGGGGCTCAAAATGTACAGACATTTCACCTTACGGAGAAATCACAATCTAACTCATCCTACTACTTGATTCTTGTTACACTTGCATCAATAATAGAGGGTAAATGTAAGATTTACCCTGATCTCAAAGAAAATAAATGGATCGATGTTAACAAGTGATCTGAGCCAATTGAATATGGACTCGTATTTGGGCAGCCACAAGTAGTTGCATCAACGGGATGTATTTCACTAGAAACTTTTAAAAATTGTATCCATGTGATGGAGGGTGAAGCTTTTGTGTTCAAATTTTTAGGTTTTACTATTCGTCGGCACGATATCTTCCAGGCAAGGTCCCATGATTTGATGAAAATCGAAGCTACTGAGACGCTAGAAGAGGAACATGTTCGACCTTTTGATCAACACTTGAACTTGGGTTATATAGACTAGAGTCAATTGTCAGTGTCTAATCAACATGAACAGTGACGGACTTGCTGAGCCTGAAAATTTGACAAATTGAGTTCTTATGGTACTGAATTGCATATCGAGGAGATGAAAAGATATCAACTTTTTGTCAGTTTCCTCAAATATTCTTACCATTGCCATGAAGCTTGGACCAAAGACCCTATGTCTAATTGTTTGAAATTAAATATAGAAATTCTAAGATTGCATCTATGAAAATTTTGAATGACAAAGGGCTTATCCAACGATTTATGGGCTCTTTGATACTTGGAATCGTTCAAGGAAAGGTGTTGGGTGGTTTTTAGTTTAGCCCTGTAAGAAATAAAAAGAAGACAGTCGTTCGAATCTCAAATTTCTTAGAAAGTTACCCTTCTCAATCCTTAACTTCTAGCGTTTGGGAACTTAGCCAAATGACCAAACCTAGCACAAGCTTTGATGATATGTATACGGGCTCATGTGAGCATGGGAGCCCATCTCTTGGAAACTTGTAAATAGGCAGAACAGAACAAAGAAACTTCAAATTCAAAAAGAAGGAAGAGACAGAAGTTGATCGTCAGTCTGGTCAAAAAGCTTTGATTAGCCACGATTGATGGGTATCCTGAGCTTCCACGTCGTCTGTCAATTTTTAAAATCTGAATCCCACCGAAACAGCTTGAACTCTTCAACATTTTCATCTTCGAATTCCAAGTATGTGTGCTAAATTAGTGCTCATGATTGCCACAATCTTTAAGCTGGGACGCTTATCCAGTTGTTGAATGTAGCAGATAATGTAAGATAATTTACATCCAATTGTCTCCATGTTTTTGACATATGTTTCACCTTTTCTACTACCGACTTCGAATAAAGCCAGGAAACATCATTTTACAATATCATCTATTTGTAATAATTTGTTCAAAGTTTTCAACTGAAATCTTGGAAACTTTGATTTGTTCATCTCATTTAATGCGTTTTTTGTGTGACATCAATAATATTGGAGATGGTCCGGTGATCCTGCCGGATATAATCTTTGTTTACTTTGATTTAGAGAATGCATGCACATTGACGAGGACACTTTCTGATAAAACCCCATGACCATGACCTGCACATATCTTTCAGGTCCCATGTTTTTGTGTTTGTTTCCATATCATTTCGTTTGAAATATGGTTGCCTACTGGAAGGACAGTAGGTTAGAAAACCAAGGTTCTCATCGTTCTATTAGGTTCATCCTTTTTTGCCCATATCAGTAAGGACCGTTTCTTCCCAAATCCATCAACCGGCTCTGCCAAGTCCATGCCCATTCTTCCATTTACTATCTGAATATGGTGAGCCACCACGTTTCTGCATCTACGGCTACAAATATTGAGACAAAAAGACTGGGAAGTTAAAGAACCCTTTAATTAACTTTGGCATTTGATGACCAAATCAAAGCCTGTTGTCAAACACGACAGACTTTGAAATGATTGACGAAGACTAAAACCATTGTAATTCAATATTAAGTTATCTATTGCCTTCGTCCTCGCTGTAAAAGCCATGTTTTACTACTTTATTTCACAATCAACTCAAAATTTTCAAATAGCGTGCCAATGTCCTTCTCACTTCTCGTAATAAAATAGTACTATACGATTGTGAAGCTGAAGGAAGTTAGGCAGATCAGTAATTATATTTAAATGATCGTCATCATCTACTTCCTGTACTCTTAAAAAAAACAAATAATTGATTCATAGGGAGTTGGAGTGGTTAGCAGTGTTGGTTGGAATTGAGGATCGGTTAGCGAAATAATTGGTCTAATCATCAAATATTATATGCATATCTCTTCCCATAATGGCTGCTTTTGACTCTACTATGTGATCATTGTCAAAAGTCCTCTCACTTCTGTCCTCGTATAAACTTCTCGAGAAGCCAAATTCAAGACTCTTAAAACTTTGTAAGTTCGAAGTGACCCGTTTCTTAACTTATGCAAAGTATCTTAATCTCCCTCAACTCCTTGGCTATGGGATGATTAAAACAAACAAATTAATGAGACGATGAATTATGCAAAGTCCACATGGTTTGTTCTTTGGATTGCTACTAACCATAAGCAGTTTGGACCAAAAGCACACCATGGGTTGACGTCAATTAGAATAAGAGAGAATTAAACACGAGTGGATAACCAAAAGAGGCAATAAATGGAAAGTGACACGGCCCAAGTTACATACCTAACCTAAGCACAAACCAATCATTTTAACGCAAATCACTATCCATAGAAGATTGCATTATCCCTTCCACGCAACCCTACCTATCAGGTATCAATCCAGCCTCGGTTACTGCTAAGCTATGGTTTTGGCCTACTTCTTTCTGGTTATCTATTGAAAAGTGAAACAGATATGCCTAAGGCGTTGTAGGAAATGTTTATGTTGACAGAGAGATTACTCGGTCCTGGTCTATGGTCATCGTGCGTGCAACCACTCGAGCACTAGCCCCTATGATGATTTAATTTGGAATTTCTTGCCTTGCCAACTTTTCAACATATTCGTTTTTCAACAAACTTGAAAGTCCATATAATACTCTATTCACCTTCCAGGATAAGGATAATTAATTAAAACAATAGTTTGAAAACATTACGATAAGTGAATTTATATTCAGTTTAACATTAAAATTTTAGTTACATATATATTGCAGTCATAATAGTACTCTTTTTTCTGTTGGGTGGTGAAGTCTTTTTCGCCGTGTCCAATCATAACAGGACACCAGGGTAGGGTCCTAATTGCAAGAATCTGGCTGGGCCACCCAATTTCCAAATGATTTAGCATCTCTTAGCAACCATCACGCCAGTTGTATCGTATCTATCCGTAATGTGAACGTGTTTCGTGTTGCTTTAAGAACTGTTTCTAAGGGATGACGATGAAAGACATGTTTGCATTTAGGAAAAGATAGTTTTTAATATTTAATTTAAAAATATATTGTAAATGTCTTTTTAAAGCTTAGGTTGAACAAAATGTTTTTAACAAATTATACAATTTGATATTTTTAGTTAATAATTTTTTAGAATTATTCGTAATTTTACTAAGGTTAAATATATAATTATCAAGCTAGTAAAACTATGCTTCATTTGCCCTTAAACCAACCACAAATTGACTATCTTGCACAAAGCCCACTAAACATTGATAAGTACAATGAAATCTGACAATTCAGGGGTCAAATTTTGATTATGTTCTCTTGAATAAATTCCCAAGTGGAAAAGTAAAATTTGGTTAAGAATATCTTAGTAGTTACTTTGTTGACAATTTGCTGATTGGAATTACGAGTTTGAGATTTGAGATCTTAGCTTATCATAACTATTGACTTTTTTGGACCGACCAAATAACTTGCCTACATTAATGTAAAAATTAAAAAATACTGTACATAGTATGTATTTGGTGTCTTTTCCCAAGGCATCAAGTTCCAAGGCTCCCCCCAACCCTGCCTTCAACGATCCGTCTTAACCAAACCATAAAATAAATAAACAACTGATGAAATATGACACTCATCAACTTAAGATTATATTTTGTTTAATAATTTCATTAGAGGGTGTTATATATATGGTTAATTTGGGGGTTATGAGAAGCAAAGGTTTTGGACCTAAGCATTTTCCCATGTTACAGAACATGCATGCCAATGTCATTGCCAAGACTGATTAAATTGGTGGAACGAGAAAGTAGTTTTAAACAGAAAAAGAAAAGGTACGCATAGAAAGAGTTGGTGTGCATGTATACTTGGTAACATGTGACCAATTTGTCTCCAACAACCGCAAGAAGCTTTCATTTTCAAGCTCATTAATGTAGTTTTTGAAGAGGATATTCCTTTGGAAACCAACCAGTTCCATGTGACTACTTCAATATATGTTGTTAGTCCTAACCAACCCTACTGCATCATCTGACTCAAGCAAATCCCATTTCAACCAAGTGGAGAAATTAGGGAATGACATTTTTATTGCATAACCACATCCGAGTAATCTCGATTAATGGATGAGGAGAAGAAACCTACAATATTATATACCATGGGTGTACTTGAGGATTCCGTTTCGATCATGGTCGCACTCACATTCTCATATGCAGCCTTCCTGTGTGACACATGGTGCTTGCAACTTTATAATAGTAATCACATCAAGTACTAAACATTGAGTTTTTAACCAAAAAACTGAAAGGGGTTCTTCTTAAACAAAGTATATTGCATCAGGAGTATATCAACTTTTCTTTCTTTTGCTTCTGATCAGCTTGGATTTAATTTAGTAGTCAAAATGCATGTGGTGAATAATCCACAACTTCAACTTGAAGCCTGCAAAATGATGGGATCTCTTTCATATGGGGTGTCCGACTGTGTCATGTGACATGTGGGCATTTCTTCTTCATCATCACGACTTTACCCTTATTGACACTTATTGCGAACAACTTAATAGTAATCGCATCAACTTTGATTCACGTGCCTGACTGTGGGGGGGTTCGAGGGTATAGCTTCAATAATGCATATTAAAGCAGTCTATTATTGTGTTAACTAATTAAACTAAGCAACTGATAATAAATTATCAAGTGGGTAAGATACGAAGAACCAAATTTATATTATGTTAGTCAAAGGTTGTATCGTGTTCAATGATAATATAATATAATATAATAATTTCTTAAATCACTATTATAGACATGTTGCTTCCAGAGGCAACGCTTTTTGAGAAATTATATTAGCAATATACAGTATTATCTTAAAAAGAAATATAAAAATAGTGTTTATCTAATTATAATATATTATCAAATATTATTTTTTATTTTTTATCTTTTTCTTTCTTTTCATACTAACTAATCAAATAGCCCTTAGGCTAAGGGTTCAGAGGCTCACTCGGACAATGCCACATGATCTGCCAAGGCTGACTTGGACCCGTGAATCCCTTTCAATATGAACTGATATACGCTTTACATAGTCTCAACTAATTTTAGGGTCTTATGACCTATACGTTGACCAGCACAGCATCCATTGCGTTCATGCACCAATTAGTACACTAATGCTTGAGATTTTCATAAGACAAGATGCTTTTTATGCTGATTTCCCATTAGATTGAAAATTTATGCATAAATCAAACTTCTATCAGGTTATTTTTATTTCTGTTTTCGTTCTAAATATAATAAAAAGAATTATTTGATTGAAATTTTATTTTTTTTATTTTCACATATTTTTTATTTTAAATTTTGTCATACATTTATTTTATTGTTGACTAAATGAATATTATTAATATTAACTTTAATAAAAATTAATAACTAGTATAATTTGATTGTTCAATTTATCTTATTTTTATAATTAATTAACATTTAAATAAAAATAAAAACACTTAAAATATAGTTAAAAATGATAGTTTTTCTATAAAATATTTTAAACCATTTAAAATTCGAAAATAAAAATATTTTTAAAAATTAAAATTTTGATTCTAAATGATAATATCAATTTTAAATATAATATTTAATGATTGAATATTGTCTTACAAATAAAGTTTTATAAATTTCTTACTTATTTAGTATTGTATTTCAATAAAATATGGTAGAAATATTTATTAATAATATTATATAAGAGATTGAATAAATTAATTACTTAGTTAATTCAATAAAATTGGTTCATCCCTATTTATACTTAGCACTTTATTATTCTTAGTAATAAAAATTATAAATACATTAATATCTATACCAAATCTTATTTTTAATTTAAAAATAAAAATTAAGATCAACAAATAGAAAACTAAAAATTACAAGAAAAATAGAACATAAAAATTGGTCCAGGATTCCCTTTAAACTTTTGAGAATTTTGTAGAACAACTTTATTAATGGTAGATTCTTACCAGATGTTCTTTTTGACTTTTTACCTTTGCTTCTTCATATTAATCACCGTTTTTATATTATAGTGGACGTTAACATCATTCTCTACGTGCCCAGCTAGCCATATGAGTAGTAGTTAACTAGATATAAACGAAGATAAAGCAAACATAAAGCCAAGAAACGCGAACCAACAATGACATAACACACATTTTAGTAATCAAAACCAAACTTGCTCAGATATTTAGATGGTGTTGCACAAAAGAAACCAAGAATAACAAAACATCTGGTGAGTACATTTGCAAACTCGAAGCGAATTGTCACATCTTCTTTATAAAAAGAAATGTAACACAGCATGCATGGTTTTTGTTAGTTTCCATCTTGCAATTCCTTCCATTAATTGCGCTGGTACATTCTTCAAATGTATTCCGATCTATATTAGGATTGCAAAGTTCTCGTGGACACAACAGCAGAGTACGGTGTCAACCAACTCCGGGGCCTAGGAGAGGGTGTCGTAAGAATAGATTTTAGTAGCTGATTAACCCTCATCCATAGCAATTTATTCTGAAACATGTTAACGAGTTTTCAGAGACAATATATGCAGGTCCCTGCTCATTAGCCGCTAGGCTGTGTCTGGTCTTTAATTGCATGAGATTTGTTCGAGGAATTGGCTCTATGTCTCCTGGAACACGAGCAAGTTGGAAAGGATTGGTGAAACATCACTAGAGACCTATATCTGTGGCCTACCCATACGAACCAAGTTAAATCTAGTTGCTTTACAGCTCCACACCGCACGAACACGGAAGTGAAAAGGGTAGATAAACAAAAAGTTGCTCTATCACTTTGCCTAACTCGACTCAAAAACGAACAGGGCACCAAGATATTATAAATATTGAGAAAGCTGATCAGTTAGAAGCTTATATATATACCACACGAAATCGTCTATTCTCGAAATGGTGTTACAACCTTCTGTCAATATATTTATTTATATTTATGTGGGTCTTACTGGATAAAAATAAAACTGATTAACTTATACTTACTTTATTCCCGGAAGGAGTTGACATTTGACAAACCCAGTTCACCAGTTTGTAGTTTCCCTATGACCCTATAGCTATAAAACGTCAGCAATGAAATTTTAATTGGACAAAGCGGGCTTCAAAGTATTGAATCTTAAACCTCAGAAAAAGGGCCCCACGTGAGGTTTCTGTGTCTGAATTATTTGACTGTTGATAACATGCACTCTCACCCTTCCTTCCTAGGTCTAGGCCTGTGATGCACTTCTTTTCTTTTCTGGAAGGCGCGACAATCGTGACACACACACACGCCCCCCTTGTTCATTACTAGTGATTTAGTTTTCCTAACTTCTATTGGTAATTCACTGCTAGTGCCTAGTGCGTGGTTTTTCACGCCTGTACAATTTTGGAGTGTTTTATTTAGAGCATATGCTTTAAACCCAGAAAAGTATGATTAATGGGTAAATCAGGAGAGTGTACAACACAACAAAAAATGAAGAGGAACTCTTCTAAGTAAGCACTGGACGTTTTGACGAGTCTTGAGGAGTGTTTGGAGTCTTTAGAATACTTTTCAAAACCTTCAAATAAGATTATTTGGGTTTAATTTATTAAATAAAATTTTAAATATTTAATTGTGGTCTGTTCATGTTTTTAGACTTTATACAATGTACAATTAAGAAGATGTACAATAAAATCTCTAGGGTGACAAACAGGACAAAGAAGTAAAACTCCGCAAAGAAATGAACGGTTCATAACCTGCCTCTTGCTATATGAAAAGGATATGTATAACTAATGACTTTCACCGAAATAGAGATTGAAAAAGGCAGTGAATAAGAAAGGGAAATCACTGGACGCAGAAGCTAGTAAATGACGAGGCGCGTAGCCCGAGCCAGACTGGCCGTAAAGATTTATACCTATCCTTAGGCACGTCAGACTTAGTTTTTGGCCCATGCAGTTTTCACTTCGTAACTATTGTCTCAATTTACGACAAATTAAGCCCCAGGAATAATACGTGAGAAGGTCGTATTCAACGACATAAATTAAGAAAAATTAATGAAAGTTAATCGAAGATGATATGACAATGTTAAAAATTATTGTAGAGAGACTGTAATAGAAAATTTTCGCGTATTAACATTCTGATGAAGAATCCCTTTTAAAGAAATTATTAGTGTTAAGATATTTATTATGTCTTATTATTTAATTTTGGCATTTCTAATTATTGAATCTTCGAGAAATTACAAGTCTTAAAATTCAAATTAAGATAAAGGTGTAGCTATATGATAATTTTTATTTGAATTGAATTTTTGAATAATGGTTTATATGGGAAAGAAGTATATTTTAAATAAGAGTATAAGTGTATCACGCTATTGTTGGATAACTGTAAGAGTGTGAAAGAAGTCTAGTTTGTATTGGTAATTGAGTGGATTATGTTGAAGCAAAGTGCATAATATTGTATGCTACGAAGGTCTTGTCTCAAGGGTCGGTGGTTAGTCTGAGAGAGAAAGGTGAACGTAAAGCTTGGCCATGATTATTAATTCTCTAAACTGCACCCCATGAGCATAACATTGGAAGTCACTAGTCGGAAGATGAACCCCGTTTGAGTTCAACCAGTGAAAGTGATCCATCTCTTATCCATGAAAGCATCAACGAGGGAATCTTTATGTTGATATAATTTCATCTTGGGTTGTGACGTTTGTTGACTGATTTCTTTGTGGGTGCATCATCTTGGAGTAGTAACGATTAAGTGTTGATTTTCCTTATTTGGGTCACAGTTGGGTTGTTCCGTATTTTGTGTGATTTCTGCCAAAGTTAATCATGGTGTGAAATCTGTTAGATTTTTTGTGAAGGCTTGTTTGCATGGGCTGTCATACTTGATGTCTTCTTGCTGCAGTTGTGAATTAATAATGCTATTTTCATGAATCAGCCCATAGTTTGTGGTGACAACTTTTAGACCTATTTCGGTGGAGCTGAATCTATGAGGGAGTTGTTTTTCAGTTATTTCTCAAATGTTCTCTTTTATGTTGAATTTTGTTTAATCACATGAGTTATTTATTTAATGTTCTTTCGTTATAAGATTGTTGAAAAAAATCTTCTGTTGAGGTTAGTACGAGGTCGTCGTACTATTGGGTGTCAAATTCTTTCACGAGTAGTGAAGACGAGGGATAGTGTCAAAGGTTGAGTGGTGTCGGTTCAATAAAGCCTTGTATAAACCTATTATCTCCAGTGAAAGAATTAAGCTAAGTGAGGGCCCTGTAGACATAGGCAAGGTGTGTCGAACTGCATTAACAAATCTTGATTTTGTTTATCTTTAGTGCTTTTAATTTTTTTGATTTTTGTATTTGTCAGAAATGAATCGGAAAGTTTACAAAACAATCACCCCTTCAATTTTTTTCAATTATAGTTCATCTTGTAGTCTGCTTTGACTTGTAAATAAGTAGTTCTTATCTCTTAAAGATTTAGCTTGATCTAGTAACTATTATTATTATTATTGTTATTATCATCATCGTTATCATCATCATCATTATTATTATAACTATGATTATCAATACTAACCACCACCACTATTACCACTATTGCTGCTGCTACTAGTATTCTATTATTATTATTATTATTATTATTATTATTATTATTATTATTATTATTATTATTATTATCTTCTCTCTCTCCCCCTCGCCAGCTCTATCTCTCTATCTCTTGCTTTGTCTTTTTCATGTGAGTCATTTGAAAACAGCTTATCTACTAGTTAATGGTAAGATTGTGTACTATTAAATCTCTCTAGACCTTGCATATCAATGAAATTCATACTGAATATTATTGTTGTTGTTGTTGATGTTATTCTTTTAACATATTTAAGAGCTTGACGAATACATAGTTTATAATCAAATTAGCGTGGTCTAAATGAAGAGTGTACGATAAATTTTATACGATAAAAAGATATTATTCAAGATTAAAAATTAAATTCTATTATTTAACAATTAACCTAGTCATACTATATAGAATGGAGGGTTGGCTTATTAAATAAGTGTATAGTCATAAGTTAATAATATCAGATGCAAGGATGTTCTCATGTGTTGTGAGGTACCTCCCCCGTGTTATATTTGCATGTACCTTTATTCTTTATTAATGAAATTTTATATTTTCATTTAAAAAAATTAACAGAGGCAGGGACATTACATTGGATGTACAATCTTGCTAAAAGAGATAAAATCAAGAATACAATGGTAAGAGATAAATTAAATGTGACAAATATTAATGAAATAACTAGGAGAGACAAGACTTAAGTGGTTTAAATACATTAAGAGGAGACACCCTGACATTCTAGTGAGAAGATTTGAGAACATTGTATTTAGAAGCAGTAAGAGGGGAAAAAAGAAGACTTAAGAAGAACTACGTAAAGGTGATAAAAAATGATATGATTATACTGAAAATTAGTGAATAAATGACTCTCAATAGAAAACTTTAGCGTATTAGGATGTGAACAAACGATTTCATAAAGAGAAATCTTTGTTGTTCTCGTAGATCTTTTAAATATTTTCTTCGGAGTCTTATATCTTGTATTTTTAAAAACAATCTCTACATTAGATAGAAGTAAATATGTGTACTATTGGACTTCTTCAAATACTAAAGTTTTTAACGAGACTCTTATTGAGTTGTTGTTATTGTCGTTGTTGTTGTATCTTATACATTGTATTTAACCTAAACATTTAATATGTAATATTTTTCTTCTTAGGTATTTAGCCTAAACATTTCATTGTTTAGCTTAAATATTTTCTTTTAATGACTTACTTGATTTATTCATTTAATTGTCTTTTTTGTGTATTTATTTACTTATTTTATCTTTTATTTTTACTTTTTAAACCTTTTTCTATTTTTATTGTATTATTTATTTCATATTTTCATTTTTATATATATTTATTTTACTTTATGTCTTTTGATTGTTATATTTTTTTATTTTTAACTTATTACTTTAATATCTACACACACTTAACTTATTTGAAACAACCTTTCTATTAATTAAGGATAAGGTTGAATATTATTGAAAATTTTCAAATCTTTTATGTTAATAACATTTTTTCTAAATTATTGTTATTGTTATTATTATTGTTGTTGTTGTTGATGATGTTATTATTATTATTATTATTTTGTATAAAATGAGAAAACTACTAAGATTACACGACTAGTCGAGGGAGATTAATCCCAGTTATATCCTCGAGGAGGATCGAGAGACACCCTGAGGGTGCATTTACAAAAGAGGTAACCCCAAGCCCAAAGTTGACAGCAAAATTGGCGAGCCAGTCAGCACACTTGTTACTTTCGCGATAGGTATGGCGAGGGATAACAACCCAGTTGCAAATAAGTAACTCGTTGATGTTCATAACTAAAGGGTTTGACGACGCTGTACGTTTAGTGGGGTTCGATATCATACTCATCACTACTTGAGAATCCAGTCCAAGTTCCACTTTGCAAAAGCCAAGGTCCCATGCCAGAGTCAGCCCGAAAAGGACACCCCAGAGTTCTGTGAAAACCGCAGAACACCAATCAAGATTCTGTACAAAACCTTCCACCTAAGTTCCGGAGCTGTCCCTAATAAGTCCCCTTGCTGAGGCCGAAGAGGATGATCTTTTAGAGGCCCCGTCAGTGTTCAGCTTCACCTAACCCGGATTAGGTTTACTCCATCCAATAAGGTGCTCCTGGCAGGGTCGATGGACAAGCCCCGCTCTGTTTTGCCAAATCGCAGCATTGTGGATGCGATGCGCATAATTCCGAACAATATGAGCGGGAGAAGCAGGCCAAGAGAACTGGGCATCAAATAGGGCCAAGTTCCTCCAAGACTAGAGGAACCAGCAAGTAATACCAAAGAGTAGCGACCAATCCAGACCAGAAACCATCTTATGCTGTTGAAGACTGCAACGCAGCTAGTCATGAGTATTAAGATTAAAGAAGTCTAAAAAGTTGGCTGGTAGGGGAAGTTGGAGCCACAAACTTTCGCTTTGGGACAATCCCGCACCACATGAAGGGAGGTCTCGTCCGACCTGCAATGGCAGCACTCAGCATTCGTAGTGAGGTAGTGGCAAAGGCGTTGTTGGTTAGTGAGTAATCGATCCTGCACTAGAAGCCAAAGAAACGATCTGATACATTGTGGGCCGTCCCAATGCCAAATTTTCGTCCAGATACGGCTCGAATCATGCCGGCCGTGGCCCATAAGCAAAGAGTATGCTGAAGCAGTAGTGAACTGTCCTAAATCGGTCTTGCCCCAGATCCTTTTGTCAGGCCCTATTTGAGACCTGAGCGGTGAGGTATCTGCAATGCATAGACAAATAAAGTGAGGAAGAGCAAATTGGAATTTATCCCACATCCAGTTACCTGAATTATCCACATGGTGTTGAACCTGCAGTTCACGTTCTGTCTGAGGTATAGGATATAAAGTATGGGATATGAGCGGGCCCATGTCCTCCACCCAAGGATCCAACCAGAAGCGAGCCTTAGAACCGTCACATATTACCCACTTCATGCCTTTAATCACGTTAGGCCAAGTAGTTGTAATGCTCCTCCATGTCATAGACCCACTGCCTGTTTTGAGGGAAGTTGGAAGATTGTCGGTGCCAAAATTGCATTTGGCAAAAAGGACTCTCACCCAAAGCGCGTTAGGCCTCGAAATTATTGCCCATCCGAGTTTGGTTAGGTGGGCATCATTAGTTTCCCAGATACTGCGAATGACGAGACTGCCCATCTCTTTTGGTTGGCAAACAGTGTGTTGGACCTTGAACTTTTTTTGGAGATTTCATTTATTTAAATGGAATTAAATGAGGAAATATAGTATGATTTCTTGAAATAAATGAAAGGTATAATTGAATTTACGA
>JAOTAX010000006.1:6286762-6299914 GCA_025629825.1 Erythroxylum guanchezii | reverse complement strand
TCCTTCCCTGGTAATTTTAATTCTTCCATTGCTATGTACTATATTTGCCCTATTCATATATCTTGAAAATTAGTAAATAATTTTTGTCCCAGATTTCAATTGTTAATTTTTATGCATGGTTTTGACCTGTGTGGTACTTGGTTAACAAATCAAGCATTTCTTTGGGGATACCAATTTTGCGATCTTTTGACTTACGAAATTTTCAAACTCATGGCTGGGAACTGAACTTGAACAGAGTTTTATCCATTAGTCAGTCTGCCCCATAAATAGATTGAAATGATTATGGGACAATATTTTTAATTTTATTAGTCAATAGGAACTAATCCATTTGTACCTTTGAAAATTGTTCCCGTAAATTCTCAAACTCGGAGTTATTGTATTTTGCTAGTTCATGGGATAAGAACAAGGTTCATCCTGTATGACAAATATCATAAAGGCCCAGTTGTGACCCTTATCTGTTTCCCTTTTTTTGGCTGATTCTATAAATTAATAGGCCATTTACGTCTGCATTTTTGTTCAACTTTGCATAGAATACTTGGATCTTTTAGTTATTGCCTCTTTTTAATATTGACCGTACAGTGCATAGAATACACTAATACATTTTCTTCAGGTTGATTTTGTGATGGAGATACTTTCAAAACTTGTGAACAGACAGGTTTGTTGCCAAAGTGTTGGTTCTCTTAAAGGGTTATTGGATTCTTTTTCAGTCTCTATGAACTTGGAGTTTACAGCCTGTTTTGGGTTCAGGTGTGGAAAATGCCGAAGTTATGGGTTGGGTTCTTGAAATGCGTGTCTCAAACACGACCACATTCATTTCATGTATTGTTACAGGTGAGTTATGGATTGTTATGCGAGGAGGACTCGCTTTTTGCTTTTGTCCCATTCGTAGACAGTCTTTATTATAATATGTTATGCTTGCAGTTACCCCCTCCACAGCTTGAAAGTGCTTTGACCAAACATGCTAACCTCAGAGGTCCCTTGGCTAGTTACGCAAGCCAGCCGAGTATAAGAACTTCGATAGCTAGGTAAAGTTCTTGTGGGCCGTTACAACTCTACTTCCACAGTTTAGCCGCCAATTTTTATGGGTAATCCAAGCCATTTAGCCCAATGGATTAAACTTGAAAATTAAAGGGCTTGGATTTTAAAAAACACCAATTCATTTTGTGTTTAAGTTTGAATAATTTTAGGGCTGAGTTTAGATTATATAAAACAAAACAAATTTTTTTTTTTTTACATTCAATTCAATATTTATAAGTAACTTAGAATTATTTTGACCTACAATTGTTGTTTTAACAATTATATTAAATTAGTTAATGTTCATGTAAATATATTATTTAGATCTCATTAAAACTTAATTTTGTTTTGAATTATGACTATTGTTTATATTATTTTTGAAATTATATTTAAATTTTAAAACAATTTTATAGATTATTTTTGTTTAATAACGATTAAATATTTATTTGTATTTTGTATAAATGCAAAATTAAAAAAAAAGATATGAGTTTATAGGCTGAGATTAAATTTGGAAATTTTATAATGGATTAAGTTGAGTTTGATAATTATGTCTATTTTATGAATCAGGGCAGATATAAGCTCAAATTTTTGGGTTGAACTTTAATTGGAAAATAAAAATAATTAAAATTTGGTTTTAAGCTAGTCATATTTGGCTGTCATCAACTGCCTATATAACTTTGGATTGTGAGTAGCATGGGCAAATTAGTGACGTGAACATGTAATCTATTGCTCAATTTGCGTTGACTAAATCATTTTGATTGAGGATATTATTTTTACTAAAATTGCTATGAAGATCTATTGTGCAAAGCGGGGTTATGAACGTATGATGGTTAAGGTTGAGCTCAATGGAATTTTGATTTAGGACCAATGAACAGTGGGGGATAGTTTTCTGAGGAAAGTTCGGTTGCTTATATCTGTATGGTTAGGCAGCCGTGATTTTGAATATATGATTAAGTTGCGTAACATTAACTTTTACGACATATATTTAATTTAGTTTTAGTATAGTCACAACAAACTCTTTACCACACTTGAAGGCTTTAGTTCCTTGCTTTTAGAGTGCACATTTTGCCTTTATGGCGTCTGTTGAATTCGTTGCTTTTGCAGATCAACATTAGCAGTTCTTGGTCTTGCCGACGAGACACAAAAGCAGCAAACGCATGTTTCACCTGTATAATCCTCAGAGTCAAGTTTGTCAGCTCGAGGGACAAACCTCACCTGATAATTAGCCGGTGGAGGTCGGGAAATGAGTGTCTTTGTTGGGAGTTATAGGGTTGGTGCCGAAACTGACATAAGTTGGCTTGAAAGACATGAATATCTGTCTTCCGGCCACTCCACCAAAGTTAAAACAGATTCAGCTTTCAGTTTTATGTCTTGTTTATGGCAAGGGAAGTGCTTCCAATTGATTCATCCCACCCGTAGCCTTCAATCGGCTGTAGAGAATGTAGCATAGTTTTCTTTTTATTTTCCTTGTTTCTCTTTCAGGGTAGTTATTATTTCTTGGAAATTTTGATCTTCAATTCCTACCTACGATGGAGCTGTTCAGTACTAGGTTGTCGCTGCAGAAAAAAATGCATCGGTGAAGCCAATTATTGGTCCTCTTTTTAAGGTTGAGGGACCCTGCGGCCTTGGATGAATTGTTTTGTTGTACGACATATAATCATTTTATCAAAATGGCCAAAAGTATTTGTAATTTTTTAAGTAGTAGTACGGTCTTTAGTGAGGATCATAAGATTGAATTTCTTTTCTTCACGCAGGTTGACCAATGAAATGCTACATGTTTTATTTGCAGATTCTATCTGGAAACATAACAATGACAAAGAGACAACTTGTTTTCAAACAGTTACAGAAACAGACGTGCCCTACTGCCAGTGTCAGTTTCATCCTCTGATCCCGTTTCCTTTTCTATGGAAATTAAGAAACAAATAAGGGAGACGTCATGGTAATTTTGATGAAAATTAGAAACTAATTTTATATATTATAACAGTGTCGCAGTGAGTACTTTTTATATCATATAATAAAGATAAATAAGATCATATTTGAGATTGTAATTAATGAAATTTATAAATGAAAAACAAGCCATTATTATAAGTTAAATGTTGAAAAGAAACATTAAAGTATTAAGTGTTTTCAAAACCATAAATAATATTGGATAAAAGTAATAACTCAAACATTTTTAAGATCATGCTTTATAATGAAATACTTACAAATGCGTCATATTGTAAAACAGTCTAAAGTAGCATAAACACACAAAAGTCTGATCGGTCATCTTCTGTTTCGTAAGTATTTAGACGAATTTTAGCTCAACACAAAAAGGATAAATATTGGCTTATTTGCCCACAAATACTAGAAGCTCACGTTCCGTCTAGTCCTGCTCGGTCCCTCTTAACTGCCTAGGAAAACATTAAATGAATCTGATGCAGGGACAGTAAATAGGTAATGCAATAACTAAAATTGACAATCCATTTGGACTTCTCAAAACAAAAAGATATACTGACATTATATGTGCATCTAACAACAATCAGCATGGATTCTCCAAATGCCTTCATTTTCTACACAATACTAGAACGAATAAACTTAAGACAATTTAAGAACAGTGTCACAATCGAAGGGATGAATTTTCCTATAACAGCATTCTATTTAGACTTCAGGAGTGTCGATCGGCTTCAGTAGAATGGACTCTGCAATACCCAAAATAATATTCTCCCACAGCAGAGCATAAGAAATAACAAAAAGATCACAAAACTGGATACATTCTAATGAAGAACCTATAATAAACTCAAGAAAAGAAAACGAAAAATAAAGAAAGATCAGAAAACTCCCCAACATTAGAGACGCCTTCCCACTTGGAGGGTCATGGATTCCAAAAATATACCCCATAAACAAAAAGCTTAACCCTACAACAAGAACTAATTTCATTCTGTGAAAGAATATTAAGCTATGCAATTTCTGCTAAACAAACACAAAAAGTTCAGACAAAAAAAAAAAACTTTAACTTCCTTGTCATATGTTTCCAAGCATCTTACAATGTAGTTTGGAGGCGAAGGTGCAGATGCCGCAGCACTATGCTTAGGTGTCGCCATTAAACAAGGATGGAAATGAAACTGCAAAACCATAATTAAACATAAGCTAGGTAAGAACATTTTCACCAGAAGTTTGAAGTTAATTGTTCACAGAACAGATACCAGACTCGACCTAAGCCTTGGCCATGAAAAGAAGATGGCACATTGAATCACGAGTATAACCAAAGAGTTAGCGCTGGATTAACGGATCAGAACTTATTTATATTAAATCTACTCAAATGCTTTTTTTGTTACTAAGAATCAACTCTAATCCTATGAAAAGTACAATATTATTTTTATGTACATTAAGCGATTACATTATCATAAAGAAATTTGAGCATTATTTTCAAACAAAAAGTTTACAGACAGTATTAACTGAAATAATCTAAATTATTTAAGAGTGTCTTATTCAGGGGAACAGAGAAACTCATATATTTGTCATGTGTACTTTAACTTCTAAGAAAATTCAATATGGTAAATGGTGCTTTAGTCTATGGCTTTATTTATAGGTCATGTACTTGGGGCCATTGAGGTAAAAGTCAAAACGGATGAAAATTTGGTTGCAGTAGGACAAAGAGGGGAAATCTTTGTTCTGATTTATTTTTCTTTTACCGAGCCTTAATGTTAAGCCAGCATTCCTCGGTACATGTTTGAACCTTCCCACCTGGATTAAATAAAGGAGTTTCAACAAGTTGCTCAAGAAACATACCCTCTTCACAACTTAGCAGCTAAATTTCCATTTGAAACATCATCAATTAAGAGGATGAGCAACGTCAAAGTTCTTCTGAAGCAGCCAGTCTTTGGGATACAAAATTCCACGAGCATCTAGATGGAGATGCCAGTTCATTATTCTGGAACAATTAAATGGTATACCTTCCATTTGACTTTCATCTTCTATCAATTGCTCTATGAATGTTGTCTCCTATATAAAACATAATTAACACGTTAGACACTTAAACATCAACTTTGGTAACAATTAAACATCAACTTTGGTAACAAGCAACAATAAAGTTTAATGGAAAGGACATCAAGACAAGGCATGGTATGGAATATACTTGGAAACCCTCCTTCACTGTATCCAACTGTCGGATTGGGTGCAAAAATGGACGCTGCCATCTCTTTGGGTCCCACAAGATAGTACTGTTAAATGCAAATCCTGACATATCAACATGAAACCTACGGAGCCTTTTACTCTTCTCATTTGTGTGCCAGCCAATGACCTGACTTCCATTGCATACTGGACCTTCCAAAATAGCTTTATTTTTGCTTCGTTCAAGCATTGCAACAGGCCAGGTGCCAAAACGGCTATTATAAATGTATGACAGTTTTAGAACCTTGCAAATGAAGGCATTACAGTGGCAGAGAGCCAAGCATGATAACAATAATATGTTTAAAGCAAGCGAACAAATTACGTAACTGAAGACAAGTTTTGCATCGTACCAAAACCAGGCATATTAGGCCAAAAATTTTGTTATCCAAAGGAAATCTGTCTTCTAAGATGGAAGGGTGCGCTTATCAACTATCAGCTCTATAGTTTATTATCATTTCAAAAGCTCCTATCAGGTGGACCAAAACAGCAATCATAGTGATTGAATGGAATTCATGTCAAGGAAAAGGATGCAAAAACGGACTTTTTGGTACTAAGCTAGTCTAAAATTCATGTTTACTCTGCCTTCCTTCTTAAGTAAGAAATGTTCTTAGAACAGGGCAGGGCATTTTGAAATGAAATAGACAAAAGTATAAATTCTCACAGGATCGTCTTCATCACAGGCATAATAGCAAGAAGGACGACAACAATTTGAGGCAAATTATTACAAGTCTCAAATAAAAATTAATAAAAGAACATTTATGCTAAAAACTCAAAAAAGGATAACAGAGATCAGTGATGGGAAAATTCCTAAATAAAAGCTGAATCCATAAGAGGTCAGCGAAATAAAACCTTACATTCACAATGAAGAGCAAAGCCTATTCTGGCAACAAATTCTTTAGACGAACTGATAAGAGAACCACATAGCATCCATATCATATCCTTAAACAAAGCAATCCACAGACTTACTTGATTTCCCTTAAGCTCTCAAACAGCTCAAGTGAATATACGTTATCATCGTCCGCAAAGTAAAGGACCCCGTCCAATCGATGCCTCTCAACGTGCTCCAAAGCAACATTCCTCTGGTATACTCGGTCCTTTCCACTAGTCGAATTCTTCGCGCACACCAAATGTCTATACATTACTCCCGTTTTTCTCAGTATCTCTGCCGTCTCCATCGACGCCGCCTTCATTTCCACCACAATCCACAACAACGGAGGCCTCACTAGCCTCAAAACCTGTCCCAATCTATTCAAAAGATAAGCTTGCAGAGCTCGATTATACGTCGGCGTAACCACGATAATTTGTTTTCTCGGCAAAAAATCGAATCTCGAGGAGTAATTCGCTTGCGTATCCTCCACCAGTTTCAGTGAGTGAACAGCCAAAGAGTCGTCCGCAACGCCGCCGCGATTGTCATCTTCATTCAATCTCACGTCGACGTGCGGCGGCTTGATCTCTAACGAGAAATCAGGGCGCGGGATATCGGAATTCACAGGGCCAAACGGGAAAATGCCTAACAAGAAGCCGAGAACGAAGAACGGCAAACACCTGTAGAAGAATCTACGAAATCCTCCTTTCTTCTTGGGAGGAAACGCGGCGGAGATAAACCTGGGGAGAGAGGATTCACCGAAGCAGAGAAGCGACGACGGGGAAGAAGATGAATATTTGCTGCTGTTAGAGAAAAGCTTGTGAGAGGGCGAGCCAAGTGATAAAGGAGAGTTGACGGCGCCGTTAATGTGCGTGCCGTCATGATACGCCGGTGACATAGTTCGACGGATGGACGCCATTAATCCAGTTAAAGAGTAATCACATGATCGAATCCAGAACTTTGAGTTTAGTTACAGAAAAATGGAAGTAGCAGATTTGCGAGAAACGCTTCCATTAAGTTCCATCGTAAGAGAACCGATGACGATTTGGAAAAAGAACTCGACTTAATCGGATATCTGAAATTAAGCTCGAACTGAATGTGTATTGGAGGAGCTAATTTTGGCGAGAGAGAGAGAGATTTTTCATATCTTGTTTTTTGGGGAGTGAACTGATAAGATCTAGCAGTAAGCAATTTTGAGAATAGAGGCTGGAGGAGGAGGAGGAGGAGGAGACGACGGACTAGAGAGTTGGAGTTGGAACTTGGAAGTGGAAGGAAGGGATAGACTACATTTTGTTTATTGAGAGCAAAGTGTGGTACGCCATTGACGAGTTAACACGTGGCAATTTGTTTAATGATTGATTCCCTTTCCTTCTTTTGGTTCTGTGTTGCACATGAGAGAGGAGCAGAAGAGTAAGCAATTTAATGATTTCGCAGGTACATAAAACACCATACAGGCTTATGCTTTGCTTTTACCATATCTTACAAATCCGCCTTTTTCTGAGGTCAATACCAAAACTCAGTCATTTTACGTTAAAGCCTTAACGGTCCTAAATTTTCATAGTTTGCCTTTTTTTTTTTTTTGGTTGAGAAAATTGAATTTTAGTTAACTCTGGAAATAGAGGAAATAGATCTTATATTCCCAAAAATCCGTTCCCTTGTTCCAAATGCAATCTCATCCATCAATTGCAATAAATAAATCAAAATTGGATGGATGAGATTACACAGGAACAGAGGGAACATGGTATTTGAGAACAGAAGATCTTGTTACCCAATTAGAGCTTAGAAGTTCTAACGTTGTTATGGATTACCGACTCTCCGTTGCTGGAACGCATTAACAGAGGTAAGTGGTGTTTTGTAAGGTTGCATGCATATTCTCTGTCCTATCTAATCGATGTTCTTCTAATGCTTCTGCCATTTTCCTTATAGATCTCGCCATCTTGAAGAAACGTTTGGTTAGACATAGAACCAGGTGAGTCTTCTTTTATAAAACGTCGATTCAAGTTATTCTCCACACTTGTTTCATCGTACGATCCAGTTCTCTGTCTTCTAGAAATGTTATAATATGCATTATGATGTTTTCACTGATGACCATCCTAAGTGTGTCGCAAGACATGGCCCTCTCAAAGAAGATTCTTCAATTCCTCTCTTCCCAAATACTTCTAACCAGGTAAGCTAACCTCACTTTATATATCCTTGCTCTGTTAATGTTTTGTATTCACATCCATTACATGCTACACCTTATGGCATCCTCCCATTTATTTGGTTGGTCTTCAACCTCACATCTACCTGCTATTTCTTTTCATATAACATTTGTGTATTGGCAAGTGAAAAGCATATGATTTATCAATTCACTATTTCTTTCACACAATGAACACCTATTAGGGAGTTACATAAATGTGTTGAGTTTATCCTGTGTGGGTAACCGCCCTTTAATTGCCATCCAGAGGTTTAGGGCTGCCCTCGGGAGAGTATTATTACTCCAAACTAGTTCGTACCAATTAACACGGTCTTCCATACCTTAGAGTATGTTCCTCATCGTTTTATTAGAGAATAAACCATTTTGCTTTCTTAACCATATTACTTTATCTTTCTCATCCCAAAGATTGGTGTTAAAGCAGGAGGGTTTTTACTGGTATGTTTGGAGTCATCCTTCTTATGATCTCCTTGTTGCTTAATCCTTGTTGAACAATGTATTCCCTAGGAATATGCTATTTCAGCCCTTGAAGTTGTGATTGTTCGTGTAGGCATCCCATCTCCACCCATTTGTCAAACCAAAAACTTGTATCTTTCCCATTCCCCACCCTATGCCTAATGTGAGGTTTGATCAACTCCCTTGTCTCAATTGTCTTCTTAAGGGTAGGTGTTTCAGGAATTTTGATGCACCAGATACTCTCCTTGGTTAGATATTTTCTCCATACCCATCACACCCATAATGAATTCTCCTTTCTGATTAGCCTTTAAAATCTTTTTGCTAACATTGTGTGATTGACTACTTGAATCAATATAAGCCCTAGTACTCCTTGTTTTCTAGGCTGACAAATCTCTATCCGCTTAATCTTACCTACTCAACGCAAATAGGCATCAATTATTTGAAAAAGCTTTTAATGGGTCAATTTGATAATGAAGGTTGTGAAAGTTACAAGTAATATGTGAAAATTTGGATAGGGTGTCAAACTGAAAAGATAAAAATTTAAAAGATTCAACGTTTAATTAATAGTAAACTTACATAAAATTTATATATAATAAATAATAAGTAAAAATTATAAAATAAATAAAAATATAATATAATGAAAACAAAAATTTTAATATATAATAAATACTTTGTAAAAATTATAAAAATAAATAGAAACTATAATATAATAAAATAATTTATTGAAATACAAAGAATAAATCCATGTTTTTTAATATATAATTTGAAAAACCAAAAGTTTGTAGTTTTGCAATATATGTGTTCTGCCATAGTTGCTTGAACTGAACCTGACTGTTGCTTAATAGGAAGTAATTGTGTTAGCAATTATGAAATTTTCAAAATTAAATCGCAAGTAGAAAAATCAAATATGCAATAAATAAATTAATAATCGAAATTTGGTAATGCAGTTTGCTACATCTGGCATATATCTGCAGGGCTCTTACTTAGATTAATCAACTTTCATGAAAGAACAATAGTTTTATACAAGGTTTTACTGAACCAACAACACTCATCCCTTGACACTACCCACTCATACTCACACCCTGTGAAAGTATTTCACTCTCAATAGCATGACTACCTCATGCTAACCTCAACCGAGGATTTTTCAAACAACTAATGATAATGAAGATGAAATAAAATCTCAAGTGATTGAATTGACAATAACATAAACAAAGAAGCACTTGAGTCAAAAGACACTCCCTTATATGTGCAACTTCATCAAATCAAAATCATAGGAAATTGTCCAACAAGAATTCTACTATAAACCTTCAAATTAATCATTGAAGAAAACCATGCACAGTAGCCATAAGAATTATAAAACAAACATATGTTTCATCACCAAAACATGCTAAAAATACAACAGCAAG
Source organism: Erythroxylum guanchezii (assembly GCA_025629825.1). Classification (NCBI taxonomy): domain Eukaryota; kingdom Viridiplantae; phylum Streptophyta; class Magnoliopsida; order Malpighiales; family Erythroxylaceae; genus Erythroxylum; species Erythroxylum guanchezii. The sequence goes on along the minus strand of JAOTAX010000006.1, from coordinate 6,289,830 downwards.
ATTGATCAAGTAACTGCACATTGTTTCCTCACAAAAATGATGTATAAGTAGTCCAATTGTTCACATACATATCCAAAAATGAAGCTGCCAAAAAGTTGATAAAGATATATGATAAATTTGCCCAATTAGTCACATACATATCCAATAAATCCTATCTTCTTTAGGATTCTATTACAAGTAGGATTCCTTTGATATTCAAGATAGTGGTGTCCTATACCAAGTGAATTTTTTTATCACTAATGATATACCAAATATATCAAACTACAAATAATGCCCAAAATAATCGAACAATCATAACAATAGATTCTAAATAACATCAGAGTTAATATCAACTATCAGGTTTACAAGCAAAATCACCAACAGAGCATAAAATATCATTTGGAAAATTAAACAATCCTTTCTTCTCCTTGGGACAAAAAAAATGCCAAAAGAAGGCTAAGAGTCATGGGAAAAGTAGCGAAGAACCTACTGTTTAAGTTGGCGAAGAGCATCTCTACCCGCCTAAAAGATACCTTTAATCTGATCAATTTTAGCAAATAAGGAGGCATGGGTATTGTTATTGGATCTAGCAGATGGTGCTGATCACCTAAAAGAGAAGTAGGGCAAATCAATTACTCAAACATGCTTGTCAACATTTAAAATGCGAGCAGAGATATTCATCAAAGACACCGACTTAAGTATAGCAGAATTAGTCTAAAAGGGCACCATGAGTATGCAGAATTTAAGCAATTAAGCAAGGAAAACATAATAATGATGTTGTTTACTAGCATTCGCAAGCATAACCTTCATAATTATCCGCTCCAAGTTGAACTTAATGCCTGTGCCGATTGCATAATTTTTTTTTGCACGAGTAGGATATACAATGACTGTGAGGGTATTCAATAACAAGTTAACCGACAAAATCTTATGAATGACAAAATATTTTTGAGATAAATTGGAAGCACGAAGTGCAGTAGTACACGACTAAGCAGATAATTTTCAACCCATTAATACACTAGCTAATATGTCATTCGTCACTACAAAGTCATCTATATATAACTAATCTCCAATCAAACTAACAAAACCTAAAGACTCATTTAGTAAATTTAGATCAAATCTAATGATTTTTTCTCTGCACAGATGAAAACTAATAGTAGTTGTATCCAAAATACCTTTATCCAAATTGTAATAGAATTTTTGAACCAATTTAGCATCAAAATGTTTAGGCAATAACGCAGCAGCTAACAAATTGCGCTCAGTTAATAGGACATCCAAATTAACTATTGATATTCAACTAAATTGATAGAATGGTCAAGAACAAACTCGATAGTGGCGAGAGAGTCCCCTTTTTTTGTGTTGTCAAAAAGTAGATTTTATAAGATAGGACTTGCTCCACTGAAATCCGAGTAGGAGATTATTGGTAAGACAATTGAACTAATTTTCGAGGAATATATTTCATAAGGCGTCTGGAAGCAACTTTCGATTTTGAGTTACCCAAAGGTGTTGGAGTAGGACTAGACAGGGGCATCCTCCAAAGTAGAGGAAGAGGTGTCAGTAGACGATTTCTCAATAAGGTGAGAGAGTACCCAATGTACATCAACATCAATAGTCAGTTGTTCCTGAATGGAGGGAGGATTGGGATCTACAATGGGTTTCACCGAAGACGACCCAACTCTGGTGGTCGACATCCCATAAGGTGGAGATGCCTCTAATGACCGCTCCAAAAGATGGGAAGACACCTGATGTTTAAATTTCTCATTAATTCTTTAAGCAAAGAAATTCTCGATGGAGATGATGGTGAGGTATGATGGTGAGATAGAGAGAGCCAAAAGAGAAGATATGGTAGTGAGAGAGCCAATGTAGTTGAAAATGGAGGCAAAATTTCAAAAACAAAGAGAGGGGGAAAGAGGGGTGTGCGGTGGTAAGTAAAAAAGTAAGAACAAAAATTAGGGATTTAGAATTTTCTTTTTTTCATAAACTACAACAAAAAACTTCAAAATTGTAAATCACAAAGTCCTAGAGGCCCTCGAAGAGATTCAAACCTGATGAAGTTAAGTGGTTTCATAAAAATATCAACCAGTTGCTTCTCAGTTGTTACATATGAAAGAACTGCAATTTTAGTCTCCATAAGCTCTTGAATGAAATGATACTTCAAATCAATATGTTTGGTTTTTGAATGCTGAACTGGGTTTTTATAGATGTCCATGGTGCTCTTATTATCACACATAATTGTCAATACATCTTGAGCAACTTCATAGTCTTCCAACATTTGAGAATAATAACTACCGACTGCAATATATTCCGCTTTTACTATCGACAATGAGATGGAGTTTTGTTTCTTACTATACCATAAAATCATATTGTTGCCAAGAAAGAAACAACCCCCTGATGTACTTTTCTGTCATCTAAATTTTCGGCCCAATCTGCATCATTATAACTAGCTAGATAAGAAGTAGAATCATATGAACACCATAGTCCAAATTCATAAGTACTATTTACATACCCGATGATTTGCTTTACCATAGTCAAGTGAGACTCTTTGGGATTGGATTGATAGCATGCACATATTACCATGCTATAACAAATATCAGGTCGACTCGCGATAAGTTAAAGCAAACTCCTAATAATGCTTCTATATAAACTCACATCAACTTCTTTGCCATGATCATCTTTATTCAACTTTTTTGATACAATCATTGGTGTTCTAGCATGACGTGCATTTTCAAGGATGAATTACTTCTCCAAATTCTTTACATATTTGGTTTGTAACACGAAGATACCATCTTTCACTTGCTTGATTTGTAACCCCAAAAAGAAATTCAATTCTCCCACCATTGTTGGATCTCGAACTTTTATTAGAAGACTAGAACTAATAAATGAGAAATGTAGATGGATTCATGATTTGCTATGGTGTCTTTGGTGGATTAGAGATTTTAAAAAAGGAAAAATTAAGGTAAAAGATAGAAGTGAAATGAAAACAAAAAATGAAGTTGAATATGTGTAGTTTATATATATTTTCATTCGTTTTTCTACAGGGATTTGTCTTAATTGTCTATTTATTTGTTCTAGATCAATAAGATTTATTCGAA
>JAOTAX010000006.1:6253936-6286662 GCA_025629825.1 Erythroxylum guanchezii | reverse complement strand
TCAGTGAATGCAATGAAATCTATCAGTCTGACCCAATATTACCATAATACTCTTGCTACCAGTAACGGGATGTTACACTTGCTGTGTTCTTAAGGTTTGAATTTATTTTGTCGCTAATGGTAAGTTTACGTGTGATCTAAATTTTCGAACATTTGGTCTCATATGCCGGTTGTGACAAAAAAAAAAGCCTACTTACAAACACTTGTAGGATCAACGATTTGGCTCATTTCTGATTGTTGTTGTCATTTTCATATCCACTTTAACTTTAAAACCCCTATCACTGGCAATAGATCTCCGGTGGGAGGCCTAGCAAGTGAAACCAAGCTCATTGGGAAGCATCTCAAGCCCATCTTTCTAATGAGAAAATAGATTGTTTTGTTCTTAGAAATTAGGCCACGCAATGCAATAAAATTGACTTTTCATTCACGCATTGTTGCTTCCGAGCTTTAGTAGCTTGGAGCAAGACCAACTCCTTCTTCTTCTCTTTTTCTTTTATAAAGTTTTGAACAATTTTACTGCATAACTTTGTCAACATTATCACTTCCCAGCTTCCATTGTACGCCTGTATCTTGTGGGTTAGTTTTACTTTACATTACATATTCCATTACGTTTGATGTACATAGAATTACCTTTCTTTTAAATGAGAATGCACACTTTTCCCGTTAACTTAGACCCTTGATAATGTTGCTAATCGGCACTGTCAATCACATCACTCCTAGCTACGACAATGAAGACATTGTACGTTACTAGAGAAGAACAAAATGGAGGTCGTAATGCATATTGTATAATGTCATTTTCACTGAGAGTACTGAACTCGTATGGACTGAAGTCATAGCAATTCAAGTTAGGGTTAGCTTTGTGGTAATGATAGAATTGTTGGACTTGTTAAGGATGCACTGTTTTAAGTCTATAGGAATTAAATAAATGATTTTTTAATTCAAAATAAGGTTATTAAGTCAATTCAAACTGAAATTGTAAAAAATAATATAAATGAGAAACAATGATTATGACATTCTCATATAATATCAAATCTCTTATTACAAAAAATATATAATTGATTTATAAACTTATAAAACATTATTATAATTATTTTTAATATGTAATTCTCTTTAACTCTAAATTAAGAATGTTTTTGAACCAATATATATTTATCTATTTCTTTTACCTCAAACTCTTTGTCCTCCAGTCCTCCTCCAACATTGTTGAACTTTTAAACGTTTAACCAGTGTTATTAACTCTCAGTCTTTTTCCCTTACATATATCATCCACTAAATTCGAGATAATCTGAATCCATTTTTGCTTATTTTGACAATCTGTTTGGTCTAATTCAATAGAGACCCACAGGTTCCTTTCCTACCCCATACATTATCATTGGTCGATTGCTCTCTCTTTCTCGTTGGTTGTTCAATTTAAGAAATTAGTGGACGGTCAAACAAAGGTGATATAATCAAAGAACAACATATTCGAAATGGGTCAAAGCTAGTGAAGTATTTGATTAAAAGACAAGTTCCATTAATAAGTTGGAGGAGTTGACATCTTAAATTTTGCTTCCCTTACACTTCATGGAACCAAAAGTGGTACTTACGGCAATCAATTCATTATTATATCTGATACTTAATTAGTTCTCTGACTTAAAAGTTTTTAGCCTTATCATCCACGTGGTTTGAATACTTAGGCTAGCCACTTCTGTTCCTTTTCCATTAACAAAAGTTTCGGTCATCGAACAACTTTATATATATATATATATATATATATTGAAGCATTTCAGTGGTAGAGGAAAGATGAGTCTCTTCTTCTATCATCAAGGTTTGTTGATCATGACCTTGTAAAGCCATCATCAATGTTGGCTTTAGTTCTTGTATAAGAAGAAAGAGATAAAGAAAACCATTGACTTTAGGGTTCGAATCGATAAATAGACTTGAAAGAAGTAGAATTCAGGACATGTAACACAAAGTGCATAATGGAATAGTATCATTTTAAAGAAGGGAAAGGGAGGATTCCTAAAAGTACAAGGAACTCATTACTCTTTAGAATTGTCAAACCTTCAAATAACAAGTTATGTTCCCTCTAATGTGATACCCCCCAAAACCCCCACTCGGTGAATCCAAAATTAAAGTAGTAGAAGTGGGTTCCATGTAGTGCATGTGGCGGTGGAAGAACACGCATACAAGATGGTCCAACGTGTTGCATCCATGCAAACCCATCTATGTAGTACAGTGTAGTGTAGGGGACATTTTTCTCATCAGAAAGCCACATTACGGCACGACTACCTCCTGTGTTATTGCCCCCAAAAAAATTTTCATTGAAGTTAAGTTGATTTAAATAATTTTTGAGGTTTTGATAGATTAATTATTTTAGAGTTATTTAATTATGTCAAAGTTAGTAGGATTTATTGCATGAATTATTGGAATTAAAGTGTTAAGGTTATAAGAAGGTTCAAGAGCATTTTTGGAAGATTACTTAAGTTTAAAGAGACATAAGGTATAAAAGAAAGGCAAGGTGGACTTTTCTCATTCATTAAGGGTAAAATAGGAAAGAAAAGGTGTTGTCTTCTTCCTAACGAAAAGAAAAACCAAAATTTGTGAAAGAAGGAGTGAAATACGAAAACAAGAAGTGAGCAAGTGAAGTTTCGGTGGAGGAGAGAAAATAAAAGAAAGTAAGTTAGGTTTCGATTTTTCTTAGCCTTCAAGAGAGATTTTAAGGTGGTTCAAAAAGAGAAAGAGGTAGAGGAAGAAAAGAGCTTCCATTAGAGCCAAAAAAACTCTTCATTTGTTGAAGATTTAAGGTAAGAGCATTTTTAATCCTTTGAATTTTAGAACCGGTTTTCGTTCATAAAGCTTAAGAAATGCATGGGTTTAGGTATTCTAGAATCAATTTTAATAAATGTGCCTTGTGGGTTTTCAATTTTGTAACCCTATTGAATTTGGTATTTTTGCTTAAAAAAAGAAAATCAAGAAAGACAAGAGGAACAAGAGGAGAGGCACATTTGAGCAAGTTATAAGCAGGGAAACTCAAAGTGGGTTACGGTTTTATAATTAAGTAATAGGTTATTAATGTTTTCTTTTAAATTATGGAAATAAATGATTTCAATTATTTCATGAACGTATTTTATGACTCTTTGAATGCTTTGAGAATGTGATATATGTCTGGTGTGGACAAGCCGCCCTTGTGGAATGCGCGTTTGGATGTTATTTAAGACGTCAGGCGCGTGTCTCACAAGGGCGGGGCACCCAGCATGTGTCTTTTTTTGTGGATTATGCTAATAGCTAACGGCACGTGATTGGCCTCATTGATCATATATCTTCACACCTATAACCAACTTCACGATATGTTTGGTTAATTATATGCATTGCCCTTTCTTCTCTATGTTTCACTAGGGTCAACACGCTAGCCCTTGTTCGGCCATATACTATATAAGCCATATTCCATATCAAAAAAAATTTCACTCACTGCCCCGATAGGAAGTGATCATCATTGATATATATATATAACGCATAATTTGACCATCTTTCTGCTTCTGTGTGAATTGCATGAATCTTTGGAGGGAGGCAACCAGGAAAGAGAGATATTATTGGTCGTATAGACACCACATGCATATAGCTGTAGGCAGACAAATAATTTTAGGCCTTGGAACTCCACCGAGCCTTTCAAAAACAAAGGCAAAAGGGTGCGCAATCTACGACCTAAATCATAGACATCATTATTGTATAATGGAAGAGGATCTATCAATTACTTACTGTGCATTTTGTTTGAGATAATATATTTAAAATTTTCTGTAAATAGACAAATAATTTAACTCGTCGAATTCCACCAAGCCTCTCAGAAACACTATGAAAAAATGCACAAGTATTCTGCAGTCCATAACCTAAATCATTGACAACATTATAAAGGATCAGTTATTTACTTACCATGCATTCTACTTAAGATAATATATTTAAAAACATCTAATTTTTTAAAAAATTAATTAATTATTCAAACTTTTAAAATTTTAATTAAATGATTATTTTTTAATTAAATGTTGGTAGCAGAAATGCGTATACTTTGGTGGATGTGTGACATTACCAGCAGAGATAAGGTCCAGAACCGAGTGGTGAGACTAGGCTTAGGTGGTATGGGCATATGCGTAGGTGGCCCTACGACGCTCCGGCACGAAGTTGTGAAGAAATAACACTTAGTGAATATAAGAGGAGAAGATGGAGGCCTTACAAGAACTGGCGGGAAGTGATCAAGAAGGATTTGTCAGAGTTGGCCCTTAATGAGGTAGTAGCTAGAAATAAAAAAGTTTGGCATGATATGATAATAATAAAGGATTAACCGTTCCAGTTATCCAGAATCAGTACAGCAGTTACTAGGAGATGTTGTGTCACGATACACAGATTGCACGACAGGTGCGGGGAAACAGTAGAGTGTCATTTCGGCAAGGTCTCTAAGGAAAGTCCCCTTACTTACTGAGAAACAAGAAGGGATGGACTTTGTAGTCTATTAGGTTCTCGCAGATCTGATCTCCTTCAGGTATTCCCCATTACTTATATTTTCATTTATTTTATGTTTTTAATCAATTGTTTCTGTATCCTGCATCATTTTTATATTGTCTCATTTACATGTGGGTCCACCGGAAATAGCCTCTCTCTTATATAAGAGTAAGACTGCGTACTATCGGACCTTTCCAGACCCCACTTTATTGCGAAATTTCGGACTAAGTGATGATGATTATTATTATTATTATTTTAAAATCTTAGCAATTCACTTTAAAATGTTCTTTTTAATGGTATATATAATATCAAGTCAATCTATTAATCACATTAATAAAATTTATCATTTTGATCTGAATTATTAAGGTTCTAAAAAAATTAAAAAGTAAATAATAAATTGAAAAATCTAAAAAACATACTTTAGAATTGACTATCCCACTTCTTTGTCGTTTCATCACATATACACGTACATTACGTGATGTAATTAAGGGCTCCCAGAAAAGGTGGAACTTTCGGCTACAAGCCCAGGTGAGAAAGGTTTCCGTTTCAACACTTGTTTCGGTAAACGCGTAGTGGCTAAGCCCCAGTTAAGGAGGGGTTGGGTGGTTTCTGAAAAGACGTTTACTCGGAATCAGGACATTAACATATGCATACGGCAATGCCAGGTTTAGGTATGTGATTAATTAGCTCCAGCTTTTTATCAAGTGGGGTTTCTGTACTGATTAAAACTCGCCAAAGCAACTATATATTAAATAATTATAACTCGTTCTACTTTTTTAAGGTCGCTTTTTGTCGACTTGTTTTGGTGCATTAACTCTCCCACTACTTGAACCAATGAGAATGGGGCGGCTTGATTGTGGTGGACCTAAGCTTTTTTGTTTTTACTTAATTTAATCTATCAAATCGGTACTTGTGGAAAGCATAAAGTGATGCCATTAGTAGACTGCAAAAAACAGAAATTTAAAAAAAAAAAAGTGGGAGGAGATGCGAGACATGTGTTAAATTCACATCAGCCATGAATGGAATGAGAACTAGGGAACTTGCTTTTCGGGGACACTCGGGCTGAGACTATTCGATTCAAAGCTTACAACAATGATCGGTTTTGATAGATAATAGCACGAGTTTAGAGAGATTCCATTCACAGAACTAGAAAGTTATAGTCTATTCTAAAAGGAATACTCTCACCACAAAATGGTCTGTACCCCATGGAGGGCAAAGGCATTAGATGAACACGATTGATGCAACCCCCTATTCTATTCTATTCTCAGGTTAGTTTAATGTGATTGATTTATCTTGCTGTTCAAGTGGGCGATTGTGCTAGTTCTTTGATGGGATTCGTAGACATAATGCGAAATTCATTACCTAATAATTTATCGCATTAATTTATTCTCCTTGTGAGTTGTGACAATGACCTGTTAATGAAGTTTTTAAGTAATTTTTTTAATATACAATGATTAACATGCAATGTTGGTTTTGGTGCTCCATATATATTATTGTGAAGATAAACTATATTTTAATCAAAATTCATGCTTCTAACCTTAACCAACACTTCATCTCCTATGACGCTAGGTCTTAATCATGTCAATAGCATAGCAAACCTTATAAATTTCTGTGACTAGTTGTATACAACACTAAAACTATGTTTGCTGCATTAACCAGAGCTGAGTATGTAGTTAGTTTTCCTTTTCCATTAAAAAGCATCTAGGCCTCTCTAGGGGTGTGTAATCTAAAGTTCGGTCGAGCACGAAATTTTGGAAAAGAACTACAAAGTTTGTCCTAAATATGACAGATATACATTAACTGTTTCTCGTTTGAATGCAATATGCAATCATAGTAAAACCAACTTGGACAAACCAGTATCGTGAGACCTTCGTGAACAGTGATGTACAAAACAATAGTGTAGTCTGTAATTCTGAAGGTTCTGAAAGTGCGCTGTCCTTCATTAATACAAGTACTAAATGGCATCTTGAACCAGTGATCCAAGGGCATACCTTGTCTGATAACTCCTCTGACCTCGTTTAACTAAAGAACCAACCAGCCAAGCTGTAAATAGCTCAACCAATTTATCAGTTAAAAATCGATTCGTTAGCTAAAAGCCAAGCACTCAACCAATCCATTTCGTGCAAGTTCTGATGAACTGGACACTCCCCATTTTACCAAACTAATTAATTAGGTACGTGAAGACATGTGCAGGATCATTGACCTAAAATAGTGACTCAAGTTTCAAATTGCAGACTAAGCATGGCTGCGATAACTTCTTTTGTGCACAATTTTTTTTTAAATTTATCGTCTTTACTAAGTAATATTTAAATCTTAAAAACCTTTCTGAAATTTGTGATAATATACTGGCAAGTGAAAGCAACTCGGAACTAGCTGGCAGGTATGAGTCAAAAGTACAACTCCAAGCTCCAGCCCTCGGATGGGTGAATAACTATACGTTATCACGTGGGTAGGGCCAACTTTTCTTTGATACTTAAATATTGCCTATCAAAATTTTATAAAAATTGTGTATAAATGAATCTTTCAAATAGGATTTTCTTTATACCATCAGAATTACGTGATGTGTTCGTAGGGAAGGTAAATAATAAGAGCATTTAATGTGGTGGAAGAAGGGGGAAAAGATGTGTATACGTACATATATACAGAGAGATCAGAGTTGGTGTAGTGGAGGTGGGGAACTGGGTAAATAGCAGAGGCACTGGTCGTATTTTGTCATCTGAGAAGTAGACAGGTGTAATTATAGCTGAATTTTTGTTGGAGGAACCCCACCGCCCTATTCAATCCAACCTCTCTCTCTTCCTCTTTTTCTTCAGTACTTATATGCATACTTGAATACACGGTCCTCCATTATCATCATTCTCAATTTACTGCTTCTTTTGTCCATAACCATAACTGCAGACACCTTTCTCTGTATTCGTGCCAATTCGTGTGTGTCTGTCTTACTTTTAAGTTTAGTTTTCGAAAATTTCAATCCATTGTCTTATAGTGATCTGCAGTTTAATCTGCACCAGACAAATGCAATCCAAAACTTGCAGAATCAGAATGTATGAAATGCACTTCTCATGATGGCTGTATATTCGCTTGCAATATTAAACACAAATTTTATAATCGTGTAATGGACTCTGTTGCATTGCACGTGCACGCAGAGTGCTTCGAACACACGAAAATAGTGCATGATAGAGCAAGTTCCTTTAAGGGGCTATCCAATTCCCTCGATTTCAAAAGGGGAAAGATATGGATCAACTCATTGCAGAATAAGGGGTAGACAGGAGAACCTCCTTTATTTTTACAGAAAATTTATATTTTAGAATTGTAAGTTAAAGGTCGTGACATGGACAGAAAGATATTAAGAAATGTTAAGAGTTTTGGAGAATATTTTATATAAGGTAAAATGAAAGACATTTGAAGGAAAGCTGTAGGAGCAATTAAAGTAGAAGCGAAACGAATATGGTGGGCATGAAAGAGAGACAAGGTTGCTTGAAGTTACAAGCATGGGCCTAATAACAAAATTAAGGAATATTGGTATGAAATGGTTGTAGGGTTTTATGCCAATTATCCATTTTAAGTATTTGAGATTGCTGCCTAACTTGGAAGTGAACAACGACGACAGGAAAGTTAGGGATAGGGAACCCAAGATTCTTTTCTTTTCCTCTCGCTATAGAAACAGCCGACAGCTTAACCCTTTTCTCTTCTCTTTCGCTATACTTTCCGATAAATATTAATATACATGGAGAAGAATGAATTCCTAGTTAGGAATCATATGTTTCTACATTGTTATTAGCACATCATGGAGAAAAAGATTACAAAGTGGGCAATGCTAACTTTTAAATGAAATTCACACCAGCTCCTCAATGGTGGGGGCCAAAATGCGGACGTGATCTATAATCAGGGCACGGTTTGCGCGGTGGATATCAGTGGGTCTGTTTCGTGCGAATTTGACTTCACATGCTCATCGCTAATGCAGAGTATCTCTTCAAGGTTGGCCTTTTTTGCTGATGATGACGGTAATAATGGCGGAGAAGTGCCAGTTATTACGGAAGTTTGTGTAAGCTCTTTTGCTCTCTCTACTTGAGCTAACCAGTCTGTTCTGCATAGAACATAGAGCATGAGCATGGCACATGAAGCTTGAGCTGCAAGCAACCCAAACCAGAGCCCAGCAAATCCCAGTTTGAACACAAACCCCGTTAATATTGCCACTGGCATACCAACCAAGTAGAAAGACCCCAGATTGATGTTAGCTCCAATGGTTGGCCTAGCACTGCCACGTAAAACCCCACACCCAGTTGTTTGTGGGCAATTTCCAAGCTCACAGAGCCCCGCAATCGGCAATGCTATAGAAGTGAGCTCTAAAATCTCAGCATCATTTGTGAAAAATCTGCCCCATTGATGCCTCATCAATGTTGTGAACAACAAAGCCAAGAGACCAAGCGCCACTGCACATGCCAGCGACACAAACATGGAAATGCGGGCTCTTGCAGGCCGATTAGCCCCCAGCTCGTTACCAACTCTTGTTGAGACTCCGAGACTGAGGGCCGACGGGAAGACATAAACTAAAGATGTTGTCTGAATAAGTATTCCCATTGATGCTATAGTGGCTCTGGGGTTAAGAAGTAGACCACATAACATTATCATGAATTCGTACCACCACCACTCAAGACATACAGAAACACATGTGGGAATTGCAAGACCTAGCAAAGATGACCATCCTCTAAGACAATCCATGCTGGGAGGGACCCAAGAATCTTTACATACACCAGAAAAGTATACGAACGAAATGAGCAGGAGAAAGAGATTGAAGTTGGTCCAAACCATGGCTATGGCTACCCCTGCAATACCCAGTTTGAAGTGGACAACGAGAATGAAATTTAAAGGCACATGGAGGAGAACAGAGATGGCTGAACAGTAGGTTAATGGTAATGTGATGCTTTGAGTGCGAAGATATACACGAATAGGGTGCAGAAGTGAAAGGAAGAAGAGGTCAGGAATGGAGAAAAGAATGAAAGTGTGAGCAACAGATGATATTTCTTGATCTTGGCCACACCATAATAGAATTCTCTTCATGTTTAGCCACATGAAAGAGACCGGAACGGAGGCAGAGAGAAGGAGAAGAACGGTTCTTTGAAGGGTGAGGCCAAGAAGCTTCCATTGTTTGGCCCCATAAGCCTGTCCGCAAATGGGCTCCATTCCCATGGCGAGTCCGGAAATCACAGAGTAACCGGTGATGTTAGCGAAGCCGATGGATAGAGAGCCACCAGCTAACTCGAGCTCTCCAAGATAGCCAAGGAAAAGCATGGAGATCATGGCTCTTGAATACAGAATAAGACCGGTCATTGCCGTTGGGCCAGAGATCTTTCCTATGGCTTTGATTTCCTCCAAGGCCTGAATGGAAAAGCAAAAAAGATTATAAAAGAAATGATCTGTGTTGGACACGGTTGAGAGATATATACTATAGAGTTTAGTCATTCTTTTTAGAAGACATAACATATCTCATCAATCAGAACTATATGTCCTTTGGTTACATGTTCATACAATACAAACAATTAATGGGTCCTGATCGTTGCTTGGTTTTTGTTTTTACCTCTGAAGGGGTTGGGCATCTACGTAGCCCCTCCTGATCATCAGTATAATGATCCATGGCTTTGTTGGGTGTAGCAAAATGGGTTGTGGCAGGACACAGAAATGAGGAAGGAGAAGAAGGTTTTGGGTTACACATAACCATTGTTGTGCTTCCTATGATAAGGTTGTTTTGGGATAAAGAGAAAGGTAGAAGAAGTTAACAGGGATAATTAATACTACTCTGGGTGTGGTGTGGTGTGTTGGGTTGGGTGGGAAAGAGTTGGGATACCTGGTGGGAGGGGCAAGAGGGTATGTGGCCTATATATATACATGAAGCAATTGGGTCCTACTTATGCTCTACATAATACATATTTAAGTTCGTAAATGCTGTGAAGGAAATTCTTAGGCCCTTTTGTTTGTGGGGCAATCCTCTTCCTCAATCCATGCCTCCCTTAACAAATGTAAGGATAGTCCATCCGTGCATATAGGTATATAAATTAGTATTATTCTTGGCTTAGTGCAAATTAGTTCAAAGAGAAGGTGTGTAATCCAGATGACAAGCGGCTTTAAATAAAGTGTTTTCCTAGTACAAAAAGATGGTGAAAGCATCCAGGGATTGGTGCGTTTGTTTTATGACTAACCGCCACAGAAAGTTTGTCCATGTAAGTTGTTATGGAACGATAATGGTGGTAGGGAAGGCTAGCTTAAATTAGGTATTTTTGTGTTAATGGAGTGAAATCAATAAATTATTGAATCAATGGAAATCTTCTGGTTTTGGGCTGAGCTTTATGAGTGGATAATGTTTTAAACCCCTTCTCAGTTCTCCCCATGTTTCAAAAATCAAAACGTTTGTCTCAGAGTTGCCAAGTGGAACTGTGGCTAGTGAAAGGGCAATGGCACAAGTTGAGTCGGGTTAGACTTGATAGTAAAAGGGAGTATATTTTGTGAGTTGTCACTCGTTAAGCAGGCTTTGTGGGCAGGGGAAATGTCTCAGGTTCTAAGGCAGCTATCCGTATGCTATATGCCACTTCTTCACACAACCCACGTGATTAAACCCATTCTAGAGCATATGCATGATCTTTTGTTGTCTGAAACCCACTCCAACATGGGAACATCTCTCGACTATTTTGCCCAATTTGAAAGGTGACAAAACTTTCGGTAAAAACCTGCTCAGGACCCATCTGTTTTTTTCATCTCTTTTTGCTTTTGTCTGTCTGGGTTTGCGTGAATGAATGGCTTATTCATAGTCTAGTCTTCAATGTAATAAGTATAATTATGCTCAACAGATTGGGATGAAATGGGAAGTGTTTACAATAAATAATAAATTCATGGGATTTGTGGAGTGTACGTTCACGTAGTGGTCATGAATGGGACCACAGAGTTGTTAAATGGAGGGTATGGACAAGCGGCAGACGGGAGAAAGGGAACAAAGTGAGAGAGCAAATAATACGTGCTACAATTGCAACCATTTAATTCTTTTGTATGCCCTTTTTCACAACAGTGATGAGCGAGTGTCTCTCTGCCGGGGGTGAGCGCAGAGCAGAGGCCTTTTGGCAGCACAGCCTCAGACAACAGTAGCACTACCCTGCCCAATAAATGATGGATTTGCACTTGCATTCCAACTTTTGTAAAATCTTTTAACTTTTGCTACACTGACCGCAGTATCTATCTTCTTCAAAAAAATTTAAAATTTATTTCTATATAATCAAAATATATACGACTTCTCTGAAATCCATAGCGAATCCCCCTCAATGTCAGATTCCATGTGTCTCCAGCATAATAAGCTGCTGTGGATGAGAGCAACGTGTCATGACATAGAACCAATGGGCAAAAAATCTCTGCCAAACTGAAACTCCAAAAGACAAGAAAGAGCACTTGCAGGCTATGAAGTTAACCATCAAACCCAATTTCGAATTTAGCATCTTAATTGGAAAGTGGGCTTTCACTAAACGAAAGATCCCCAGAGATTGTTCTAAACAGAAAGAAATCGAGTAATTTTAGGATCACATGGCGATGCTATTCTCACTGTCGCAGTCAATCAGAAAATCATGTTATGTACACCAAGTTGTTGTCATAATGGAGTTCAAGCGCAGAACTTTTTTTTATTGATAGAATAATGATAATAAGAAACAAAAGAGAACACAAATGCACAGATGCAAGTTTCAAGAGGAAAAGGATGTGAAACACGGACAAGATACCTTTGGGATTTGACATTTATGAAAATAAAAAAGATTATATTTGTCTAGAATCTCGAATCGGTTCTCGGATTCCATCCCCCTCATTTTCCCTTCTTTTCTTTACCCAAAAAGTCTGATGCTCGTTTTCAGAATGAGTCCTGCTCTGGAAGGGGATGCGGAGAGACATCTCTAACCACAATTATTTTAAAATTTTCTTCTTGTCTAGCTTAGATTCAATGCCCTGATATTTTTGCAAGGTAAGCTGCAAACTTTCCATTATTTATAACGGTTTTCTTCCCAAAGTTCCCACCACTACACCCAAGCAGTTTATGGTCTCAAACATGGGGCACCAAAACTAGTATTCGATGACATATGCTACTTTTGCAATAGGATATCTCTTGACATCCCGGCCATGTCTTCATTTATGATTTGGCAAATAAGTAACTCAAATTGTGAGGACCTCAGCCAAGTCTTTTGTATGATTCTCAGGCCTTAACAGAAAACAGTGAAGGCAAATCAGGCTTTCATAGATACCGAGAGGTGCAATAAACATAAGAATTTATTCTTAGATTCAGAGGTAATCAAGGTCATGAATATAAAGGATGTTTTCGAGAGAAATCAATCAAGCTATTCCAGAAAACACAGCATCGAAAGACATGCCTCCATCAAGGTTTCAATCAGCACAGCTCACATACAAACTGTTGGCCACGAAGCTCTATCCACTACATTCATACAGCAATATTCAGACACAAAATGCAAGAGATACAAATTTACCAAGCTTCAGACAGTTGGACCACCAGAAGACCAATAAAAGGGCTCAGATATTTTATTTTCCATACGTAATAAATCTCAATCGCCAGAAACTTATTTTGGTTCTTAATATAATACTCTTGGGAAGCAATCCTCGGCTTTGTTCTACTTTCCAATTAAGCAGGTCAACTTTTGCACATAATTGAATAAATTCTTCCTGAACTTTGACAGCCTCTTCCATTTTTCCCATCTCCCACTGACAACTAAGGTATTTGCAATATTTCCCTTATTGCAGCCTTTGCTTTACATTTAATTTGCTTATACCGTTTCTAAGACATGTAGAGTGAACTACAAAATGAATTCTTAAGCCTTAAATAAGGACCTTCCTCGTCAACTTAAAGAAGGTCTGATCTGCAATTGGCCTCGTTAAATCTTCACAAGTTCCAAAGCTTGACAAATTTCCACGAAATCCTCTTTTTTTTTTTTCTCCAATTTTGTAAACTCGATCACCTTCTGCTCAGATTCTACTCACAGTCCATTGGCAACTTCAATGAAATAAAATTACAACAAAGAAGTTCCGGTAATCTGTATAAAAAAGAAGAAAATTATGGAAAGAGAAAGAAGAATTATATTGGCTAACGGACACAATAATTTAAAAGTCTATATTGTTTGGAGATGAATATAGCTACTCGCACAAATTCCTGCAACCGTTCATGGTTTCCAATCTTTCTGCAACTGAAAAGAATAGGTACAAGAAAATACCTCATTTGATAGTCCTGGGCTTCTGAGCGCTAGATCGAGAAATACCCAAGATGGCCATAATTCCAGCAGCCAATGCTGCAACGGCACCAACAGCAAAAGCTGGTGAGTTTCCACCGCCAAATAGCTGATCCCATGGCCCACTTCCCACGGACACAATAACCTATGTTTACAAGAGATCCCAATCATAAAGTTGTTGGAAGGATAAATTTTGATCGAAACAAAATTAAAGTTCAACAGAAAATTCACATAAGATGCTGGTAATATAGATCTGACTTTTGTACTTTTAAGTGACAGAAAACTGAATGCATTTTGCAATTAATCTGATGAACCTACCCAAGAAACCTTTGATGACATCGTACTCAATAGCAAATGGACCATGTAAATCTAGAATTCTACAGATCTTATGAGCTGCTTTGCACTTCTATAAACAATATGATCCTGGACTCTTAACATGCACCATATAATTGCTGGTGAGGAAATGGTATTTATATAGCGTCTCATGGAATTCAAAACGTCTTCCACTAAAAAATTTGGCATCCAATGATCAGATATTAAATAATAGACAATCCTTTTAGCCCTTCTTGTAACAGCAAAAGAGTATAACACTCTACTTTCTTGTCATCAGATCTTTCAATAATTAAATTTCCTTTTCATTTTTTAAGAAAGAACCAAGCATCCATTGTTGCTTCCACCCCCACCCCAACACACAGTATCAAGTGTATGTCAAGAGAGACCTGCGGGATCACAATTGCCAAATTGAGAACACCCATTGATAGCCCTGCAAAAACCAATCACGAATACAAGCAGTTACAGAGCCTTTGCTGTCAACTAAAAAAATTTCCTTGAAGAAACAAAGATTTTTCCCACCTTGACCAAGTCCTAGAGATTCAATACGTGAGGAAATTAAGGCATATGGAACACTGTAAGTGATCTGCAATGAAAATATCCCAATGATATCAGTTTATTTCTTAATTGTTCCACAGAAAATGTACTTCACTTGTGGGCGAAACAAGCCATCAGACACTAGAACATAAGGTAGTTCATATACTACTTATACTAAGAAATCAAGAAACTGAGCTCAATTAAAAAGGTGATCATGGACATACAAAGGCTACCGAGAAGCCAATAGCTTGAAATCCATATTGCTTAAAGTATTGAGTATCATAACTGGAACATTTTAACAGAAAGTATAATGCACCTTTTAGTAGGACTTAGATATTTACCGCTAGCGGAAAGCCAAGAATTGCAAAAATAATTAGTGCAGCAGCCACAATTCCATTTGGAGGCAGGTGGTGCCCTATATAGTCCATATGTTTTGCTGCGTATGAGACTATAAGCATAGCAAGGAAGCAAAGAGCCATAAGTATGTTCGAAATTCCCCATATAAAACCAGCTCCCCACTTCCTACATAACTTCTCCATGAGCACAGATGTTATCCCAAGTATGACTGAATTCATCATTAAGCCAAATGCACCCATTCTGACTCCAGAGTTGTAATTACTTCCTTCATTCGGCTTGCCACCATAGACTTCTCGGCCCATCCAATCCGTATCAAAGAGAAGAAATGGGAACCAACCAATCCAATTGAGAGCAGTGACAACTAATATTATCCAAATAGGCCATGAGAAGTATCTAAATGTTCCAAATAGTTCCCATAAGAAGGCCTCTTGTGCATGGCTTGATTCTTCCGAAGCTTCTTCCACTGTGTGCATGGATCCCAAAGGCGTCTCTTGGGCTGCTGTGATGCTTAAATATGTAGTAACCACTATAGAAATAATATCAAGATAGAACGCAGACTTGAGATTGGCACAGTCCTCATTACATGCAGAGGTAACTGTAAAGGGAAAAATCCGGAACCAACCACTGAATGACCCAGTGGCATAACCAAGTACATTACCAACTGCCATGAATAATGAGAAATATGCGTTTGCCACCCGAGTCCTTCTATGATCCTTCCCTAACAGAACAGGAGTTCAAGGAAGGCAAATGTCAACCCTAGCTGAATGATACTGATTTGATCTTTTTATGCAAAGGATTTGAAATTCTGAATAAGGATTGCGAAAAAAAACAAGATCCAAGTAAATTGGTTTGACCAAAAAATTCAATAATAGGGAAAGAAATAATATGTTTGAAATAACTGGACAGATTCTTTTTGTCATTGAACTCAGCTCTACGAAAGGAACATTTAGCCAAAAGCATATGAATTATTTCTCCCCATCAAAATAAGTACCTGTTGTTTATTGGCACAAGAAATTCAAGCTTCCTGATTTCTTTCCATGATATCATTCTTTTATTTATTTACAAATTAATGTAGTTTTGGGGACTGGGAGTTTGTATATCACCGGTGATTCCCAGTTAAAGAGTCATATCGAGCTATTGTAGCTCTCTATTTATTTAAAAGCAATTAAACATTGCAGCAGGAATTTAAACAACTGAAATGGGATTAGTCTTGAGAAAAATCCAAAAAAGAAATGAAATACAGGATGTCACATGAAAAAAGCATCTGTGGAAGGAATTGGAGAACTTCTTTGATATGGGTGAGGGATTATACATCCCAAATTGAATGGGAAGGTTGAAGGGATCAATTGTGACTATGAAATTTATGTAAGGAAAGAGAACAATGTAAGGCTATACACACATCACATCACAACATTCTGATAATTCTCATTGCTTTGTCATGTGAGTTGGTTACAAATATATATAGCAACTGGAGTGCAGCGCGAATGATGGAAATCCGTTGCAGACTTGCAGGACCACCCACCCTTGCCATGCTGGCAATTCATTAACTATTAGTACTATTAATATTAATCCTAATGGGACCAGGCCTATACCACTAACCTGCCCACTTACCCAACAAGAAGCCCAAGAACTTAAAACAACTCTCTGACCCAATTGACAATTAAAATCTCAAATTGAATGCTGCCCATCCCTAATTCCCAATTCACGCATCATTCTTGAAGAAAACTTATCAAGTGCCCAATCGTCAACTACTTTTAGAAAAATCAATAGAATTAATGAAAGTTTGGATTGCAACTTCAAACCATGATGGCAGTTGGTCAATCCTTTCTGTTTTCAGTGTTAAAGACTACTGTGCTAGCTTGCCTAGAAAGGTACCAATTTCCAAAAGACACCAATTTTGATCATGGTCTCAAGAATGAATGATTGAAGAAGGGATTGCGGATACAAAATTCACCAAAAGAACCAATCTAAAAATATCTCTTCACAATAAATCAAAATGTCAAGGAAAAATAAAACTATTAGCTTCGGAATAGGCATACACATAGATTGTGGTCCAAACTCTTTGCAAAGGAAGTTTCATCATAATAGATAATATGAATTACTAGTCTCTATTGCCATGAACAAGACCCGAATAGCTAGGCATCCTAAATGAAAATAAAAAAACTAAGATGTATACTCGCAAATCAGTCTAGACTGTCAAACAGAAATGACAAACAAACTATACCTAATTTGATAGAACTTCTGAAGTAAACTAATATGAACAAATAGGAATTTACAAATATTTGGATTAATTAAGAAGTAAAAATTTGTAGTATATTATGTTCTCAACACATAAATTTGATAAAATAAATACTCATGCTATCCTGGTTGTAAATTTTTTGTTAAATGTGAGATTGAAAATTTTTGAAGTTCATTCTTTATTTTAATTATTAGGCAGATTTTTTCCACAATCACAGTAGACAGTGAACTATTCAGTAAAATCATAGAGTTTAAAGTAAATAGCATTCAAAACCTATAAAGACGATCTATATGTGATGCAAATTCTCCCAAACAATCTTATCTAATAATATTACTGATCAAAGAACTGGCTCAACCAAAGGCCAAAAAAATTCCTGATGGGGTCGCCAATTTGCTCACCAACTAGTCCGACTTCACCAAACAATCTTAATTCCTTCCTAAAACGCACGACAAGAACTAAATTATGACACGCTAAATCATATCGTACGGACGTAATTGGCCACAGAGTGAACAAATGGTTTCTCTACAAGGATTTAATACCGGAAATGTGGGATACTAACATAAACCAAACGGTGAAGCAACATCAACCTAAGAAACCTGAGGACTTCTTCAAAATAGTAATAATTATCAGAATACATAGTACTAATAAATAATAATCAAAGTTCAGCGTTACGAATTATTTTCTACAAAATAACAAAATTTAGCAAGATCATCCTCTCAGTCTCGATTGAGTAAGATTGTTTTCCAACGAATTCAAACTAAATTACTATGCACAATAAAAGTTCAATAATTTGAATTATGGTTAACGGGAAAAGAAAAGGAAAGTAAGCTCCACAGTTACCGGTAAGATCAGCGAGAAGAGCTCGACAAGGACCTTGAGTCATGTTATTAGCAACGTCCAATATCCAAAACCCGAAAACAAAAACTGCGATCGCTCTAGGCTTAGAGCTTCCTCTGTCGCCCAAAAGCCACCCGATATCAGCGGAGTGGCCGATGACCAAGACGGAAAGAGATATCAACGTAGCGCCGATCAAAATAAACGGTCTCCGGCGGCCAAATCGGCTTTTACAACGGTCGCTCATGTGGCCAACAAGTGGCTGAACTATTAGTCCCGATAATGGACCGCAGAGCCATATGATGCTAGCCCACGCATGAGGGATTCCGAGCTCTTGCACGTACGGAGTTAACAGAGAGAGTTGCAGAGCCCAACCGAATTGTATTCCGCCGGCGATCGATGTCACACGCAGTAGTTGCCGTAACGGTGGCCGGCGAGCTGGTACCGGTGGTCGAGTCGAGGTTCGATTTCTGGCTCGGTGGGACTCTGCTTCGTGGATTGGCATCTCTTCTCTTCAACTTCAAGAGAAAAGTGCAACCGCAGCGTCTCGATGACTGGTAGTTAGCGAAGCGACCCCGTTTAACGATCTTTCACAGCTCTGATTTCGACTCTTGAAGACTGAAGTGTTGAAGAAGCGAAGAAGAGAATACCGCGAGACATGAAAGTTGGCGGTTTGAGACAGTGCTATTTTGATGTAATCAGACCTGATAATGGTCGATTTTACGGCTATGCCATTCAGATGGTGAAACGGAGAAGCTAGTCAATGGTGCGAGCTTGAATTTTCTGTCAAGCCGAGGGCAATTATGCAGTGACGATGTTATTAAAATAAATTTGTTTAGTTTTGAGCTGCCGAGTCGACACTAGTGACGCTGAAATTTGGGGGAATCGATGAAGAAAAGACAAAGACGCCCCTGTAAAATAGAAAACGACACGGTCGTTTTTAGTAAATAAGAGCTTAAAAGTTAGAAAGACGTCTTCGTGTTTTGGGTGGGCAAAATAGAAGCGATAAAAACATGTGGTGACTTTCGGCGTGTTAGAGCCTACAGAGAGGGCTTAGTTGTCCGACATCGGCTTACTTTACTTTTTGGTTAATAGGGGCCCACCTGTTCGGCTCAACACTTCATTAAAGTTTTTGACTTTTTGCCATACATTATTCCTCCTTTCCTTGTGGTTGTTGAAGTACTTATTCACCATGTTACACATTTTGCCTTTTAAGAAGGATCGCCTTGGCTCCGTCCAGTGAAAACGTTTTGGCAGTAGTAGTAATTTGAATTAAGTTGTTTATATATATATATATAATTAATTAAAGAAATTGATTATTTTCTTTTACCTGAAAAATATCAAATTATTACTCACGTTATTTTCTTTTCTTTATAGACGAGACCAATCATTGCCTTGGTGGTTGTCATTAACGTAGTAGTGTGTTATATACTAAGAATAATTGGAACAGTGGCGAAATTGTTATAATTTTCTCTTACGTTAGACATTTTGTGAGTGGATTGTTCTAATCATGACAACGCAATTAATTATATAGGAGGTCACATCTTCGATTTAACTGCTTTTGTCATGATTCATATTTGTTTAATCAGATCAGATTTCTAGCCCCACGCTGTTAATTTTTCACGTTGTATGATTGATATCACCGAAGTGCGAGGCAGGCATGAACTTTAAATTACATATGCAAATTCCAGACATAAAGACAAGAAAATTTGTACAAATTTTTATATGGTTCCAAAAATCAATTCGTTTATTTTTAATTATTACATCTGGTGACTACCGGTCCTACGTCCTTGTACGCATTTATAAAAGTTAATCTATAATATACAGATAAGAAGAGCAAAACCACGAGTCAAATGCTGTATCATTGAGATTGTCCTAATCAGCTTCATCAGGTCATGAGAGGCAAGTGATTAGGTTGGAGTGAATTTAGCTGACAGCTGAAGTGAAACAATTGGCATCTCTCCACGATTGGTGAACTAGGAAAAAGAAAAAAAGGCAGTTCCTGTAGTCGTCTGATGCTGATTAGGGCTCTGAGGAGGAACGTATCTGAGGGCTTGGACGTTTATTAAGGCAAGGACAATCTTATACATGGTGGGTGATGGAGATGGATAGTGTATAGAATACGGCGAATACAATCCAATGAGTTAATTACCAGTAGCCAACATATCGCTTAACAGATGTAATATGATAGATCCCTGGTCAATATGTGATGTGATGACCCTTCATATCCGCTAGTGCTAACTTTCACCCGACGAACTCGGTTAGTCCTCCGATGTCTTTTCTTGTAAGGAAGACACCTCAGGCACCAAGCGTATGACCTAGAGACAAATTTTGGTTTTTAATTAAGTTGCTGTCACCTTGTATTATAAGTTTGATATGGAGGGAATCCCGTGGACTTTTGGAAGGGAATAACTTAAAAAGTAAAATAATGAGCTCAATTCAGTAAAGTGTATTTTAATGGAGAGTTCTTAAAATTCAAACTCATACCTTTGGCTCAAGGAGACTTTTTGAAAATCATTCCTTCACTAATCAAGCCATCCCCTTAGGACCCAAGTTGTATCTAGACTGGGCTTGCTTATATTCTTAGAGCAAAGAGTTTAAACCTGCAAAGGAACTTCAAAGGTTGCATTTAGTGTAAAATCTGGGATGACAAAAATAACGGTCAGTTTGAGATATGACAAATACAAATGCAAGGCAAGGAGATTGGTACACGTGCGTTAATCCTCCAGCTTGAAAAGACGACTAAAATAGAAAGGCTGTGCCTGCTGGAGGCCAATTTATGATATCAAACTTTTGTTTAACATTAGCATCAGTTTTAAGCTTCTGCCTTCAATTGGCTCAGATTGGGCCCATTGCTAGTGTCAATATGCACTGTACAGTTTGATTTGAGCGGTCCAGTTTGGTTGGTGGCTGGAGCGGACCAGACCATTGGGATTTAGATAGTTATCCTCTAGATTCCCGTGCCCAATTTAACGAAAACAGTTTGTTTGTTTTTTTATTTATTCACATGGGACGCAACGGGACGGGACTATAGAATTAGTAGGAGCAGTAGACGTCGCCAGCATAACTCCGGCAGCCTGCCTATACTTCCCATCTGCGGCAGCGCTTGCTTTGGATTTTGTCCTCTCTTTTCACTGTTCTCCTTCATCCATAAGCAAA
This sequence comes from Erythroxylum guanchezii, assembly GCA_025629825.1. NCBI lineage: Eukaryota > Viridiplantae > Streptophyta > Magnoliopsida > Malpighiales > Erythroxylaceae > Erythroxylum > Erythroxylum guanchezii. The sequence continues at coordinate 6,265,474 of JAOTAX010000006.1, read as the reverse complement.
ACTTCGTCGATACTTAGGTTGACTGTATTCTATTTGAACCAATATGGGCCGTTTACTTAACCACTACTTTAGAAGCCTACAAAGAGTCGTGACAACACACACTCTTGGATCTTTGCTCCTTTAGTTCTAAGGGTATGTTTGGATGTGGGTGGAGGGATGGAAGGGAATAGAATGGAATGACCCAAATGACTCAGGCCATTATTTAGGAGTTTATTTTGAAACATGATGGAATGGCAATTAATGGCTTTGGAAGCCATCATTTGCCATCCAAAATCCAATATTTTGTGACCCCCCAAATTGGGGGGTCAGAGATGGAATGGCATGGCTTGCCTTCCAACTCCTAATTTAATGACAAAAATACCCTAAAAAATTAATGAAATTATAATCTCAGTCTAGCAAATACCTACGCGGCTACATGTTACTACGTCTATTGTGTTTCTCCTTCAACTGGCTTCTTCCATTGATGAATGTTTTTCTCCACAGCTGCTAGGGTCATCTGTCTTTGTTTCATCAGGTAAGCATCGACTATTTTTCTGTGTTCATCTTCTTGACACTTTTTATATGTGAAGAAATTAGAAATTTTTATTGATGCTGGTGTCGTCTTCTTTATTTATCGATGGACGTGCGCTTATTATGTGTTATGTGTTTGGAAAGTTTTGTAAATCGAAGGATGTGTGTTTTATCCTATGTTATGTGTTTGGATATCCTACAATTTGAAATGCTTTCGAGTTACTAAAATAGTTTCATGACAACTATGCATATTTTATTACAAGGGTAATTTTGAAAAAAATTATTACAAGTCATTCCATTCCATTCATTTTTAGTATCATTTCTAAACAATGGTCAAAGGAGTCCGTCTCTTATTTTATTTAAACTTCCAAACAATGGAGTGACTCATTTCATTCTATTCCATTCCACTCCATTCCATTCCGTTCCATTAATTGCCATTCCATTCCATTCCATCCTAAACTCCCAAACATACCCTAAGAATTCCATTCCCCTAACCGCCTACTGCTTATACCAAAACTATATAAACTGTCTAGTACAATCCTCACACACACAATCTCTTCTTCACTCCTTCGTGTACTTAGCAATCTTCAAATGTCTCACTTCCAATAAGCAAACTCAAGTGTAGGTGTGTAGGTGAGGCCTTCAGGGTATTTTTCCATGACTGGGTCAACCACCAGAATCATCTATTTGAACAATTACTCGTCGCCAACGCACTCACCACAGAACAGCAACGGACCTTGATTGAGCAAGTCATGTCGCACTATACACGCTACTACGAAGAGAAATCGAGGGCCGCCAATGAAAACGTGTTCCTCTTTTTTTCTCCTCCGTGGTTCACCACTTTCGAGCGAAGTCTCATGCGGCTCGGTGGGTTCAAGCCGTCAGTCATTTTCAGCTTGCTTAACGGCTCCGTCAGAGACTTGTCGGAAGAGCAACGTGGAAGAATCGAGCAAGTGAAGCCGTCGACGAGGAGAGAGGAGAGGGAGTTGTCGGAGACAATGGCAAGGATTCAAGAGAGCGTGACGTCGCCTCCGTTCATGAATTTAGCAAGGGGAGTCGAGCGGCTCGTGGATGGACAAGTGTCGGAGATTGAGATCGCGATGGACCAGATGAAATCGGCGATGCTTGCGCTGTTAGAGAAGGCGGACTCGCTTCGGACGATCACGGCGATGAATGTGGTGGAGGTTTTGAGTCCGAGTCAAACTATAAGGTTCTTGGCGGCGGTAGCTGAGTTTCAGTTGAAAGCGAGGAGATGGGGACAGCAGAAAGACGTACAGAGAGCTGCAGCTAGTCACGGACAACAGTAACAGCTTTCTTATTTGGATACACATACAGAAAAGCAACCTTAAAAGAAGAGATAAAAATAAATAGCAACCATATAAGCAACTAACCTAAAACCGCTTTAACGTTATTGTTAGTTGGTTGTCCTAGGCTAGGCGTATGTGTTTCTACTTAGCAAGTAATGACTTATAAGATAAGCTACTTATAGAGTAACAATTTTTAAGATATCCGATGAACCCCCCTGCTTTGGGAAGCAGAAGAAGAGGAGATTCATTCATATACTGCTTTGGTCCGAAGTTGAGATGTGGGACTGAGAGAGCTGAACTAGCTAGCCTAGCCCGGGGAATGGAAGCCCAATTTAAGCCTATTATTTGAAGGCTGAGTCTTGACAGGCTGGGGTCATCTATCTAAGAAAAGAGTTGCCCAAATGCACAGCTTTCCTTTAGTTAATTGCATTTGGAAGGATTGATTATTGAACGGTTGGATAGATAGATGCCTTGCCCTTGTGATTCGGGCGTTGAAGATGGACATGAAGAAACAATGATGACCAAGTCTTCAACCAGAGGATTCATTTTTCTCAGTTACTCAATGACATCATTGTTATAGTCCCATTATGTGTATTCTACGCATAAGTGTTTCTTTTATTGAATTAAATAATGGATTACGATCTCATTTTGGAAGGATCTGATTTGGTGGATAAAACTATTGGAGATAAGCCATTGGGTATCTTTATAAAACTTAATTTATCTTGTATAGGTGGTTGGTATCAAAAAGCAAAACACATTCCAAATGGACCTAGTTTAATGATGGAAATATGAATTCAACATTCTGTAAACTTATCATATATCTACTAAGGTTTTTGTTGATTGTTAAGTTTAAAGTGACATAAAAGACTAATCCTAAGTACATATTAAATTGGTACCATGTGTAATTCAATTCAAGAATTATCAAATAAGAAGAGTTACAATTTAATTAATAATTTCCTAATGTGTTAAAGAATTCCTCTTTATTCTGAATGCTTCTTGTTTTCATACTATTAACTTTCCTTCTCATTTTGCTTATAAGTTGGGTTGACTTGTTTTGAATGCACAAACAGTTCGATGTGTTTTGGGTTGTAAAATTACTTAAAATTTCTTTATATTATTGCAATCAAAATCTCATATAATGATCCTATTGACAATTATTTTCTTAGATTTAAAATGAGAATAGGTAATGTTTATTTTTATTTCATTTAATTTAAAATCAAATTAAACAAGTTTGAATTATGAATTTCTATCTGAAAACGACATAGTTTAGTTAAACTTAATTAATACTGATATGTATAAGTATTTATGATTTTTGTTTTATATGGCAAGTCACGTCAGTAACATTAACAGAAATATTAACATCAAGCTAGAATTGAAAAAATTGAAAGTTTAAGTATTTAATTGCTATTTTTTTTAAATTCGGGCTATAATTACAAAGTTTGAGATTTTTTGTACTTAACCCTTAATTTTGTGAGTCAAACTTAAAAGAGAAAGTTTAAACATATTTTGCATTATCAAACGATTGGAATCCAATCTTAAAGTTAAAGTTCAATTGAGATCTATTTTTAACTTAACTCAAATTATATAAAAGTTCAATAGTATGAAGAGGACAAAATTAATTTCAGTTTTAGGCATTGGAAGACAGTACAAAAGGGATGGTATTGGTGGTAAAACAGCTTCATTTTACACATCGCTACTTTGAATTAGAATCTCAAAACATGGGGAGATATAGTTCCAGTTAAAATTTAAAATTTAATGTCAGCTTTATACACTCACCAGAATTGAACTAGTTATAATAAGACACAACATATGGGACAGATGAAAGAACGCAAACAAAAAAACTACAGTATATATCATTTTTCACAAAGAAATCTCTTTTTAAACATTTTTTTGACTTGACAACTTTGGTTTAACTTGCTACATTATGTTCCACTTAATGAAGAAAGAGATGCCAGATTCAATTATTTGATTGGAAAGTGGCGTGTTTATGATTAACAAAGAAGAAAAGAAGAAGCAAAGTTGGAACAAAAAGGCTGGCAGATTAGGTGGTCAAAGTTCTTGAAAATGAGTGGGTTACTGAGTGGAAACTTCTTTAAAAAAGACCAGTCGGTGATGGGTTGTGACAAAGCCTGCATTACCAGATTGCTTATCGTTTGCGGGTCGTTGTCCTTACTCGCAAAGAACTGGAACCTTTAAAAAAGGCATAGTCAATGGCGTGAAGCTCATTTTTTAGCAAGTTAGTTGAGAGAGAAAGAGAAAAGGATTTTCTAGAGACAATCTAGAGTGTGCAAAATGTGAATGAGTAGACTTTAGACGCCAAAGAGTGGACGATGAGTGTTCTTGCTTGTCTCTGAAGCGACAGGAAATAGAATTATTGAGTGAATCGCTTTCAGTTATAGATCATCTTTGTATTTAGTGCTTTCTCTTTTGATCTTTTCCAGCTTTTGCCTCCCTTTTTTCTTTTATCTTACATTTCCTTTTCTATTTAAAGAGGTGGAGTTTTTTTGATGGTGATGTAATACATGGGTGGTATCAAGTTGGCAATGTAGGCAGTCTCAGAAGCGGCATGTGCTCATCAAGTATACATGTCATGGTTCATATGAGCCTAACAAGAATAAATGCTTTCTCATTTACCATAAAAATTATTTATATACAATCCGGGTCTTACCACCTTTTAAGTACTCAGCTCCTTAGTAAGGAAATCATTAAACCCAGCCTAACTTTGTGCGAATAATTGAAATAACTATCACAAAAATATTTATGTGAAGTTAGATAGTTGAGTGATTAATATAGTATTCATCACCCTAAATTGGTTAAGGAGAATGTTCTAATGTTCTTAATTAGTAATAGTTCGAAAAATTCCTTGCTAAGGTGTAATGATAATTTAAAAATAATTTTTAAATATCACTAACTGAATTAATTGCTAATGATGGAGAACTAACATGATTAGACTCAAATAAAGTAGACATTAATTTTATGCCCTCTGTCTAGTCGAAACATTGTTGGACCCTGAAAACTTTTCTTTAGATTAAGCATGAGTTAAAATAATTTTGAGATTTTGATAGATTTAATTGTTGGAGTTATAATTATGTCAAAGTTAGTAGGATTTATCGAATGGGTAAGTGGAATTAAAGTGTTAATGTAATAAGGATGTTCAAGGACATTTTTAAGAGATCACTTAAGCATAAAAGAACATAAGCTTATAAGGAAGGGCAAAATAGACTTTTTGGACTCATTAAGGGTAGAAATGGAAGAAGAACATGTTGTCTTGCTTGTTAAGAAGAGAAAAAAGTGAATTAAAGGGAGAGGAGAGTGAAAACAAAAATAGGAGAGAAAAAGAGAGGCTTTAGTGAAAGAAGATAAATCAAGCTGTTAAAGTAGGTTAACCATCTTTTTTCTTGTCTTATTAAAGGAATAGGTTGTGTTGAAGATGAAGGAGTTAGAGAGAAAAGAGGTATGTGTTGGAAAAAGATGGATTAGGAGAACCCATTTGATTTTAGGGTTTTTAAACTAGGTCCTAAGTTTTCTAACTTAGATGGGGTATGGGTAGGTTAAATTTAAGTTTGTTGAAATTTTGTGATTTTTGAAGTTTATATATTTCATTGGAATGTTGTTTTAAGTAGAACCATAGTTGTTTTAGGAAACCAAGGGAATCCTACCCAAGAGCAAGGGGAAAGACAAGCTTGACTTGAATTTTCGCAAGCTAATTAGGTGGGTAATTTATTTATGATTATTGTGTGATTAGTCAAATTCTTGCCTATGTGTGTGTACGTGGTTTCTCAAAATAGATTTTTCTTGAAATTAAATTGTTGTGACTTGACTAAAAACAAAATACATGTTGCATTATGATTATGTTATACCTCAAAAGAGGTCATGACTTTTGTATTAAACGAAAAGAAAACAAAGCATAAAGTATGAGCATATTAGAAAACGAATATGTGCTTCTTTTTAGGCGAGAGTGGAACTATTCCATTCACCACGTGCACATTGACAAGAGACTTCTCCCGGCTGCCCGCTTGTGGCATATGAGTTCCGAAATTGGACTCATTCTGTTCATGGGGTAAACTTCAGTTTCTCCATTCTGTTTCCATGGAACCCTCGAGCCAATTGGTTGTGCATTGCATAATTGAATTGTCAAGTTTCGTGCATAATTGAGTGTTATGTTTAATGGTTGAAGTTTATGCTGTGTGTTAAAAGTTTGAGATAAATGGATCAAATGCTTAAATTACTTGACTGAATGGAAGGCTACTGGAATTATTGAATATACGCCTGTATATACACATGCTTGAATTTGTGGTCAATTGCTAATGACTATATATATATTAGCCACTGAGCTGTGTAGCTCACCCCACTATTCCCTCCTCAGGTGCAGAACGAGAAGGATAGCAATCTTTGCAAGGCATCGGAAACTCCAAAATATTAGGAACCTTTGTAAGTAAGTTAGTTTGATCACTTTTGGATAGCTGCACAAGCATGTAAACATTGAGCATTCTGTATATATTGTATTTTGTGTTAAGCCTTTATTTATGATGTAAATTTGTAATTAAAGCTAGGTTTAAGCTTTAGGGATTTTTGGCAAACGAGTTTAGAACCAAAAAGTTCCCCAAGTGTTGTGCACGTCCCTTGGTAGTTGCACATTTCGAAAATCCAAGTCTCTCCTAGGTGTAGAAATTGTGTGCCAAATTCAGGGAAAAAACTGGACTAATTTAGACTAAATTAGTCAAAGTTGCCATCTGGAAAGTTACAGCTTATCTTTCTAGCTTTCCATCGGTATGTAGTAGGAAATAATTGGGCATATGAGTCAAAAGTTATGGTCTTCATAAGGGGAGACGTATCGTCTGTAAAGAGGCTTCGTCTGTGATGACGTCATTTCGTCTTAAGACTTTGCTTCGTCTTAAGTTGACTCCATTCGTCTGCCTTCTTCCATTCGTCTGCTTTGTGGCATTCGTCTGCCTTCTTCCATTCGTTTGCTTCGTGACATTCGTTTGCCTTTTTAGCATTCGTTTTCCTTCTTACATTCGTCTGCTTTGTAGCATTCGTCTGCTCCGTATTCGTCTGTTCCGCATTCATCTGCCCTGTGGCATTCGTCTGCTATTTCGCATTCGTTTGCCTTGTGGCATTCGTCTGCCTTGTGGTCTTCGTCTGTTGTTCTGCATTCGTCTGCCTTGTGGCCTTCGTCTGCTATTCTACATTCGTCTGTTCAGTGGCCTTCATCTGCTGTTCGACATTCGTCTGCTTCGTGGCCTTTGTCTGTTGTTCGGCATTTGTCTGTTTTGTAGCATTCGTCTGCTCCGCATGCGTTTGCTTTGTGGCATTCATCTGCTTCTCCGCATTCAACTGCTTCTCCGGATTTGTCTAATTCTCCGCATTTGTTAGCTTTTCCGCATTCAACTGCTCCGCATTCGTCTACTTTTCTACATTCGTTTGCCCCGCATTCGTCTGCTTTGTAATCACTCGTCTGCTTTCTGTTTTCTCTATAGTTGACCCTCCGCTTCTTCTGTGCATTGTTCATCTTAAATCGTCTGGTCAAATTTTTGATCGTCCTAATGATAGAATCCGTCTTCAAGGTCTTCATGAAAGTTGTAGGTCTTGAAGTTTTCTTTCGACAATCCAAAGAATTATTAGGCCATCGACCACAGAGAAAGTTATGCATTTTTGTCCCTAAACAAGTTTGATAGGGTCAAGGACAGTATTGTCTCTGTCAAATGTCTCCGAATGCTGGGCTCCGAAAGTGGGGTCCAGCAAATATTGTATAATGAAATAATTGAATTATATAGAAAAATCATGCACAAAAAGATTAATCAAAATTACTTTGACATTTCTAAATATTTAGGTGACTATAGCGCTAATCTTGATTTATGGATATAAATATTTGTTTAATTTATCTAATCTTAAACATGATTTAGGGTTATAATTTATATCCATCGCCAACATATTTGTGAACTTAATAGGTCACACACAAGGAAGAAGTTGAAGAGAGAATGTTAAATTAAGTGAGACTTTATTGTAAAGTTTGAGAAACTTTATGATTAAATATGAAATATTAATAAATAAGGAACAATATACGATATTACATCTTATTTGAGTCCATTTGGTATTTAATTAGAATTAGTTGTATTTCTAATTAAAATTAGAATTTTATTTTAATTGAATTACTAAAAAGTCCAAATCCTATTATAAATAGGCTTAGGCTCCAAGAGAGCTAGCATTCCTTGCCTAACCATCTCTATAATCATTGCAGAGTTCTTTCAACATATTATATGAATATTATTAGAGATTAGATATTTATGCAGCTATGGTGTTGTGATGAGGTAATTGCATAAATGGTTCAAAGAAACAACAAGAAAAGGATTAAGTTCCACAATAAGGTATGAATTAAAATTCATGCTTTATTATGTTTTATGTGTTAATAATCTTATAAATTTAAAGTAATTTTGACTTTGAAAAATCAATATGAAATAGTTTTTATAATTATTTTGTTGCACTTGATCTAAAACTGACCCGATTTTTTCAACAAAAGATTGTCACAATGTTGTAATGGAGAGGAGAAAATTTTGTCTGATATTAAGGATCAACAGAAGAAAATTCCTCTAAGAATAAAACAAAATATGGAGTTAAGTTTGACTATTATTTGAGAGTGAATATTTTCTTATATTTAAAGATTTTAATTGTATATATCTTTTTTCTTAATTTTCTAGATAAGCCAAATATAGATACAAAATTGTCATAGTATTAAAGCTTGTCTAATTTTCTTTAAATTTTGCTCCTTGAATAAATTCTTTTAAGAATTTCTCCCTTTTTATTATCCTTTAAAGGATTTGTTTTCTTTTTGAGACAATAATACAGATGGAAATAAGTATGAGTCCATATATGTCAAATTATACTATTTGAAAATTTTACTTTATATTTTTTATTGAAGGAAAGGAAATCTTTGCTATTCTTGATGGATTTTAAAAGGAAGAAGGTGATACAGAAAATAATGGAGATCAAGAACGCTCAGATATCGAATTCAATTGAGTCTTTTATGGCATTAAGCCTCAGGTCTTTCAAGAGGCTTTATTGTCAAATAGATCAATCAAGACAATTTTAACTTGAATATGAAATAACCCACTTCAAACAAGAAGATAGAGATATATGTTGAAATACTACAGTTGTGGACTTAATTAGATACGATCTCTTTGAGTAAAGAGAGATGGTAGAAAAGTGATATAGTTCTTTGTAAATATTTGACTTAAATTTGAGAATGCACATGTGAATTTAATTAATCAAGGGAATTTAAGTATGTAAGTCTTTGGAAATATTTTCATGACGAAACTCAAATGAATACGCAAGATCAACTAGACGTTAAATCAAATTTATTTAATGGAGTCTTTATCACTTCAAATGGTAAATTCATTCAAAATAAAAGCATCAAAGTAAAGTGTAAATATTTTGGTGGACTTGAACATATGCAATCTTACTGTCAAGAGCGTAATATATGTAACTAATGCAAAAAAGTCAGGATATATCATTCTAAATTGTATAGCTTTAAAGAACAAGTATAGTTAAGCAATGTATGTTACTATGCGATGTGACCAAGAGGATGCTAATAATAATGAGACCTTACTCACAACAGGAGGTTGTTCGGAAGATGATCTAGATTTAATGCAATTGACTATTCTAGCTGTTATTTCTTCTACTTTTTCTATTTTTGAGTTATCAAGTAGAGGAATTGAATATGCTCTTTGGTTTTTAGACTTAACCACTTTTAATCATATATATGTGTTTGAAAAAAATCCTTTTTATAAATTCAAACCTTAAGTTTTAAAATCAATTTTTTACTACGAAAGAAAAATACCATTTAAAGAAATTGATAATATTTATGTAACTACTAAATTGAAAAACTCTTTTTACCTTCCTAATACTTTTTATTTCTCTCAACTAACTTGATTTTATTGCACGATTCACTGATCAAATTGTTTGGTAAAAATTTCCTTTTAGTTATGACGCGTAGGAAATTTAAATGGGTAAGTGATCATTTTGTTTCAATCTTGATTTAGACCATATAATGGATTCTTCAATATGTTTTACGGTCGGTCCATCTACATATGTTTTCTAAATAATACTTGGGATTTATGGCATTATTTTCTTGATCATCCGCATACTAGTAGGTTAGAGTATATGCTTATGTCCAATGTTATCAAAGTGTTTTAATCTTGTACATTATGATTTATGGGTCCCTTACCTACTTTATCTAGACTTTGTTGTAAACCATCGATCAATTTACACATTTTACTTGGCTATATTTCTTACATATTAAATATGAACTCGTAACTATAACCAAGGTCTTTGTTACTATAATTGAGAAAGAGTGGAAAACATAGTAAAAAATATTTTGAACAAAATAAAAAGTTGGAAGATTCTTTTTCTTCGTGAATCTTTCAACATTTTCTCTAAAGATGAGACCTAACCTTTAATGCCATTTTTCTTTTGTTATCAGAAGTCGTTTACTAATAGTCTTTCTAACAATATAAAAAAGAAGAATGGATTCTATAAGAATTTAAACATATTTTATATAAATCATATGACAAGAAAGTTGTATCAATATATTTTATATCAAAGGATAGTTGTACATTGGAGTTTTCAATTACAAATCTATAGCCGTTGTTATCCAAAATAGATACAAGGATCAAGTTTCACCAGAAAAATGACATATAAAATGTGTTATACAAAATAAGTTAACATCATCAAGATTTAAACAAATAAGCCCTATAAAATCTACATCCACTTCTTTGTTATTGTTAGCCATTAGTTTTTACTCATCCTTAGTTGGTTATCTCCTTGATATAAATCTCTGTATTATTGAAATGACATCTAAATTCTAGCCACTAGGAACTTAATGTGACTATAGCAACATTAGATTTATAAATTAAATAAGTCAAAGTGTTATTTGATAGTTCTTATTTTGCTTTTAAAGTCTTATACTTTATGCAATCTTATATTTTATGACCTTTCTTCTTATAAAAGAAACATTTCACATTCTTTATAAAAACTATAAGACCCTTTACAACATGAATTTAACCTTGTTCTTTAAATGAAGAGTTTCTAAGAGACTTACCTTTTAGTTTTCTAGATTTGGCTTTAGGTTTTAGTTTAGTGGCTATTAGTGTTATTTGTGTTGTTTTTTTTTTCTTGTTTCATTATGCAATGACTAATAGAAAGAATTAATGTTTTAGGCTTCATATTATGAGTTTTAGGTGCTAACGGCGATACATCTTAAGTGTTAAATGTATTACATTTTTATCATAAATTTGGAGAGCATTATACTTGTGTTTAGATGTTTTTTTAATGGATTTGTTACCTAAAATAAAATATATATGATTTTGGGTCTTATTTTAGTCTTTAAATGAAGAAGGACTAGATTTGCAAAGATTTGAATCAAGTTGGAGCAAAGTTGGAAAATTTTAAATGAAGGACTTAAAACAAAATGTCAATATAGTACCTTGTTGATACTTGTGTTCAATCCTACCACATTTTGTTCCTAGATAAACTTCCTAAATAACTATCATGGTACTAACACAAACCTGTATCTTAACTATGCTTAATATGTTAGACCCCAATCTTTTAGTGGAATTTAGAAATATTAAATGAAATCAAATGTGTCTATTGGTTTGGGTTTTGGATTGACTGATGATATTGTATATTGAATTGAGATATGATTGTGACTTGGATATGGATGTTT
>JAOTAX010000006.1:6231314-6246322 GCA_025629825.1 Erythroxylum guanchezii | reverse complement strand
GACTTTTCAAGTCCATTCGTTGACCAGATTTGCTTAAGGGGCTGTGAGTTAATAAAATTTCAACTCAGGGTTTTTTTGCTAATTTTTATATGTCAAGATTTTTTTAGCAACTTTTGAATAATACAGGGTTATTAAGGCAATAAATTCTTATATCTTAAGCTAAAATCTTAATATAATAAGTTGTGAGTCTTATCGTTGTACATAACTCATTTTGTCCTTATATCTATTTTCAATGTAAGTTTACTCCCGTTGTGATTTTCTAACCTATTAGCATAAAGATTAAAAAGTATTTCACACGGAGTCAATGTAAGGTAGATTATGACATTGTTCTGGAAGAAAAATAAAAATCGGGCAAGTTTATTAATGCTGCCCTATCTTAACTTTTGTTAGTTTTTCCGCCACTTGGAAAGAAAAACGTGGTGCCGAGCTTTTTTTGGCAATCTGAACTTCCTTTGCTTATCCACACATAAAACGCACTACGAAATCAAAGTCGATACTTCTTTTTCTCAGCCAACGACCGAAGGCTTTTCTTAACCCCTATCCCAACGATTGACAGAAATAAACATCTAGTTTTTGATCCGTAAATACGAAAGTTTATTCCAATAATATGGTTTTGATTCGTTTTCATCCATAAGAACAAACTATTCATTGAAGTATTTCACATGCTTTGACAGTGTTTTTGTTTTTGTTGTTCTCTTTTTAGGTACAGGTGATGCTCTCATGGTTGATAGTGATTAATGACTAATAAATCATAATTACAGCATGTGAAATGAATTTATAGAGCGCACAGTAGGTCCGTGACATGTTCTTAGAGCTCTTAGTCTTAGAACTTTTCCGTTTATTGGCCACAGAAAATAGGGTCCAAACCCGATTCCTATTAAGTCCCTCTGTACAATAAGAAAGACTGAATCATGTCATTCATATTGATGTAGAAAATTACATTGATAATTCAAGTATATGCCATATATTGCAATTGGGTCCTCGTTGGAAAACCTTTTGACGGGATAGTAAAGCAAGTTAGACCATGAATAATTGGAAGGGAAGACCACTAGATTTACTGTGGGATGGTCAACTTTGACTCCTACGGGACCCACACTCACGCATCTCAGTCAGCAGCATAATGGGCTGCTCGTAGAAATGAAAACAATGGGTCCCACTCCCCTGAATCAGAACCACACGGTGCGTGTTGGGCATCGAGACTTGGAAAATGGTTCTTTTTCAGTTTGCGAACAGGCCAAACACAAATCCATAGGGTTTAGAGGATTCTACCAATTATTGTCCTCTTAAGTGAAAGTAAGGAAAGACAAACCAAATATCCAACGAGATGAGGCTTGCTTGTTGACGCGCGTGAATTCACTCCCCAGAGTGTCAATGGAACGTCAGCCAGCCTCACACAGCCCACGGACAAAGGAAAGTGTTGTTACGCGCTCGTTACGGATTAAAACTTACCTTTTGAGGTTCTAGATGAATGACATTATCCACGTGCTCTTAGATGTGTGAATTAGATTCAAGTCATCATCGGCGGCCTGACTTGTGATATTATTTATTATAAAGAAATGGTGTCCTTATCGACTTTCATATTAAATAACTGTAGATGAGAGAAATCCAGTTTCGAATCTCCTAATTTAAGGTTAATACAGATATTTGTTTAGAATATTACATATTATAAGTGAGTCTATCATAAATTATCTCTTTATTAAGTAATATAAAATTGTGTATTATCAAATTGTTTTCAAACCTTGCGTTTTAACAAGATTTCCGATAAGTGTTGATGATTAGGAGCAAATATGGTTAATTAAGGAGCTGTTTTCCGCGAAACATAATAGGATGTTTCTATGTCCTAAACTTGTTTACCTTGTTCTAATATTTTTTTTCCCGGATGAAAGGTATATCCATTTGAACGCTACAAGTCACGCGCAGAAGTGGAGAAAAGGGCAAGGAACTTTCAACAATAACAGTCCTTGCAAGGGAAGCAATGAAAGCAAAACATGTTTCATTATCAAATCATTTTCATTTTAAATGTACATCTCACTAATTATAAGCTCCTGGGTATATCATACTTCTAATGTTATAAATTCATTTTTGTCAATTCAAAGGCAAGTAGCACCTGAAAATGTGCGTCTTCTTCCCATAAAAACCTTGTAGTTGGGAAGTAGTCGAAGATTCATTTTGTTGCTTAAGTATACACATTTTGTTCTTTCTCAAATCAACCAAACAAATAGACAAGTAGTATTTCCTAGAAAAAGATATTCTACCATGCTCATTCACTTTCGATCGTTCTTTACATTGTTGTATGCCCGTGTCATTTTCTTCCTGGATATCATTTCGCGACAATGAAACTATTATCATTGGAATTACTGTAAATGATGTTTCATTAAAGCTTTTTGTCTTATTTAAAGTCGTAGTTACATAGAAAGTATTTTATATCCTGTAGTAATGTAATAGAGGAAGTGAAAAAGTAAAATGTGATTTTGGTTCGCCAAGACAAAAAACACTGAAGTCTACTACCGTTGTTACGAAACTAACGAAAATATGTTGAAATATAAGAGTAAGAGTTTGTCTTATATTGGAGAAAGAGAGGAAAGAAGATTAACATATAAGTCTAGTGGGCTACTCCACCTATCATCAATTGGTTTTAGTATGGAACCTCACTTAGACTTATATGTAGTCTAACTTTCCTTCTCGTGTGGGCTCATTATAAATTCTAACATGGTATCAGAGCGGGTTGCTTTTATGTTAGTCGTTAACACCTCGAAAAGATAGATTATGTCATGTGCTAGACTCACACGTGAAGGGGGTGTGTTGAAATATAAGAGTGAGCTACTCTTATATTTCCTAAAAAAAGATATTCTACCATGCTCATTCACTTCCGATCGTTCTTTACATTGTTGTATGCCCGTGTCATTTTCTTCCTGGATGTATCATTTCGCGACAATGAAACTATTATCATTGGAATTACTGTAAATGATGTTTCATTAAAGCTTTTTGTCTTATTTAAAGTCGTAATTACATAGCAAGTATTTTATATCCTATAGTAATGTAATAGAGGGAAAAAGAAAAAGGTCATTTTCGTTCGCCAAGACAAAAAACACTGACGTCTACTACTGTTACTATGAAAACAAAAAAGAAAGAGTAATTCTTAGATCGGATAGTATAAATAAGCACGAAGACAAGTAACAACCCTGTAATAACACAACATGAACCAGATCAACAATCCGGCAATGTGAACGCCAGCCGTCTTGGTTAAAATGGCAATATCTTGTCCTAACATTACCACTTTCTCTCTTCTTTGACTAAATCGAACCACCTCAAATTCCACCCTTTCTCTCTGGTACACCGGCCACCATGTCAACGGCTTCATATTCCCATCGTCGCAACCTTCCCCTGTTTCTTCTCTGTTTGCTCTGCCTCTTCTCTGGGACTCGGTCCGACGAGCTTCAAATACTGTTGCATCTCAAAACCGCAGTTCAAAATCTAGACACCAAAGTGTTTGATTCTTGGCGTTCTGATAATCCAGTTTGCAACTTCACAGGAATCACTTGTAATTCTCGCAATTCAGTCAAGGAAATTGAGCTATCTCATCAGAACTTGATCGGAGTCCTTCCGCTCGATTCAATATGCCAGCTTCAATTCTTGGAGAAACTTTCTCTGGGTTTCAATTCTTTGTACGGGAAGATCACTGCTGATTTGAATAAGTGCACCAACTTACAGTATCTGGATCTGGGAAACAACATGTTCAATGGAACTTTTCCTGACATATCATCTCTCATTCAATTACAACACCTGTACCTAAACCTAAGTGGCCTCTCTGGTAAATTTCCATGGAAGTCACTGGAAAACATGACGAGCCTGATAACGTTGAGTTTAGGAGACAATCCGTTCCCACGAACTCCATTTCCTAATGAGATCCTGAAGCTAACCAAACTTAAATGGCTATACTTGACGAATTGCAGTATCGAAGGAACAATCCCACCTGGCATCGGAGACCTCACCGAGCTCGTAAATTTGGAGCTTTCTGATAATTATATCTCTGGAGAGATTCCTTCAGAGATAGGAAAACTAAAAAATCTTTGGCAGCTTGAGGTGTACAACAACGGCCTGAAGGGAAAGTTGCCAATCGGGTTTCGAAACCTAACAAAGCTGGAAAAATTCGATGCTTCTACTAACCATCTTGAAGGAGACTTGTCTGAATTACGGTTCTTGACTAATCTGGTGACTCTGCAACTATTTGAAAACGAGCTTTCTGGGGAAATACCAGCAGAATTCGGCGAGTTCAAGAAACTTGTAAATCTCTCTCTGTATACCAATAAGCTAAACGGGTCTCTCCCTCCACAACTTGGCTCTTGGTCCAAATTCGATTTCATAGATGTGTCAGAGAATTACTTAACAGGTCCTATCCCACCAGATATGTGCAAACAAGGGACTATGACGGCACTTCTCATGCTTCAAAACAATCTCACCGGTGATATTCCCTCTAGTTACGAGAATTGTGCCACCTTGCAGAGGTTCAGGGTTAGCAACAACTCACTTACTGGGAATTTTCCCTCTGGAATCTGCGGATTGCCTGAGTTGACGATAATTGATATCGAGTTCAACCTTATTGAAGGTACAATAACGCCAGATATTGGGAAGGCACAAGCTCTTGCGGATCTGTGGCTTGGAAACAATCGCTTGTCCGGTGAAATACCAAAGGAGATTTCTCAAGCTACGTTGTTGCACAAGGTGAAGTTAAATGACAATCAGTTCTCAGGTAGAATTCCTGAGACTATTGGTGAGCTGAAGCATTTAGGTAGCCTTTATCTGCAGAATAATATGTTCTCTGGTTCAATACCAAAGTCGTTGGGCTCTTGTGATGCTCTGAGCGACATGAACTTCGCTCATAATTCATTTTCTGGGAATATCCCATCATCTTTAGGATCATTACGTACTATAAATTCCATGAACCTGTCGGAGAATCAGCTCACAGGTCCAATCCCGGATAGCTTGTCATCTTTGAGACTAAGCCTGCTTGATCTTTCCCGCAACAGATTAACTGGTCGGATACCTGAATCTCTCTCAATTGAAGCTTACAATGGTAGTTTTGCTGAAAATCCTGGTCTCTGCAGCGAAACAGTCAGCTCCTTTAACCGATGCTTGCCTGAATCTGGGATGTCAAGAAATATCCGAACGCTGATTCTTTGCTTTGCTATAGGTTCAATGGTCCTGCTTGTCTCACTTGCATGCTTTTTGTACTCAAAGAGGAGAGAAAAGGGTCATGAATGTTCGCTAAAGGAAGATTCATGGGATGTAAAGTCCTTCCATGTGTTGAGTTTTAGCGAGGATGAAATTCTTGATTCGATCAAACAAGACAATCTAATTGGAAAAGGAGGGTCAGGAAACGTCTACAAAGTATCACTTGCAAATGGTAAAGAGCTTGCTGTGAAACATATTTGGAATACGGATTGTGGCGGCAGGAAAAAGACCTGGAGCAGTACTCCAATGATCAGCAAAAGTGGAGGGAAGTCCAAAGAATTTGATGCAGAGGTGGAGACCTTGAGCTCAATAAGACATGTAAACGTGGTCAAGCTGTTTTGTAGCATTGCCAGTGAGGACTCAAGCCTCTTGGTATACGAGTACTTGCCTAATGGAAGCTTATGGGATAGGCTCCATACCTCAAGAAAAATGGAGCTGGACTGGGAAACCAGATATGGGATTGCTTTAGGAGCGGCTAAAGGGTTGGAGTACTTGCATCATGGATGTGAAAAGCCAGTAATTCACAGGGATGTGAAGTCGAGTAACATTTTATTGGACGAGTTTTTGAAGCCCAGAATTGCTGATTTTGGACTTGCCAAGATTCTTCAAGTCAATAGTGGCAAGGATTCCACTCAAGTAATTGCTGGAACACACGGTTATATAGCTCCTGGTAAGTTTATTTTACCTGTTATTATTTTCTTCTAGTGTTCCTAGCGTAGAATCTTTGGTAGCTTTTAGGATTGCTAAATTAATAATATGATTTTGCAGAATATGGATACACATGCAAAGTGAATGAGAAGAGTGATGTCTACAGCTTTGGAGTGGTACTAATGGAGTTGGTGAGTGGAAAGAGGCCGATAGAGCCAGAGTATGGAGACAACAAAGACATAGTTGATTGGGTATCCAGCAAATTGAAGAATAAAGAGGAAGTCTTTAGCATATTAGACTCAAGATTTCCCGATGTTTTCAAGGAAGATGCTATCAGTGTATTGAGAATTGCAATTCTCTGCACTGCAAGACTTCCCACATTGAGACCTACCATGAGAAGCGTGGTCCAAATGCTGGAAGATGCTCAACCTTGTAAGCTGGTCAGTATTGTTCTCAGTAAAGCTGAGAATAATCACAAAAGCAAGAGGATGGAGACAGAGAAGTTCAATCCACATCCTAATGACTCGTCATTTGGTTAAGGCACTTGTAAACTATTAACTAGTCTCTGCAAGTTTTCCAATTTACTACCTCTTGAATAAGCATGGAGGCATGACTGAGTACAGTAAGTAGTTGAGACAGAAGGGAATGCAAAAAATCCAGTAATCATATGGCCTTTTTGTTCTAAAACACAACCAGATAGAAGTCATGTAAGCATCAATTGAGATGATCCATCTTCAATAATAAGATGATGATGTGGAAAGTCCGATTGCTTGTTTGTTTATCTTTGAAGTTCAAAGGAAATATTGGCTCACTCCTTATCAGATTATAAAATAAGATGAATTGTTTTGCTGCTACCGCATTACTGAGAAGTTCACCTAATTTTACCATTTGTCATCAACCAGCGAGATTAGTAAGGACCAGAAACGTTGACCTCTTACAGGATGGTCAAGTTGGTAGAGGGAACTCTTTAAAAGCCTTTTGGAAGACCATTCTTTAAGAATTCGTACATAAGTTCCACACATACATTTTGGCGACATTATAGAGGTGATGATGATAATATACGTTATAATCAGTGTAAATATATTTAGCCACTAATTAGGTTTTTTAATTTAATTTTGAGTTTTCTTTCTTATTTAAGTTTTTTTAACTAGTCTAATACTCTTGTGTATAAATAGAACTATCCTTTCTATTATAATACATACAATATATTGTATGACATAATTAATTTCTCTATCTTTTTTTTGGTATCAGAGATGATCTTTATGATGTTGTTTTGATTTCTAGATATAGGTTTTTTTGGTTGCCGTCTAGTGATTCTTAAACCTTCTTTGATTAATCTTATTCTTGCTAATCCTTTTTCCTTTTGTTACATTAATCTTCACCGTACACAAGATTTATTGTTCAGTT
Source organism: Erythroxylum guanchezii (assembly GCA_025629825.1). Classification (NCBI taxonomy): domain Eukaryota; kingdom Viridiplantae; phylum Streptophyta; class Magnoliopsida; order Malpighiales; family Erythroxylaceae; genus Erythroxylum; species Erythroxylum guanchezii. The sequence goes on along the minus strand of JAOTAX010000006.1, from coordinate 6,239,035 downwards.
TCTTCTTGAACATATTCTTCTCATCAACATAACTCCAACTTCGGTGACCGGACTTGTATTGGAGCCTCCATGCACCCGTACAAGCCACCTGAAGTTGCTGCCTTCTAGGTCACTCGTCTATATGTTGCAGGCGCTGAGACCGTGTGTATGCACCATTAAACTGAACTAATATAGATAATTTTGACTAGCAAGTTCAATCTTTTTTTTGGCTAGTTTTCTTGCAATCTAGATCTGCTCCTAAGGTTTTTTTGACACTCCGCCTCCTAGATTTATTTTATGAGATATGTTTTCTCAAATTTCACCTCTATCTCTTAGTTTCAGGTTTGAACACCTTATTTTCTACACTATATTTTTTTAGTTCCCATAACTGCTTTATGTAATTATCACTCTATCACCCATCCTATTACTGTTATTTTTAATGGCTAAAATTATGATTTATGTGCTCAAGAGATGTATAGTTTTTTGAAAATAAGACTTCTTTGGTGAATTGTTTATGGTCAATTTACCAAACTCATCCAATATGAATGATGATAAAAAAACTAAGTTCTCTAAGAGGATCGATCAATAGGATATGAAAAATCATCAGATCTTAACTTAGTTTTGCAATACATTTCAACATAGTATTAAGTTAAAATTTTTGTCTTTTTGACTATGATGAAGGTGTTTGGGATTTCTTATAGAAAATTTATATAATTTTGAATGACATTTGTCAATAACAGCTTTATCATCACATTTACTATATACATCAACAACGTAATCAGACCATTCATAGTTGTGACAGATTTTGGCCTGATATAACCTCTACAAAAATTTATGTTGGCTTTCATATGGTAATGTGTATGTCATTTACTTATAACTATTTGTAATAAGTTGGAGTTACTTAGTGTTGCTTTTCTTCATTGCATTCTACTACCTAAACTTGACATAACTATTCGAGAAGTACTCTCTGTGCCAAGTAATCTATCCCTTTTATAGATGTGGTACTTGTGGCTCCTTTTACTACTTTCGGCTCTACTTCTTTTAAGGGATTTTGCAGTTATTGTAAAAAGTATAGGCACTATATTTTTGTTTTTCCCAAACTTAAAGTTAAAAAACAAGAATTATGGTTAAGACAATATAACAAAATCTCATAATAAGTCTTCATCTTTGAGTAATTTTACTATTGCTGCTACTATTAAGGGTTTTACTTATAAAGATACTTTCAAGAAATTTAGGCTATTCTTCAATAGATACAACTTTAATTATTGTACTATTACTCCTATCTTTTCTGTTACTCTTAGTTCAGTTTTTTGATTCTATCTATTATAATAAAAAAATCTCAATAAAAAGACAATTAAGTATGTGATTTTTATCTTTTTATTTGTAAGCTTTCATTTAAAAAAGTCATAGGCTTAAATAATAGTAATCATAATCAAAATGAATGGGCTTAGATTTTATTTTTATTTGATATCTTAATATATCTAAAATTTTTATTATTAATTTTTTTGTTACCAATTAAATTAGTGGGGGCAAAAAATTTTTTATGAGATCAAAAATTAAAATAATAATATTTTTATATGAAACTTTTTGGAGACAGCTCCACTTGCCCCAATGTGCATCCGTCCCTAGATATATGATAATAAATTCTCGCATGTTAGTATAAAAATTAAAAAAATTTAATCAATTAATTCATATGTATAAATGAGAGTTGATAGACACAAACATATGTGATAATATGAGTATCCGATTATAAATTATAATAACTACTTAATTGCCAAGGCGGTTTAAAATTTTCCAAAACTATAATATATAAGATCCGACCCTAAAAGCATACGGATAAAAGAGAATATCACTTAAAATAATTCTTAAAAAAAATCAAAAGTCGTCCTTTAATCCATAAAAAAATAAAACAAAATTAGTAAGTAATGATGACCTATAATTCTGTCATGAAATTCATAAAAAGTCATTACCCTGCAAAACACACCATTATTTTCTTGCTTTATGCAAAGATTGCTGAGACTCGGTTTGTAGATGCTTGAAAACATCTGATTGTTCGGTTGTAGCTACAACTCGGGATTTGTTCAGAACTTATAATGGTAAATAAGAAAAATGTTGAACTCCATGAAAAAAATGCCATTCCTATATATATTAGCTCCGCACGTGCAATGGTGGGCTTACTATTTAAGGCGCTCGTTAGCTTCCCTCTCAGATGGTGTCGACTTGAAAGAGAGCAAAATGCAGCGTATCACGAATTGCCTCGTGAGATCTGGAGCAATTCCCAACTTGGCAAATCAACGTCAAGCATTTTTTAGGAGTGGGCATCGTTGCTTTGCATGAGCGTCTGATACTCTTTAGAGCAAGCTAGAATATAAATCTGTTTTCATAAAACAAAAATTAAATAAAAACAATTCATATTAAAACAGAATTTAACTCGAAGATTAATTATTTGCGTAACGAGTTATTTATATTTATAAAAATAGAGATGCATTCTTAAATTTTATATATTTAGTAATTAATTTATGAATATTTGGTGACAGTAAAATTTAATATGTCAAAAGTAAAACATTAGGAACTTACCTATTAAAAATTGAAAATCTTAGAAGTTTACCCATACTTTTTAGCTTCACTTCCACTATATCTTGTACACATATTCCCCGTTAATATGGGCTCATTAAAAAATACTTTTGGGCTTTCTTCGTGACCCATCAATCACGTAGGAGTATGGCCAGATCACCATTTTTACATGTCCGTTGGATTTGATAGTTGATACTATTAGAATTTTTAATATGAGCTAGAATTCATTAATAATAATTGAGTTTGGGTTAATCATTGTCAAAATGATCAGAACTAATTATGTAGTTAGCTAATCCTTACCATTTATAAACTGTCTAAGATTTTCATGTTTAGTCAATACAAGATACTCTAACAGATGCAAAAAGTTCCAAAGTATTGTTATACAGAAACACTTGCAGTGTTGATTGGATTATAAAATTTGGTCTGCATTGTTATTGTTAAGTGACCATGTCGTAGCAAGAAAATGAAAAAAATATTAAGCTGCACCTTCACAAGCTTTGCTTAATATAACGTAGGAACATTTTGAGGCCCATTTCCACAAATGTCTTAGCCTCATCTGATTAGAGATGCTGAAGTATTAAATTTTGTTTTTATTTCAAATATTCATTATTTCAAGCAGAGTCTGAGACAGATAGTCAGAGAGACGATATATGTGATTGTTGCAGATGAGAAATACTAGAAATGATGATGATTTTACGTGCAAAATGAGGAATGTAAGCAACAAATTGTACTATTTAGTTTTATGTACCTTTCTTAGTTTAAAATTATCATTCGAACACTTTTTTTAGATTTTAAAATATGTTCCCTCCTTTTGTAATGGGAATTCCCCTACAATGATCATGTGGTGAAGATTACATCAAAAGTTGTCTGCTCTATCAACCATTTAACAAGAACCTGAAGGATTTTAAAATAATGTTACTTCAAGTAATCATTATAGATTCAACTGATGTTTTATTATTAGTGGCATCGATTAAATACGGGATCGAAACAAGTAGAACATGAGTCCAAGTTTGAGACTCGTTCATAAATACGAACTTTTAATCCTCTCGTACTTTTATATTTTTTTTTATGCAATAATGTATAGTTTTCCATTTTAAGGTGGATTCTTATACTAAGCTATTGATATCTTCTAAGATTAGAATGCCATAAGTTCCTGATTTCTGCAACATGGGAAAAGAAAATGGTGGTCCTGTCCCTCTCTGAAATTTTGAACAGAATAGAGATGAGCCAACTCGATATTTGTGTACACAAACCTGACCGACCCAACATTTGGACAACCCTAATTACTAGGATGGAAAACAAGTGAAGTGATGGTTTATGGGCCATAAATATTAGCTTGTAGTGCACACCATTGTTTGAATATAATGGTGTAAGTAGATATTCAGCTTCAGCGAAGCATATAAAGAAATTATTGATAATGATCATGTTATGGGAAAAATGGAAATGGTGGCGATCTTGTGTGATTAGTATGAAGAAAACATAAGAAGAAGATGATCAGAAGGGTGGGGGAGAGAATGAAGCAAAGAGTGTCGAGAAAGGACAAGATAATATGATTTAATTCATGAAATTCATGTCAGTTGTTGCGAAAATATAAAACTACCAAGGCTACAACGATTACATAACATTTAAGTATATATCTTGACTATTGTTGTCTTTGTGTTCCTATACGACTTTGTTTTGCTTCTCTAATGACTGTGTTTTATTTAAAAACCTTAGTAACCATTAGTTCCCATGTTCTTCAATTCTTTTTGTAACAGAGTTCTTTCCTTCAAAAATTTTGACAAGTTTTGCAAGTGGGAAGTGTTTTTGTAGCTGAAATACTGACTCTCAAGTTGATTCTTCACCCGAGCCATATGTTTACTACAGTACCAGTACTTGTGTTATAGGCTTATTACGATGCTTAATAAGTCTACGACCCAAATGTTACTTTAAGAATCCTGTCTATGCGTTTGACTGTTGCTGGTAAGCGGTCGAAGTTATTGTCCTTCAGCTGCACACTTTTTGAGCTGGACACCTGAAATGTTGGATGAATGGGTGATCCTTCACGGAGCAATAATTTGTAAGCCACTTTGCCCATTTTAATAATTTGTAAGCCACTTGTCCACTTTTTCCATAATTTAATAAGGGCCATAAAATAAAGGGAATAACTTCTAATTGTTTCTTCTATGTAAAGAGTGTTGCTTATAAGAGGTTGAAGCTTAAGGAACATCCATTCACCAACTTTAAACACATTATCCATTTACTTTCAATCTAAGTACTGCTACATGCGATGCTGACCTCATGGGAGGTGGAATTTTACTAAAGTGATAGTAGTTTCCTTGTCTCTCGTTACTTAATCGACCATCAAATTTTTATAATTTCTAACAAAATAAGGCGTGTATACCGAGGGAAGATACCCATATAACACTTTAAAGTGACTGGTGTTTATGACCATATGATATATAGTATTATATACCATTCGACCAATGATACCTATTATGTCCACCTTGTAAGAGTGTCACCATAAAAGCAACACAAGCAAGTTTCGAGTATCTTATTTACAGCGTCTGACCATCTAATTGCGGATGGTAGGTGCTAAAGAAGTTTACGCTCACCCTTTATAGCTTGAAAGTTTTCTTCCAAAACATACTCAGGAAGAGCAGATACCTATCATTGACTATAGTTTCAAACATCCTATTAAGCTTGAAAATATGATCTAAGAAGGTTTCCACTATATATGATGCAATAATGAGGTGTTTAATGACTACAAAGTGGTATTTGCTGAATCTGTTCACTACACTATAACACTCGATTTTTTCTTTGATTTTGGTAGACCCTTTATAAAATTCATACTAATCTCTTCTCAATATCCCCGTGATATTAGTAGCAATTGCAATTTCATTGGATATGCCACATTTTCATGTTTGTTCCTTTGACAGGTAAAGAATGTCTTGATATAATTTCTTATATCGTTGCTTAAATCCTTATAATAAAAGACGTTTAAATCCTTTTGATCATTGTTATAATCCCAAAATGGCTTCCATATGTCCTATTATGGCTTAATGACATCAAATTTCTATGCAATTCCTTATGAAACCCAATTACCAGTCATCTATTCCATCTTAATAGTTTTTCCCTCCATTTGTAGTTACTTAAAGTTAACCCTCCTATTTCCAGTTGCCTGATGATGTATTTAATTGTCAAATCCTTCTCTTAATTCCTTTTAAATTCTTTTAAAAGCTTCTTATAAACTTGGGATACTATTAATGTGGGTAGTTCCATGCTAGTTATTCTTGATAAAACATCAGCAACTTGATTCTCCTTACCACTCTGATACACCATTTTGAAATCATATCTAAAGAGTTTAGGAAGCCATGCCTACTGGAAGGGAGTAACAATCTTTTGCTCAAGAAAATAATTAAGACTTTGATGGTTAATGTGCACTTTAAATTGTTTGCCATTGAGGTTGTGGTTTCATTGCTTAATAGCCCTAATGAATGATAGGAACTCATTGCAATAGGTAGAGAGATCCAGGTGCTTATTTGCAAACATTTTACTTAGGTATATGATGGGGTGTCTATTATGTTAAAGAAAAACTCTAATTCTAGTTGCACATGTGTCTATCTTGATTATAAATGGTTAAGAAAAGTTAGGAATGACCAAAACTAGGGTTTTCATAAAAGCTCCCTTCAAATGTTCAAAGGCCATCTATTGTTTTTCCTCCTACCTCTACTCGATCGTTGTTCTTTTCTTTAATAATTCATTAATGGTCTGGTCAAAATCATTTAACTTTTTATAAATCTCCTAAGAACCTCTAAGGTCCTTGAGAGAGATTATTACAAGCCAATTTTGATCATTAGTGGTAACTCCTCTCTCTAATATAAAGTGCCTTAAATACTCAATTTGTCTAACTCAAAAATGCACTTAGTTCCTTTGATGAACATTTGGTGAGCCTAAAAGACCTTTAAAGCTTCCCTAAGATGGTCCAAATGCTGATAAAGAGTATTGCTACAGGTGATGATGTCATTAATGAAACCATAACAAACTTTAGCAAAAATAGCCTAAATATGTCATTCATTAAGCTTTAGAAGTTAAGGGCATATTTGTCAACTTAAAAAGTAGTAGTAGTAACTTGTAAAGTATTTCATAGGTCTGAAAGTGGTTTTAGCCATATTTCCTTCATGTATCTTGATCTAGTGATAATTAGGCCTCAAATCTAACTTAGAGTACTAACTAAAGTTGTGTAATTCATTGAATAATTCTTCAATCAAAGGGATGGAGACTCCTTGCATACTCCATACAAATCTTGGTTAAGGAGACTCCTTGTTTACTCCATACAAATCTTTTATAATTCTAGTGATAGCTTAGCTTGAGACCCCCTCCAACTATAATTTGAATAACTAGTATGCTTCTAAGTACCTTTTACTTCTTTTGACTACTACATTGTCTAAAAAGTTATGAGTGTTTTTGTTATCAATTAACACATATATGAGTTTCCTTTGATAATAACCTCTCATTCACATCTGTTTATACTCATCTTCATCCTTCCCTCCTATTATTACATGTAATGATGCATTAAGGGTTCCTTGTTCTTCTTCAACTCCCCTTGTTAATTCATGTAATTCATTTTCAACATTTGTGTACCTCTCTTGTAACGCTAAAATTTCTGAGCCCTTTTGCATTGGTCGGTACTTGGAGATGCTAATGTATATTGATATATACATGGTTGTGTATGAGTTCAAATATGTATTTAAGTCATTTGGGTGTATATGTAAATGATTTATAATGTTATATGCCTTTACATGAACTTAGAGTTTATCGGTATGAGAAATCTTGGAGATTTCCGACATATAAGCTTTTAAGTATGTAGAACCGAGTCCATTGGATGAATATGACCACGGTGGTTGAATTAAATGTGTTCTAATGCCTTAGAGGTGATTAGACATAATTTATAGACTTATTGGACACTTAGAAAGCTTAATTGGAAAAGTTGAAGTATATAAGGGCTTATTTGCAAATTGTTAAAAGTTAAATGACTTAATTGTAATTTTTCAATTATTGGAGGAACAATTAGCAATTTGTAAAGTCAAGGGGCTTAATTATAATTTTCAAAAGTCCAAGGACCAAAATAAAATTAAAAGTTTTGGTGATTCCCAAATTTTGGGCTTAATTGCAAATTTAGGAAAGTT
>JAOTAX010000006.1:6207176-6231214 GCA_025629825.1 Erythroxylum guanchezii | reverse complement strand
ATGTTTCATTGATTGGAAGTGTTACTATATGACATGATAGGAGCATGAATTATTATGATAAAGTCTTGGAAATGTGATTTGAAAATCATGCACATTAGGTGTTTGATAAAATGCCTAAGTGAACTTGGCTTCGGATTTAAGGATTTTGATGGTGTGCATTGGAAAGAGACTTTTATGTTTACTTAGAGTAAACTTGAATTGTTACTTAGATTGATGAATAATGGCCTTATATGCTTGGATAAAAGATGAGCTTAATTATGTTTGAAAATGAGTAAGTATGGGATTAAAGGCATTAAAATGCCTTAGAAAATGCAAAAGAAAAATTAATGTGACTAGTAAGGAAGTAAACCTGTGAGAAGTTTAATGTTCCAATTCTATAACTTATAGGGAGTGATATTGTGTTTTATACACCTATATGAGGGTGTATAAATAGGAAATTATGATGAGGTAGTAATTTCATTGTATATCCTTTTTTTGTATAAAGACTCAAGAGTAGTGAATTAAGGAGCCTGTACCTAGGATTGTTGAAGCTAAGAGAGTGTATAACTTCTTTTGAGGTGAGTTGGGAAAATCATATTTCTTAAATAGGATTAGAACATCCTAAGACAAACATGATGACATGTATGTGAATTTTGAACTTAGGCAACGTAAGGTAGAAATTGAATTTCAAATGGATGCTAATATGCTTATGTATTTAATAAATGGCATTGTTTTGAACAATTATGCATTTCGAGTACAAAAGATGGCTTTTATTTTATGAGAAAATGTTTTGGAATTTACATATGCATAATCGGGTCATGTATGATGCATGTTTTTGTTCTCTTTTGGCTTAGAGCCATGATAAGGTTTCATTTTATCGATTGGATCGATAAATAAAGGCATAGTGCCTTACTTGATTTTTGCACTTAATTGTTGTATATGATTTTTTAGATTGGTGAGGAAACGATTGACTAATTGTGTGTTGAGCACAACTGATTATGATTAAGCGACCCTCGTACCCTTAACATTGGTATATGAAAGTCGAGTAGTCGTATCGACACCTTTCTACGGGACTTATGAGTGATTCTACACTTAGGGTCTGGACACCGACGAGGTCATCACCTAGGGTCATGATGCTTTTGACTGTAGTCCAGACTTACCACGGATGAAAGTTGAGCCAACACCGAGTATCGATGCGTGTGCACATTAGTTTGGCCGACTAATGGTGTCGCACATGATTGTTTTGTCTTATCCTGATATTGAGTTTCCTATCGAGATTTGATGGATATATATGATGTTTTTATGCTTTTAGTACTAGAATTGGGGCCTGTATTCACCGGATGAGCGAACTAATAGGCTAGACCTATATGATTCCTAACTAGTATACGTTGAGTCATAGGCTAGGCCTATGTGTTTTCTGAGTGCTGTATGTTTATTTTATAAGATTATTCATATCGTTTTGGTGTGTATCGAATTCTATTTGTGATCTATGTTTTTCCCACTCGCTGAGTACCTAGTGTACTCACCCCCCCTCTGCTTTCCAACCATGCAGGTTAATTTAGTGAGTTTGAAGCTCTGAGTGGATCATACGGTCTTTTGGTAGTTTCAGGATATTACCACACGTAGGTAGTTTCGGCTTTGTACTTTAGTTGCATAGTGGCTCATGAGCTGTTTTATTGTTTTACTGTTTTGTTACCTTGGTAATGTTGATATGTTTTATAATTTTCTAACTTAACTTTTGACTGCTTTGGTTGTTGTAAAAGATTTTATGTATGAACTTTTGATATTGTTGTTGAGATTGCTTTGAGTTGGGATCGCCTGGAGTTGAGATTACCTTGTGTGGAATAGAGAGTCTTGAAGTTGTGGTTGGATGTGAATATAGAAATGTGTTTGAAATCGTTTGCAGTTTTTGAGATTTTTAAAATACAGTCGTTGTGCTGCCCAAATTTTTCAAAAAAAAAAGGTAAAGAAGAATAAATATTCAGTTAGCCTTGCATATTCGGATTAAGGATACTGTGAGTGTCCTTAGCCTGGTTATGGGGAGGTTGTCATGGGCCCGATGTGGTACTGGGTCGTAATATCTCTACCCTATACAACTAGAGCTATCTCTTTATGAAGTTATAGTCTAGGACATATCACTCATCGCACCAAAAAATACAACCCTTTTGCTTGCTTCTCATTAAACTCCTTACTACTCACTGTTTTAGATATGTTTTAATTCTTATTATGATTATTTCAAATTGTCGATCCTTTTATCCTTATGCTATGTAAGATTCCTTTATTGAGTTGTAACCTATCCCTTACAAAAGGTTGAGCCACTTCATTGGTTCCCATACCATTATTTAGTCCATGTTGAGGGGTCACCCTATTGTTTCCTTTCAAGGTAGTGTAGGCTGTAGACTGCCAATATGGCTTCTTGCTTCCTTGATAATAAGTATATATGTTCAAGACTTCGAGGTTTTAGGAGCTTAATAGTGATTTCCAATTTTGGCTTCGGTCCCCTTAAGAAAAAATCTATTAGACATTCATCAAAGAGTGATAACTTGTTAGAATGTTTATCAAACTAGGTGTAATATTCTTACACTAAGTTCTTTTGTTTATGTTTTTTAAAATTGCCCATAAGATCTTCAAATATTTCTTTGTCAATCCTCTGTTTAATGATGTTAACAAACTCCTCCCATACTAGGGTTTCCTTCCTTGATTAGTTCCTTATCGCCAGTTAGCACCACTCTTAAGTTGTTTCTTTTAGATGCATTATTGTAATTCCCTCCTTTTTACCGTCAGGAGTGTTATCAAGTGCAAAGAAGTATTCTCACTTAAACAATCATCCTCTTACTATGCTTCCTTTAAACACTGAAAAATCTATCCTACTGAACCATGTGGGAATTATATACCTTTTTGTTTTCCGACATCATTTTTATAGGCAATGTCACCTAATTTTTCTCAAATGAGTTATGGCTTTAGTTTCTCGCTACTATATACATGAACTAATAGAACATAGTTTTTTACTCTTTCAGCTTCTTTTGTTTTTTGCCTTTTAATTTGACTTTGATTCTCTATTAACAATTATTCATTCCACACTTAATTCTCTAATAACGTTTTTAAGCTCTCCGCAATTCTTAGTTTTGGTACTATGGTCTGCCATGTTGAAGATTCATCAAGGTTCATCTATTTTGATACCAAATTGTTATGTGAAAAATGAAAATAATGACGAGTGTTTGTGATTGATACAAAAAATGCAAGAAGAAGATGTTCAAAAGGGTAGGAGAGAGAATGAAAGAGAGAAAATGGAGAAAGGATAACATAATATGATTCAATTCTTGGAATTTTTTAATAACAATACAAGACTGCTGACAACTTATATTTCACTATGTGTAAGGCCACATTTTATGCATCATAAGTATCATTATCTTTGTATTCATACACAAGTTCATTTTGTTTCTCTAACGATTGTAGTTTATATGTCGTAAGCATCATTGTCTCCGTATTCTTACACAAATTCAATTTTCTTCCCTAATGACTACATTTTATTAAAAAATCTTCATAATTGTTAGGTCCCACATTCCTCAATTCCTTCCAACATATCAGTTGATTAAGATGTACTGATCACAAGAACATATGGTGATTAGGATGTGATGCAATTTATATTTGGCCTCTTTATACAAAGATATACATTTAGCTTTTTGTCTAAGTTCAGGTACTATAGTTTAAAAACCAACTATGTCCCTATCAAGATTTACAGTTTCATGTTGTATTTATGATCACCTCAATAAAAACCCACCCACTTCCTTACTTCTCCACCTCCTTCCTTGACAACCTCCACTTGACCTTTCTTATAACTTCTCTAACTTTTTTTGTGGGATGGATCTCCATCCTACTTTTTTCTTTTTCCTGACTCTTGTTTCTATAACCTATCCTTTAAAAATTTTTAGTGATTCACAAGCTCAATTCTTCAGTTTGGTTAAAGCTTTATTTAGGGAATACCTTTTCTAACAAGGGTATGACTGGAGGGAAACCGTAGTGTAATTACTAGAGTTACTTGCGATAATGAAGGGAAGTTAAGTTAATTGACATGATAGGTTGGCCGCTAAGTAGTTGTTTTTCCATTAAGAAATTGCTCTTATTTTATTAGTAATATGCATGAATGTATTAAAGTTTTTTTTAGACATTCTTGAATATCTTTTTGTATTTCTATGATTCACTTAGTATTCTAATGAGTTCACGTAGTATTCTAATAAGTTCTAGAATGTTGTATTACAACTATAAATAGCTAAGTTCATCATTTATCTATGCAAGTTAATGAAGTAAAAATAAAAGAAGAGTAAACAAAGATTTTTTAGCTCAAAATACTCTCCCATTCTTGGCCTAATTCCCCAACATATTTGGTATCAAATTTAGGTTTAGAAGGCCTCAAAATCTTGGTGAGATTAGTAACAAAAGATGGTAAACCATAATCATGATGGTTCTCTAATTCTCTTATTTTCTAGTAGGCATTATGATAATTAGTGTGTTAAGATGAAGACAATTTTTTAGATAACTAAATTTATGGAAATATGTTGAGGATGGATATGAAGAAATAAAAGCATCAACATCCACTCTCTCCGACCAGCAAAAGAGGACTTTCAAGGAATATAAAAGGAAAGACTTTAAAGCACTCTCAATTATCTAACAAAGGCTAAGTACAAATATTTTCTTAAGAATTATAGGAACAAAAAGAGTCGAAGAAGCATGAAAGATTCTACACAAGGAATTTCAAGGGAATGTGAAAGTTAAGAATGCCACCCTTCAAACTCTTAGAAGAGATCTTGAAAATTTGAAGATGAGTGAGTCAAAAAGCATTCAAGATTGCTACAAAAAGCTCACTAAAATGGAGGTTACTCTTTAAACCCATATAAACTTGCTAGCTAGGGGAATTGTAGATAGCTTATCCATAAACATAAGGAGGAGATGGGTATTAGACTGAGCTGATCACTAGGACCCATATGACCTTAGATTCTAGTTTCTTTTTTTAATTATACTAGAAAAACTGCACGTTTGGATTGTAAATAACTGTTTTAAATTAAATCTCCTATTTTTCAAAAAAGAAAAGATCACTAAAATTGTTAATGAAATGAAGATATTTGGTGAAAATATTAATTACAGGAGAATTATGGAGAAAATTTTTATTAGTCTACCACTAATTTTTGACTCGATGGTATCTATATCTAAAAATACAAAAGATATTTTCTCTTTAAGTGTGCAAGAATTGATGGGATCCTTGAAGGCTCATGAGAGAAGAATTACTAGGCATACTAAAAAGCACTTTCAAAAAAGCCCATTGAAAGTGCTTTTTATTCTAAGATGAATTTCAAACCCATAACCCAAGAAGGAGAGTCCGATAATAACCAAAGAGGAGGAATGCCCAAAAAGGTGGTAACAGAGGATATGGCAAAAATTTTGAGAGGAAGAAGAAGAGGAAAAACAATTTTCAAAGATCTTTTATTGCTGAAAATTCTCAAATTTGCAATATTTGTGGCAATAGTAACCACATTGAGAAAGATTGTTAGCATAAAGGTAAACCACAACGTTACCATTGTAGGAATTTTGTTCATATTCAAAAGGCTTGTAGATTAAAGAACAACCAACGAGCACAATTTTTTGAAGAAAAGCAAGGATAAAGTAATTTGTTTTATGTTTGTCATATGACAATCGAATCCAAAAATTATGTGTAGTATCTTGTAATGGGTGCACAATCACATAGCAAGAGATGATTCCATTTTTGTTAATATGGATAAGCTTTTGAAAACACAAGTAACAATAAGAAATCATGTTATTGTACAAGGACAAGGATTGGAAACTATTGGTGTCCAAACAAAGAATAGTAAGGAGATGATTCATGATGTGTTGTATGTTTTAGCTTTGAATCAAAATTTGCTAAGTCTTTGACAACTTTTGGAGCATAAATATTCAATTAATTTTGAGAATAATGAGTGCTCTATTTATGACAACAAGGATGGTCGATAACTAATTGTCGAGATTCCAATGGAGAAGAACCAAAGCTTTTTAATAAATTCCAATTATAGTGGTTACCAAGCATTGAAAACTTAAGCAATTGAAGACTCATGGCTATGGCACAAAATACTTGGGCACTTAAAATTTATGCATCCCCAAAATCCTTAAACAAAAGAGGATGACTTATAGATTTCCAACAATTAGGGAGAAAAATGAAGTTTGTTAAGGATGTGCACTTGGAAAGCAAAATCAGCAACTATTTTTTAATGGAGTTACATAGAGAGCTAATGAAATTTTAGAGCTTGTTCATATGGATGTTTGTGGATATATAAGGACAACATCTCATAAAAGTAACAAGTATTTTATTCTCTTCATTGATGATTTTTCAAGAATGACTTGGGTGTATTTTATGAAAGAAAAATATAAAGTATTATTAATATTTAAGAAATTCAAAAGTCTTGTTGAAATTCAAAGTGGCTATAAAATAGAAACTCTTAGTAGTGATAGGGGAAAATAATATACTTCAAATGCATTTCAAGAATTTTATAAGGATGAAGGCATAGAAAGACAACTCATAGTTTGTTATACATCACAAAAGAATGATGTAGTTTAAAAATAAAATCAAGTCATGATGGAGATAGCCAAATCAATGATTCATGACAAATGACGACTAATAGATTTTTAGGCTGAAACAGTATAAAAAGCAATGTATTTGCTAAATAGAAGTCCTACAAAAGCTGTGTAGCATCATATTCCAATTGAAGCATGGAGTGGAAGGTAGGCATTAGTGAAACATTTGAAGGTGTCTGTTATGCTCAAATTCCAAAGGAGAACATAACCAAATTCGATGAGGTAAGTGAAAAATATATTTTTGTTGGTTACAACTCTATGTCTAAAGGTTATTGGTTATATAACTTGAGGACAAATAAAAGTTTTATTTGTTGAGATGTTTTATTTAATGAAAATGCCACTGTAAATTGGAATGATGAAAACGCAAAAAAGAATTTGTTTTGCAATATGATAATGAAGAAAAATAGGAGGATAAAGAAACTTCAAACAATCCTCTATTTTTTCCAAATTCTTTTTCTCTAATCTCAACTCCAAATAAAATGAGGAACTTAAGTAATGTTTCTACAAGATACAACTTTTGTGTACTTGAACTGAAAATTTTTGAAGAGGCATTTAAAGAGAAAGATTGGAGGAAGGCAATGGAAGAAGAGATTCATGCAGTTGAAAAGAACAAGACTTGGAAACTTGTTAAGAAATCTCAAAACAAGGAGATCACTGAAGTGAAATGGGTTTACAAAGTGAAGCTTAATTCAAATGGCTCAATTCAAAGAAAGAAGGCAATACTTGTAGCTAAAGGATACTTATAACAATTCAAAACTGACTACAATGAGACATTTGCATTGGTTGCAAGACTTGACACCATTCGTGCTCTAATTGCCATAGCAGCCCAAAAAGGATGAAATATTTATCAACTTGATGCCAAATCTACATTTTTAAATGGAGAATTGAAAGAAGAAGTGTATATTCATCAACCTCAAGGTTTTATCAAGAAAGGAGAAGAAAACAAAGTGTATAAGTTGAAGAAAGCTTTAAATGGATTTAAGCAAGCACCAAGGGCTTAGTATAGACAAATTAATTCTCATTTTGCGAAGCAACGATTCAAAAAAAGTAAGTGAGTCAACCTTGTATGTGAAGATTCAAGGTAATTCAAGCATTATCATTGTTGCTTTATATGTTGATGATTTGTTTTATACTAGGAACAACGAAAAAACGATTGTTAAATTTAAGGAAGACAGATGAAAAGATATGAAATGAATGATATAGGCTTGTTATATTATTTCCTTAGTATGGAGATTTTTTAGCAAGATGATGCAGTTTTTATTTGTCAAAAGAAGTATGTTGAAAATGTTCTTATAAATTTTGGCATGAGGGACTGTAATTCTTTATCCACACCTCTTTTTTATGAATGAAAATTTTGTCAAAGAAGATAGAGGAAAGAGAGTTGATCTTACTTTATTTAAAAGTTTGGTTAGAAATTTACTTTATCTTACAGTCATAAGACCTGATAGTATGTTTATTATCAGGATTTATGCACAAACCTACACTACAACAAAGTAGCCTCTAGGCTACGTTTCTTTTAGCGACGATTTGAAAATCGTAGCTAAAATTCACACTTTTGGCTACATTTTTCCAAAATTGTAGCCTATTGTAATAAAAATGTTGACTCAAATTGTAGCTAAAAGTCACACTTTTACCTACAATTTTCCAAATTTGTAGCCTATTGTACTAAAAATGTTGATGTGCTAGTTTTTCATTCTCTTTTCTTCTTCTTCTTTTAGCTACAAATATATTTTTGTAGCCAAAAGACTTTAGCTACGAAATGATTTTCATAGCTAAATTTCACATATCTTATAGTTTCAGTTAAAAACATATTTTCATAGATAAATGTTTTCATTCTTCTTCTTTTGGCTAAGAATATAATTTGACTTAAAAACATTTGGCTACGAAAATATATTTGTAGCCAAAATTTAGCTATAGGCTAATTTTGTCCAAATGTCTTTAGATACAAAATGATTTTTGTAACATTTGGTTACAAAAATGTATTCACAGTCAAATGTTTTCATTTTTCTTCTTTTGGCTACGACTATACTTTCGTAACTAAAAGTCACAGATCTTATAATTTGATTTAAAAACATTTGGCTAGAAGTATGAAAACATTTGGTTAGAAGTATTCATACCTAAATGTTTTCATTCTTCGTCTTTTGGCTGCGAATATATTTTTGTAATCAAATCGCTTTCATAACTAATAGTAACATATCCCATAATTTCAATTAAAAACATTTGGCTATGAAAATATATTTGTAGCCAAATGTTTTCATTCTTCTTTTTTTAGCTATGAATATATTTTCGTAGCCAAATGTCTTTAACTACAAAATGATTTTCGTAGCTAAAAATCACATATTATATAAAAACATTTGGCTATAAAAAAATATTTGTAGCCGAATGTTTTCATTCTTGTTTTTTTGGCTACGAATATATTTTATAGTCAAATGCCTTTAACTATGAAATAATGTTGCAATTAAGTAAATGTGAGTTTTTGTCTTCAAAAGTGGTGAATATAAGGGACATTTTGGGAAGGTAAAAGTATGTTTTATTGGTGAATTAACTATAGATTTAAAGATTATTAAGTTTAGTTTTAAATAGTGCAAATTTCAAGTTTATTGGAAATTTCTAAAGAAAGTTATAGTTATTTTATTGAAGATTGTTTAGTTGTAGAGTTTGTATTTTTTTAATAGTTGATACCTAGCCCAGATATTATTTGACTGTGATAAAAATTTGAAAAAGAGAAATAAAAGCCTTTTTTCTTCTACCTTTGTACTTTCCGATAACAAAATATGCATATTTATCTAAAGCAACAACAAAAATGTGATGTCTACAGTTTTGAAGTGGGGGAGGAAGCTAGTAGAAGCAGATATTGCAGATAACAAGATTATCATTTACTAGCTATCAACAAAAATGAACCCTTTTTTGTATGTCATGGAGACATTGTACAAACGATTATCTGAGACTTGGGAGGGATGAGATGATCCAATTTCTTAAGATTGTCATTCGATGTAGCAGTAAAACCCCAGCCTCTCGCTCGATCATGAATGAGGTTGTCTGGTTGCTGCTGGATGTCGACCCCTGTAGGTCGAGTCTTACAAGTCATTGATTTATGAGTTATGACTTGCAATCTGTTGAGTAATAATTCAAAGCACGTGGAAACTATTTGTTTTACATTAGGAATAATTGTTTCATTTTTATGATATTGTTGGTTTGTTGAATAAGTCAAAAAGTGGGCCATATTCTCACTAACTAATTTTCTGTTGCAATATTTTAGCTATTTTTTGTTTTTTTTTTCAGTTTGTGATGATGCCTATTTATACATGGGCCTTTTTCACATTATATGAATAAGAAAACTTGTAGTCACTTTTGTCTTATTCTTCATTATTTAATTTAGTCAGTCAAATAAAGCTTTCCCTTTCACTAACAATCTTCGTATCAGAGCTCGTGTGAGAGACAAAGAGCACCGTAGTTGATTTTTACCTTGATTGTGAACTAGTGTTTTCGCTGAGCAGTGACCTCACTCATCTCTCATATGTTAACCGCAACTCATAGCAACCAATGGAGTCTCACCAGCAACATTGGGTGTTTCAATGACCTCCCAGCCTTTGATTCCCATTTTTAATGGGGATACCTATGAGTTTTGGTCCATCAAGATGAAGAAACTCTTGCAATCTCAAGATTTATGGGATTTAGTTAAGGACAAATTTGCAGACCTAAACACAGATGCACAGCGATTGAAGAAAAACAAGAAGTGTGATGCAAAAACTCTCTTTTTTCTTTGACAAGTAGTGTATGACAACCTCTTCTCTAGAATCACATCAGCGTTGACTCTAAAGAGGCATGGCAAATTTTGAAGATTGAGTGTCAAGGCTCCAATAAGGTAATCTCTATGAAACTTTAATCTCTTCATTGTGAGTTTAAGAATCTTCGAATGCAAAAAAGTGAGTCTATACAAGATTACTTGTCTAGATCTAGTTTTGTAATTAATAAAATGAAGTCTTATAGGGGAAAATTACTAGTGAAATAGTAGTTGCAAAAATTTTGGGAATTTTTACTCAATTTAATTTTGTTGTTGCTACAGTTAAGGAGGCTCATGATATGTCTAAATATTATTTTGATGAACTAATGAGTTCTTTGCAAGCTCATAAAGATGGGATGAATTAGTTCCAAGACAAGCATGAAGAGCAGGCATTTCAGGTGAAGGGGGAGTTTTCTAAAGTCTCAAATTCCAATGGCAAAGGAAACGGTAGAGGAGGATTTCGTGGCAGAGGCTGAGGTGGACATTGTGGTGGTGGCAGAGGCCGCGGTTGATCTGATGAACACAATTCAGTGCCATCATTGTAAAAAATTTGGGTACAAAGAAGCAAATTATTGGGCAAAGCAAAGAGGTGAGCAAAAGCAAGCTGGCTTTACAGAGACAGAGCAGGCAAAAACATTATTTATGGCACAATCTTATGACACTGACATTCCTTTTGATGATATTTAGTTTGTTGATGGTAGGTGTTCCAGTCATATGACAGGTTCTCGATCATTGTTCAAGGAACTGGATTTATCATAAAAATCCAATGTTCAACTTGGAGATAACACAATACTTTGAAGGTTACAATATTGTTGTTATTCATGTTAATCATTGTAAAATGAAACTAGTCTATGATGTTTTATATATGCCTAATTTGAATCAAAATCTATTGAGTGTGGGTCAATTAACGGAGAGTGGATTGAGAATTATTTTTTATGATGGTTTTTATGCTATACATGATAAAAATTCTGGTCAAAACCTTTTTACAATCAAGATGACTAAAAACATAATGTTCCCATTTGATGTTTCTTCTATTTACGAGAATTCCTTTGTTGCTAAAAGAATTAGTGATTCTAATTTATGGCATTACCATTATGGTCATTTGCATCTTAAAGGGTTGAAATTATTGCATGAGAAAGTTATGGTCCTTGAGTTTCCAAACATTGATGCTATTGATTTTGTGAAGGCTATGCTTTAGGAAAACCAAGTTTTAAAAAAATCATTTCCCTTAGGGAAATCCTGAAGGGCTTCTCAATATCTTGAACTAGTGCATGCTGATTTGTGTGGGCCAATGAATGCTAAGTCTCTAAATAGGAGTCGTTACTTTTTATTGTTTACTAATGATTATAGAAAAATGACTTGGGTTTATTTCTTGAAATTGAAATATGAGATGTTTGAAAATTTTAAGAAATTTAAAGCTTTAGTAGAGAAGCAAAGTGATTGTGCCATAAAGGTGTTATTTACAAATAGATAGAGGAGGTGAATTTTGTTCTAGTGAATTTTTGACTTTTGTGAGGAAAATCGTATTCAAATGGAGCTCACTTCACCATATACGCCTGAGCGAAACAACATTGTTGAATGAAAGAATCGAATTGTAATAGAAATGGCTACAAGTATGATGAAGGAAAGAGAGCTTCTAAATTAGTTTTGGGCAAAAGCAGTGGCAACAACAGTGTATCTCCTTAATTTTTCACCCAGAAAAGCAGTACCAAGCATTACACCATATGAAGCATGGAGAGGTGTGAAGCCCGGGGTAAGCAACTTAAAAGTTTTTGGTTGTATAGCCTATGCTTTGGTCAAATCATCTCGTCAAAAACTTAATGAAAAGTCTGAAAATGTATCTTTTTTGGATATAGTGTGCAATCCAAAGCTTATAGGTTGTATAATCCAATTAGTGGCAAGATAATCATTAGTGGAAATGTTATATTTAATGAAGAAGCTAGGTGGAATTGGAGTAGCAAAGAAGATGGAAAATTTGTTCCTTTGTCTATTGGTGTTGATGTAGTAACTTCAGAACCAGAACCATCAGGTTTAGAGTTATCCTCACCTGGTGGTAGCAGCTCATAAACTCCTTATTCCTTACCATCTAGTGCAGACATAATTGCTTCACCAGAAAGTTCACCCTCTAGCTCTTCAAATGAAACACCTCCTCGAAAGTTTCAATCTTTAAGAGAAATTTATGATTTTTGCAACTTTGCTGTCTTTGTTTCAGATCCTATGTTCTATGCAGGTGCTGAAAAAGAACAAGTATGAAAAATTGCAATGATTGAAGAGATGAATTGCATCAAGAAGAATGATAATTAGGAGTTAGTTCATCTTTCACAAGGCAAGAATACAACTGGCCTCAAGTGGGTGTACAAAACAAAATATAATGCTGATGGAAGTGTACAGAATCACAAGGCGTGGTTAGTGGCTAAAGGCTATGCTCAACAACAAGGTATTGATTTTGATGAAACGTTCTCTCCCGTAGCTCGCTGTGAAACAGTGAGAACGTTTCTAGCTTTAGCTGCTCAACTTAAATGGCCTATATTTCAATTTGATGTTAAATCAACCTTTTTTTAATGGTGAATTGAAAAAGGAAGTATTTGTTTCTCAACTAGAAGGCTTTGTTAGTAATGATGAGTAAAGCAAAGTCTTTAGGTTAAAAAAGGCTTTATATGATCTTAAACAAGCCCCACCTGCATGGTATCATAAAATTGACTCCTATATATTTTCATGAAAATGGTTTTATAAGGGGTGATAATGAGCCTACCCTTTATTTGAAACAACATGGTGATAGTGATTTTTAATGGCCTACCTTTATGTTGATAATATGATACAATTGGGTTTTGTGAATCAATTCTTGCTGATTTTAAAACTAGTATGATGTAAAAATTTGAGATGCCAAACTTAAGATTATTGCATTATTTTCTTGGTTTGGAAGTTAAACAAGGTTTGGATGGTATTCTTATTTTCCAACGGAAGTATGCAATGGATCTCCTTAAAAGGTTCAACATGCTAGGCTACAAAATAACATATTCGCCTATGAATGTGAATGAAAAATTAATAGAGATGATGATACTGGACCTGCGAATGCAAAGCATCATAGAAGCATGATGGGTGGCTTGAATTATTTCACACAAAGCCTAATATAGCACATTATGTGAGTATAGTTTCAAGATTGATGCATAACCCCACTAAGCATCATCTTGGAACTGTAAAAATGATAATACGTTATGTTACAGGCACTATTGATTTTGGGATTTGGTACTCTAAAATATCAAGTTTCAAATTATTTAGTTTTTTTGATAGTAATTGGGCAGGTTGTATTAATGATCGAAGAAACACTTCAGGATATGTTTTTTTTTCCTCTTGGTTTAGGTGTTGTTTCATATAGCTTAAAGAAGCAAGATGCAGTGGTCTTATCTTCACCTGAGGCTAAACATGTAGCAGTAACTTCAACAGCCTGTCAAGCTATTTGGCTTAGAAGACTGTTAGTAGATCTTTTTTAACCATAAAAGGGTCCAACATAAATCTTTTGTGACAACAAGGCATTCATTGCTATGACAAAAAATGCAGCTTTTTATAGTAGAACGA
Source organism: Erythroxylum guanchezii (assembly GCA_025629825.1). Taxonomy (NCBI): domain Eukaryota; kingdom Viridiplantae; phylum Streptophyta; class Magnoliopsida; order Malpighiales; family Erythroxylaceae; genus Erythroxylum; species Erythroxylum guanchezii. The sequence continues at coordinate 6,217,254 of JAOTAX010000006.1, read as the reverse complement.
AGCACATTGATATTCGACACTATTTCATTCATTATTTAGTTGCAAAGGAAGAAATTACTTTGAAATATTACAATACAGATCTACAAGTTGCAGATATTCAAACTAAGTCACTTTCTGCTGGCAAGATTGAAGATTTTATATTGCAAATGGGAGAGTGCAACTTTGCAGCAAGGGGAAATGTTGAGTAATACTTCAAAACACATGGAAATTATTCCTTTTACTTTAGGAATAATTTAAATTATTGTTGGTTTGTTAAAGAAGCCAGAATGTGGGCCATATTCTCACTATCTATTTTTTTTGTTGCAATATTTTAGCTATTTTTTGTTTTTTCAGTTTGTGATATATGTCTATTTATACATGGGCCTTTTCACATTATGTGAATAAGAAAGCTTGCAGCCACTTTTGTTTTATTCTTCATTATTTCATTCAGTCATTCAAATAAAGTTTTCCCTTTCACCAACACAATCAAGATATTGGTGGGGTTCTAGGTTAAGTAGATTAAGATTAGCCTCTAATATCTCTCCAGTTGTAGACCTATCTTTAAAGAGCAACTTACTATATATTTCTTCATTAAGTACTTTTTCATTTTTCGACACTTGTTATCCAATTTTAATCCTTTAAACTTTTTTTGCAAGGGTTAATGAGAATTGTAATCAAATATAATCATTCCCCAGCTTTTGAGCCATTTGTTTTCTCTTTCTGTTTATCATTGCTATTTACTAAGATAAAGTGATCCTAAAAGAAATACCTTTTTGGCCGTGAAGGTTCTAATTTTCCAATCCCATTGGCTCTTTCTATTGCATAGAAATGTAATGGACACAGATTCTTATGATAAATCAGTGGTATGATTCATACAGAAAGGACCCATTCCAGTGAAGCTATCCTCATATCTGGTTCGCTTACTTCTTTTGCTTCTTTCTTTCTTTCTTAAGTGAGTTTTGATTGCTTAGACGGATGCCATTGACACCAAACTTGCATGTTTCACAAGTTGGATCACTTTTCGTTAGAGTAGTCCTGACTCTTCTAATTTCCTTATGTATTTAGGATTTTTAGGCTCTTTATATCTAGGTCCAGGTTCCATTCAAAACTCATGCAATCACCCATGCTGTTGACTGGAATCAGTAATATTCAATTCCTAGAAAAGAAAAAACAAAAGATTGAGATTCTTCAGTTTCATCAACGGAAGCAATTTAAAGAAATGAGGATAAGTATTAGGTTGCCAATAATAGTAGTCATGTTAGAGAAAATGAAGCAATAAAATCAGTGATTTTCCTGTTTAATAGAAACAAATAATTAAACATCACTATATTCCGAAAAAAGGACTACATGCAGGGAGAGACATGGGAACAGAAAGCATGAGGATCCTTGTACGACTTTTGGTCATTTTGGACTTTTATTGGTGGCAATAACCCTTACAAGACTTAGTTAGGAGGCTACATCTTTCTTTTGGCTTTTGGTATTCTTGATTGAGATTATAAGACAAGTGGAGGTTTAGAAGTGCCTATAATTAGGTATTCTTTCTTTTTTCATATGTCTTCCTCTTATTTCTTCTAGGTTCTTACTCTCCACATGAGAAACATTATGATAAAAACATATAGTCCTGATTACCAGAGAGGAAATATTTATAGGACATGGTAGATTAGTAGTAACAAAAAATGTAACACTTTCTTTCCTTTATAAGACTGTACAGTGTAGTGTTTGGCTTTTGTTAATATAAATTATCTTTAAAATTTCAAAAAAAAAAAAAAGTAACACTTGGTTTTAGTTTCTAAACATCATAGGCCACCAAGCCAATGGAAAAATGGATGGTTAGAATGATGGAAGCGCAAAAGTTTGTGGGTGTTTAGTTTGCTATTTGTCACACATGGTCTCTAATTAATTACCAAAGAATAACACTTGGTCTCTAATGGAAAAACATGTTTGTGTATGTTAAGCAGTCAAGCGAGGAAAATTGCATTGCACAAATCAAAATACGTACGAGAAGGTATGGGCTAAATGAACCCAATTTAGAGTAAAAATGGATCTGTGTTGTTCATGTGCTAAGACTAATAATATCAATGAAGGCAAGATGTTCATGAGGCTACCAAGGAAGTGAAGGACACATTAATAAAGTTGTTTGTCTTGTGAACTTTTATTCGTATCATATCATATGCAAATGAGGGTGGGTCTTGAAATATCTAGCATTGGAAAGTAAAGCAGCAGAAAAAAAACAACAAATGTTCAACAATTAAAAAGTACTATTGAAATTATAAAGAAATAAATATTAGAAATCAAATACGGAAGAGAGAAGACCAACTCGTATGTGAGCGCGAGAGTGGTTTTTGTTTTGTGTGACACTCAAAAACAAACATTGGTATGCTATGGTATGGCATGGTATGATGAGAGCAGCTACTTTCACCCAATGCCACTAAATTTGGAAGAGTGGCAGAGACCGGTTTTGTTTGTCTTGTCGGGTTATATGTCTCTATATCGTCTCTTTTAGGGTTGAATTGATAGAGCAAAATAGGCTTAGGCAGGCTTGCTAGTCATGTTAATTAATACAACTCCATCTTCAATCAAGGACGTTTGTTTAAGGCATAGGAGCACGGCAGGCTCTTTCTATGTCCTTTTCTTTCCTTTTTTTTTTTAAACTATAAAAAAAGTCGCTGTCATCTGCAAGCAGCAGGAGGACAGATTGCGGGCGGCACTCTCACTTCCCATCATTAACTACTATTTTCTTGCGTTTAATTGCCTCATCTACCCTTCTCACTCACCAAATGCACCCCCTTCTTTATTCTTATCGAACCAACCCAATAGAAGGGACAAGTAAAAGTAAAAAGGAAAAGAAACAGATATTGAATTAGGAGCTTGTTTTCGTTTCGAGGAGTGGACATTACCATCTAGCAAGTATTATGAATCTTTTGTTCTCTCTTTCGATATAAGAAAAAATGATCATCAATGGACTAACTGCCTTTTCTTAAACAAGAACAAAGAACAAACCTATTTGAGCGAGACAGTTGAAATGTCATTTCCATTTCAAACATTGACAATTGTAATTTAGGAACATGATGCACCCACACATTTACAGGAATAACTAAATCTAGTAATGGTACTACTTAAATGTAAGTGCGGACTGAGTGGAGTAAGTAAGGTTAAAAAGCTAATCAAAAGCCTCCAGAAGAGTCAGAACACATTAATAAAGCTGTAATAAATGCAAGCACCAAGGCTGGCATGCCTTGTTAATCTTATCTAAAGCATTAATAAACAGTAATAATTTTTTTTTTTAATGTGTCTACTACAGTACGATGGGTGAAAACTGAAAAGAGAGAGGATAGAGGGACAAGGGGGTGGTGAATGTTTCTGTTAAGCAGAGAAGAGGAACAAAGAGAGAGTTGAAAATGGCCTTTCACCGAATTCTCCTAAAAGCCCAATGCCTGCAGGGACTGCCTCTCCTAGACCAATCGAATTACCCTTTTTAGACCTTTTTAAAGACAAAACTTCGCTTCTCCCCCACTTGCTCTCCTCTGCTTTTCCTTTATTACTCACTTCTACTGCTCCTACTCTCTCTAAGACCCCCAAGAACCAGACAGCTGTTTTTCTCTAGGTTAAGGTATGTGGTTGCTGGCCTCAACTGGGTTGCACTGTTCTTCTGTAATGGGGGTTGACATGTTCTTCTTGTGGAATGACCAAACTGTCCTTGGACACCATGAGGTACCCTTTCCCTGTTCCTCCCCAAATCGAATGTCCTTTTGGTGCATTCATCGATAGCAGTACAACAACAAATGTAGGTGTGAGCAAAAGGCAGACAGGATGAAGCCAGGCAAAACATTTATACACAGTTCATCTCTCACTCTCTCTCAAAGCAAAACCAAAAACAAAAAGAAAAAAAAAACAAAATGGTAGAAGAAGAAGAAGTGACCAACAACACCCTTTTTGGTTTCTGTTATTAGAGAAAGGTTTTATTTTTTTGGGTTTTGATGGAAGATGAGGAGGAGCAAACGACTCGTTGTCGTCGATCATGCTATGGGTACTCTCTTTTTTTTTTTTTTCTACGGCTCATCGAAATGCAGAGGGGAGAAACGTTTAATGGAGCATTTTTTAAATGGATTTTTCTACACGTATGTATGCCAAAAACGTTGTACCCATTTTTCATTTTTCTGGTTAGCTTTCGAGGTCATAAACCGGCGATTAGTGTACGTTTCTCTCAATCTTCCATGCTTCATATAATGATATTCCTATTCCACGTCTCAAAATACTAGCAATGTGACCCTGCTTTTCATTATTTGCGTTGTTTGTACTTACTGCTGGGTTGGTTGCTCATTGTTGTTGAATATTTAGCTTCCATAGAATCATGTATTGGTTGAGTACTTCTTTTGTTTGTTTTCTGTTCCGGGTTTGTGGTTGAAGCAAGAAGTTTTAACTCCTGCGGCGTTTTAGCTGATCTGATTGTTAGTGGGAGCTTGGGCCATGGGTGTTGTACGGTTTTCTTTGTGTGTGGTCCAAAATGTTTCCAAATGAATGGCCTTTTGATATTCGGTTGAGGTCTGGCTTAGGAGATGGATGATTTTTTGTGGTTATGTTGTCGGTGGAAGATTGATGGGAATGTCTTTAATTTCTGGGCACTATGTTTAACAATTTGGTAAATGGTGATTTTTGTAATTGCATTCTCATATTAGTTTTGAATCTGAGCGTCTTGTTTTCTTGTCCTAACCTAAGTTTGGGCATGAATGACAATTACATCAAAGCCTTCTAAACTGAAATAGTGGAATGGTCCAAGAGCATCTGCTCCAAATACACTTAGCATTGCTTATTATCATATTCCGGCATACCCCTATAGGAAAAGTCTTTTCTTAACATGCTCCAATGTCAAGCATGTTCTTTTTTGAAATTGTAAAGTAATCAGGATCAATGAGCTATTTCTTACAGGGTTGCGTTGGGATTACTTACATGCTGTACAATCAACACTTCAATTTGTGCCTAATGCGTTTTTGCTGCAAACTTTTCCATTTAGGACCATGCGAGTCTTGTTATCCAGGCTCTGAGCACTCTAGATGTCTGGATAATTAGGATTTTAGTACATTTTCATTCTATATACAACTTGTACTATTTTTCTGTTTTTTTATATTAGTTGAAAGAATGCCAAAGAGTTTTCTTTCTTTACTGCATAATACTGGACACCTTTGATTGTTATTTTATGGCTGTATTCTGTACAGCTTGGATTATAGCTAGTGGTGAAAGATGGCTTGACAGTTTTGGATCTGTATAACATTTAGCTTCATTCGGTTTGTGGTAAGGGGTAACATATAAGGACTTTCACAGCTTACGTTACTTAGGTTCTATATTAGGAAAATGTTTCAGATAAAGGACTCCAAGTTATTTGGCATTAGGTTTAAGTCGGTTTGAAAATTGCCTGTATATTGTCTACCCACGTATATTTGGTTGGGCTGATTCTACATCCAGTGAATTGCCACACGATGTAATACAGTACAAGCTTGTTGATACTCAATTTCTAAAACGTCTCGAGATTGCATTTACACAGTAAGAATAATGTGTTTGCATTGCTAATATATAATACGAAAGACACTTGTAGACAGAACTATTTTTCACATTGTACTACTAGAAATGACTAACATACAACTATAGTCAGCTAGTTTCTCAATTGCAAAACAAGAAGTATGGATGAGATACAAATAGTTCTTCGACATTGACGATGAAGCCGTGTGCTTCTTAAAGCTGTCAACTCTTAAGTAGCACCTAGCTTTTAGATATGTGGTGTCTCAAAATTGTTAATCTAATAGCCGTGGCTGACTTGCTTCTACTTGCCACTTGCTAGAACTGCAAGGTGGCAAGGTATTTATGGATTACTTGTTATTAATGGAGGTGAGGCCGCGCTATGTTATCAGGAAGCATAATGTCCGGCTTCTGATTGTTAAATCTATGGAAATGAGTGGTTAACAAGCAAAGCTTCATGTTCTGTTTGTGCCTCCATACTGACTACTAATACTCCCATCAAGTAGATAACAAAACAGGGTCATCACTTAATTGTTTTTGTGTGTACGTCTTCTCTGTTACATGCAACCCAAATTTCCATCCGGCAACTGATCGGTACAAACTTTTGCTCAGGGTTCGTTGTTCTGGAATTCATTTGATGTACATTCATATTTCACTCAAAAATTGTTCTTCGTATTTGATCCTTCACACTTTGCTGTTGCTTCTGACAAAAGTTTATGCCTTTTCCAGCACTTTCATCATTTGCTTAAGACAAATGTAATTGAATGTGATATCGAGAATTTTGCTACGGGATCTTGAACCTGCAAGTTGTTGTATATTCTAATTAAATAAGCAAAATGGTATTTCTTGTTTTTAATGAAAAAAAAAAGGTTGTGTAGGACATGTAACTGATGTAAGTCCAATAAGGAAGGGGGCAGGAACTGAAGACATGTTGCATCTGTGGGTTTTGTATTACACTGGGGATCTTCTTCTTTTGTGTTGGAATTGCAGCAATGACTTTTTGGAACCAACTAGGACACGTTGCAGACGGGTCCTGTTTCAGCCTTGTGATGAATGAAAAGGTGAAAACCAAAATGCGCGTGGACCCCATACGATACGAACTGGACAGCGGCTTGCCGTCCTTTCACGTTGTCTCTTGCTCCTGCAAGCTTGCAGTAGATTCACATTCTTTTTGACTGTTTTAGATTCACATTCGGCCTGCAATTCTTATCCAGACAAATTTCCAATCTAGTTTCACTAGATTAAGTAGAAGAATCTCAGTAAATATATGAAAATCTTGACTAATTCATCAAAAATATTTTCTTTATTGTAAATCTAATCTGCCTTTTGTGGATTACAAGGGCTTGAGATTGTATTCTTTTAGCTGAATTAGAGATGTAAGGGATGGCAATTATTTCACTTGCAGTAAGAAAACAGATTTTTCTTACAGAGAACAAGAAGTTCAGAGAAAATCCTATCTCCAGCTGTCCTAAGTCCTAACAGCTTTATCAACGGCTGTTTTAACTGTTGATAACTGCAATTCTTCATTATACACGTGTTATCCCAATCACTTAACGATGTCGTATCATTTTTGGCCTTTCTTTTGTTCTGCAATATCATGCAAGTATTCCCAAGATACATCATCCTCCTTAGCTGACGACCATTTAACTAGTATTTGAACTGTCGATTTATTGTGACGGTTGACCAGTCTTTGTTCTAATACAGGAGAACATTACAAAGTAAGAGACAACAATGTCCCACTATGACAACAACCCACTAACACAAGTTAATCTCCTAAAAATCTACTACCACAACTCAGACAACGATCATGTCTTTTGACTTCAAACAAATCCGATTTGACTACAACTTACGGCAGAAGATGTAACACTAGATTATAATTTCTATATTAATATCTAGCCACCTCCCTTAATGTAGAAATCACCAACACCTAACAAATCTCTCAAATACATGAATTTCTTTAATGGTAATGGTTTGGTAAATAAATCTACAACTTGATTGTTGGTATTACAGTACTCATCTTAATTTCTACTTTTGCAACCAGCTCTCTTATGAAGCAGTGACAGGTCTCTATATGTCTTGTTCTACTGTGATAAACTAGATTTTTCTTCATTGCAATAGTTGATTGATTATCACAATAGATAGGAGTTGCCTCGGCTTAAGCTTGCTTTATGTCTACCAAGATCCTTTGCAACCAAACAGCTTGACTTGCTATTGTTGTAACATCCATATATTCAGCCTTTAAAGATGATAGTCGGTAGATGGTTATTTCTTTTAACGCCACGAAATAGCACTTATACCCATAGTGAACAGATAACCTGTAATACTCTTTCGATTTTTAATGCAGCCCCCTAAATCACTGTTTGAGAAACCATACAACCTAAATTGTTTGTGCGTTTATACCATATTCCCCGAGAGTTTGTTCCTTTCAAATATCTCAAGACTCATTTTTGTAGCACCCCAAGTGCTTCTTGCTAGGACTTTGCATAAACTTGGATAAGAGACCTGTTGCTTGTGTAATATGGGTCTGTTGTTAGTAAGATATCGTAAACATCTTATCAAGCTCTTGTATAATTAAGCTTCAATTTTTTCACTCGCACAATCGAAGAATTTTTTTTGATTGGTATACATAGGAATACTCACAACATTGCAGTCCTTCAAATTGAATCTTTTCAGAAGATAATGAGCATAATTTTCTTAAGAAATAAAAATTCTTGCATCACATTGCTTGACTTTTAGCCCCAAGAAGTAATCCTTCAAGCCTAAATCAATCACTCATCTAACATCGTCTTTTTAAACTCATCCAATAACATGTCACTGTTACTGGTACCAATAAAACATTAACATAATGGCAAATGATAAGATTTTCAACTGTACCTCTAGTTTTCACATACAAAGTTGACTCACCTGGACTTTTCTGAAAACCATTTCTACACAATTGTCCCTATATTCTTCCATACTAGGCCTGGGGTGCTTGTATCAAACCATATAATGCTTTTTCCAGACGATAGACTTTATCTTTATGACTTACAATCTCATATCCTTTTAATTATTAAACGTACACTTCTTCCTCTAAAGTTCCATGTAGGAATGTTGACTTTTACATTAAACTGATAAAACTTCTAATTAAAATTAGTGGAAATAGTTAGAATGGTGCATATTGTAGCAAACCTTGTTACTTAGAAAAAGTTTCTTCAAAGTATATGCCTTCTCACCACATGTACCTAAGTGAAACTAGTCTTGCCTTTTATTTTTGGATAGTTCCATCAACATGGAACTTAATCTTATAGATCCACTTTATCCCAACAACTTCCTTCCTATTTGGAAGATTAAGTAGCTCCCATGTCTTGTTTCTTTATAAGACTCTCATTTCATCATCAGTTGTTGCATGTCATTCCTTAGACTTTATCGCTTCTTCAAAGTAGATTGGTTCTTCAATTTAAGCAAGCTGACATTGTTCTGTACTTTCATAACTTTCTTGCAAGGATCTTCATTTACTTAGTGGTGAATCTAATGAGAAAGAGCCTAGTGAGGACAAGTTTGAGACATTAGATTGGCTTTCTATTGATGTAGATGGCTAAGGGCTGCTTAGTGTAGAAAGATTAGAATCTCCATTTTGATCTTCTTCTCTTGTGAGAGCATAAAGGGATTTATTATCTTGAAGTAGTATTCCTGAAATTGATTTCATATTCTTCCAGTCCCAACTATTTTTCTCATAAAAAGCAACATTACGACTTATTAGTAATTTTTTGGTAAGAGAATTATAAAAATAATATCATTTTGTTTCATTACTATAACCCATGAAAATATGATTGATGCTATTATCATCTATTTTTTCTCTTTTTTGAGATGGAACTTGCACAAATGTAATGTAACCAAAAACTCTTAAATGGGTTACTTTAGGTTTCTAACCATAACATGCTTCAAATGGTGTTTGTTCATTCAAAGCTATTGTAGGAAATCGATTAAGAATGTAGGCTATTGTATAATTGCTTCTACCCAAATATTGTTTAGAAGATTTTTGGCTTTCAACGTACTTTTTCTCATCTTTATAAGGCCGCAATTCTTCCTTTTTGTAACTTCATTTTGTTGTGGAATGTAGTTGGTTGTTAGTTGTCTTTGAATCCCAAATTCTTCACAAAAATTATGAGCTTCCTGAGAGCAAAACGATCCCCTACAATTTATTCTCAAGGTCTTTATTGGCTGTTCACTTAGGCCCTGTTTGACAATTAGCGAATTATATTAATTGTTAGCTGATTCTATCAGCGGTTAACTAACGGTAGATTCTATCAACTAATTTGACTAGCAAATAACATCAGTTGTTTATTAAAGGTGATTGATAAAATTAACTGTTTAGTATTAGTTGTTTATATATAAAATAACTTATAAGAGTATGACTTAAAAAAAGATTTATAAGGGCATGAATATTATATCTTAATATTTTTGTTGAATATTCTCATAAGAATTTAAATTTTAGATATTTAATTTTACAAAAATTAAGTTTATAAATCTATTAAAATATATAATAATAATAATAATAATAATAATAATAATAATAATAATAATAATAATAATAATAATAATAATAATA
>JAOTAX010000006.1:6151164-6164353 GCA_025629825.1 Erythroxylum guanchezii | reverse complement strand
GAGCAATATTTACCGACGGAATTTTATATTCCGTCGGTAAAATGATCGATATTTACCGTCGGTAAATTCCGTCGGTACATTTACCGACAGCCATTTTAACGACGTCGCAGGCTGTCGGTAATTTTCCGTCGCTATTTTACATTACCGATAGAAAACATTCGAATTCCGTCGGTAATTTCCGTCGCTAAACGTCCTATTTCTTGTAGTGCATGAGCTTCATAAGATTGATCTAGGCTTAATTTGAGATAATAATAGAAACATTCTTTTATATAAATTACTCATAATTGTTGGTACCAGATGTTGTGAGATTTTAAGAACTTTAATACACCCGTTGTGTCACAGAATGGACATCTGGTGTGTGAAATTTGAAGAAAAGAACGTCCATCGTGCCTACATGATTGCACATCTATAGAAAAATCCAACATCGAACTAAAACTAGCGTTGCTACCTTATTGATTTCTCCTTAGTCTATATTTTGGAAGAGTGACTCATATATAAGATAAGTACTATATCTTAAATCAAAACCATAGGTGATTGAATTTTGGATCAACTTTTATATATGAACTTTTCTTAATTGTTATTTATAATCAATATGGGAATTATACACTTAACAACCACATATAATGCTCCTTTAAAAAAAAATAGTCAATTATAGTATGTAACATCAAGAAACATTTAAAAAAAATTACGTATTATATTTGTAAATTTAAAAGACCTATTTTAAAAAGTCAATACACTTCTCATATTATATGAACCTTTGAAATATATGAAGATAGTATTTATAGTTAATTTCACTTCTTATAAATAAATATTAAAACTTTTTCTATATATTTAAATTGTTATAATAAAATTTAATACTTTTCTAATTCAATATTGAATTAATGTTTCTATTCACGTGGAGAATAATTATAATAATTTTATCTAAGTATATATATTTTAATAAATATTATAACATTCTTATAAATGTATACTAATAATTTGGGTCATCCTTTAATTTTTTTAAAATACATTTATTGAAATAATAGTTTCTCTCACTATAATGTGTCATATAAGTATGTTTTTATAATAAGAGTTATTTTTATAATTTTTTGAACGATTATACATTATCGTTCATACAAAATTAATTATTTTAAAATTTACATAAATAAATACTTAAAATTTTTAATATTGTCTAATTGAATATAAAAATAAGATTTAAATGTATTATGATTAATCATAATATTGATTCTTATATCAAAAAAAATCATAATATTGATTCTTTTGATATGACAATTAATAGAAATAAATCCACACATTTAAATATTACAAATATATTTGTGTATATAATAAACATACACGTAATGAGACATTATAAATCGTGAAGATGGTTTTTATATTTCTAAAATAAAGTTAAATTAATGCCGTCTCCTTAGTTAAATACAATATTGATAAAGGAAATATATATTATAAAGCTATGTTTAACTTATACAAATCTCAAAATGGGTAGAGTATATTAAGAACTAAAATATTTTAAAAATTAAATTTACTTTCATTTATAAACATATGCACATATTTACATATTAATTTTATATAAAACTTTAGTTGTATATTTTAGATTACTAAACATAATTAACATAACAAATCTCATCTCAACAGTCAGGTGATGAGAGTTCAATAACATAGCATCTTGTAAAATAATGGTGACTCAAATGCAATAGCTCCGACGTTGAGATCTTAGGTCTCTGCAAACCACCTGGACTGTAGCTAAGAGTCACTATTTTAAGATTAGATTGATGCGCAATGTGACATAAACAGAAGTATAAGATGTAAAATAATAAAGTGTTTAAACTAAAGTTGAAAAATGCCAACAAATTCGTGGTCCCTTTTGAAGACGAAGTGAAGGGGAAAATTCCAAAGAAAAGAATCGAGTTGTCTATAATGGAAGGTTGAGGTGGCCAGGGTTGGGGTTGGAGGCAAACTTCTGACCTCAAAAACATGTTAGCGGTCACAGTCCTATTAAGGCACGTACCTTACCCAGGACCATTTCTCAACTGAGTCGGAGCCGGTGCTGGTCCTAGATAGGAGTAGGCAGGACACCTATTCAGGCTCACTTTTATTAGGAATCCACCTTCAATGCATTTCAACAATAATTTTTCAGTATTTTCTTATTTAGAAGGGTAGTAAATCTTTAGTTGTTGAAAAAGATAAAGTTAACATTATTTAATAAATAACTTCCTTTATTAGCCATATTACCGAAAAAGTTAACCTTTAACTTTAACTTTTAATCTTGGAAGATAAATAGTTTTCTTTATTAGCTATACAACTTTAACTTGTTATATTTATAAATACCTTTGAAGTATTAAAGTGTATTTTTTATACTCTATTTTTTTTTATTTTCACTAACATTTGAACCTAAGATATTTCAACTCAAAAATTGGTGGTAAAAAAATTTCACAGTTATATCTTTTAAGTTCTGAGAGATAATTTAAAGATAAAGTTTCTGATTTTTTATTTATTTTTAACTTATTAAATATTTGAACATATTATAATTAATTTATAATTTGTCATTAATGTGGACATTATATTAGCATTTTAAATCAAAACATAATATTAAATAATATTGTGTTTATTTTTGTTTATCCTTTTTTGTTTTTAAATTACTTATTATTTATAAAAATATAATTAAAAGTTAATAAATAATTTAATTTTTGTAATTTTCATTATACTTTGTCACACGTAATAATTATTGGATTTGCGTTCTTGTAGAGGTTCACATAAATTTAGTTATAATATAATTAAATCAAATAATTTAAGTTACTCAATTCAAAGATTACATAAACGACTTCATTTATTATAAAAATTTGTATAATTCTATTAAACATGTTGTGATAATTAAATAATAATAAAATTTATTTGATAATTAAATAAGACCACAAATAGTTGGATGTGTTTGATTGGTTTTTTATAAATAGGTTGGTAGCATTAGATTATTATTTTTACCATTATGTTAATTCCTATAAAAGAAATTTTTTATTAAAAATCACTAATGTTAATTAAATTCAAAAGTTACTAAAAATATTTGATTTAATAATTTACACCATTATCTAGTTGCTTGGCAAAATAATATTTGCAAGATATTATTAGCTAATGTTATGATTATTTAATATTTTATTGAATATATAAACTTATAAATTGGGTCACTTGTGTATAAATATTAAATTTTAATAATAAAAAATATCTTTTTTAAATTTACATATTTATATATTGTTGATTTATTGAGACATTTTTTTTACTTCATCCAACGTCTATAAAATATTAGGAACGGCTTTAACTGATCCATAAGATTTTAGTGATAAGATACTCCTCTCTTAACTTTGTTCTATTTCACTTTCATGAAAACGAAATTCATGCGCTGCTTCAAGCCTTGTGATCCACATTTAATGCCTTTTTGTCACTTTTATGCACGCTTGCTGCTGCTTATCTATATCTCTACTTACCAGTTCCAACAGTATTGTCTATCTTAACATGGGGTCCCCTAATATGTGTCCCTTACAACCGATAATATTCTAGGCTACACGATTAACATCTGTCCATGCTTCTTTTACAAATCAAACAAACCACCCCATTCTAATAATTTGAGTGCATGTTGGTCGTGTGACAAATAATATCTGCGTGCAACATGTGAACTGATGATGTAGTGCTGGAACTGACATTGTGGTTGCAGTCGCTCCCTCCGGCAACGGGTAGGGTGAGTGAGTGATGACAATTTCAGTTCTGCGCTTGTCAAGGTGCCATAGACAAATGGTATGCCATGATTGTGAGAAAAAATGAGAGTCCAATCTTTAGAGTGTTGAATTTCTTGAAGAGTAGAATAGTAAGTCAAAATTGTTGGGTTGCCATTATAAGTGTTATTGCTCTAGATAATGGAGTCATCAGGGGTTGGCTTGGCGCACTTTTAGCTTTTGTAAGGGTCAACATGCGAGGTGGCGGTAGGTTAGCTAGCTAGTCGGTAGTTAGCAGGAGAAGAATCTAGCAACACGTGGCTGACCGTAAAGCATTTTTGTCCACCTGCGCATGTTCTTTTTACAAGATTAGGCGCACGTTCAAGAACACAAACTTTCTTAGTTTGCTATCCAAACTACATGGTTACAATTTTGGGAATAGAACCGCAATAATAGATTAGCTACCCTTCGTAGTTCTCACATACGCTCAGTTAAAAAGGTCACCCACTTGTCCGGAGCATTCCCGAGCTGTTTATCAAAAACTGAACTGTTGTTTATCGATACATTTATCAAGAGAGTAATAGATGTGCGGATTGGCTAGCTAACTATGCCAATCATTTTAATATCGGTGTTACTTTTTTTCCTATTTCACCTATTGAGTGTCACTATATCCTATTAGAGAATCTGTCGAGAATTAGGTTCCCTCGACTTATTATGTAATTTCTTATTCGTCTTTCTTAAAAAAAAAAAAAAAAGGTCACGCTCTTCGACTTTGTCACCATTACACGAGTCCAGCAATATTACACCAAATCCTTTGGAGTTATAAGCGGAAAACATCTGGATTTGGAATGAGCATTGTTCCCAACATTGCGAATGATCTGTATAGGTAATGAATTCCTCAATAATGTAAGTTGGGTTCATGCATCTTTTCCATTTCAAACTCTTATGATTAGACCATATGCATGAGAAAGACAAGAGCAAAGAAAAGGCAAAACATATCACTTGATTTATTAAGGATCCTATGTTTTATCGTACAAGGTTCACATCTTTTAATTAATGAAGATTTTTGTATCGAGTCTCCACGGTCAATTGATTTTTTTAAAACCTTGTCTAAATCTAACTCATTTTACAAACTAATTTTGACGATCGATGTTCTTGTTTGTCTTTGTCCACAAAACTTGTTTAGTCTATTGACTTCAACCCCCTTGACATACTTTCAAGTACAATCTGTTCTTCATGGCTGAGTCAATTTTGCACGAAGCTTTTGAATTTCTGATCCGCATACAAATACAGGCATTAGAAGATTATGTAAGCTCAAAAGTCAAGGTGGGAGGTCGTCATTTTCTGGCAATTTTTGGAAATCCGTGAACGTTAGGCACCAAGTTGCTATCTATCTATTCCGAGAGCGGAGTTAAATCAATTAATCAACATCTTGTCTACGGAACTATAGTATACTATTACCTGTTCTCCATAACTGATACCATTTTTTTTTTCTTTTATAATGCTTTTAGTTCTAGATACAATGTGTGTATAAATCCGGAATCTTGTCTTCTAGCTACTCGATGGGAACATTAAGCTACAATTATTTTGCGATAGCTTCGATTATGTATAGTTCAATTATAGTTTGGGATAAGAATGATAAAGTCAGGGACATATATACGGACAATGATCACTTCTTTGACTATAACTGGTAACCAACTATTACTATCAACTTCCCCCCGTAATGTTGCGCTTTCTTTTAACATGTATCGTGTACCTCTCCCTTACTGACTTGAAGTTTATTGACCAAAGTAATGAACTGCTTGGCTTGTTGGACGAAAATGGTCTGAAAACAGAAGCTGCAGTCTGCAGACTGCATGAATGAAGCGACGAAGTCCTCTTGATTCGGAAACAGATTTATTGAAGACGAAGTCCTCTTTAAATTATTGTTTAAAATTCCAAGTGTCACTTAAATTTCAATTTTAGATTTTGTCAAGGAAATTTCTATTATTAATATTTAAAAATCAATCGTAAAATTAAATTAAACATTTTGGTAATTAAAGGACTAAAATAAAAATACTAGTAACTTAAAAGATTAGAATACTTTTATCCTAGAGTTGAACATTCTCCTCCAAGCAAGAATCAAGCATGAGATTTCCTTTTCATCAATGCATTGTAAGGCTTTTCTTTTCTTTTTGTGCTTTTGTACATGGTGTGAACACTTGTGCTGATTATGTATTTAATCAGCCTAAGTCTAAGATGAGTGGCGTCTATTCATTAAAATATTTATGGTTAATGTGACAGATACCATCTTCCTTAACTTCAGCTTGATTATGGTTTTTGTCCGACAACACCATACTGGTCCAAAAGATTGATGCTTTATGCTTTAATAATGTATACTTTACTGTCAAAAAGTTCCACTGGAGATAAGTATTATATAAGAGTGTACAAATCTAAGTCAAATATGCAATAGCCACGAACATTTTAGTCTCCAATGCCTTTTCTCTAACTTATTGAAATCTGAACAGAAACAAATAAACAATTAATGTAAATGATTTAGTACTCTTGGATGTAAAACATTACCCCACAACCTCAGACAAGTACTAGTCTATCAAATACGGTATCGAATTACTCACTCATTTCCCCGGGAATTGTTGTTTCCCCAGGACAACCATTACAACAGTTTCTGAGCACGACGTGACACAAGAATGTAAAGAGATAACAACCTAATTTGTCAAGTCGTTGAAACGTGTTGACGATAATGTTAATGTTTTGTCGTGATTTGCGAACCCTCTAAAACCATCATACATAATTGAAGGTGATAGAGAATGGACAAAATTCTTAGCTGAACAGCCTGATCAATTTCACTTTGCTTTAACACTTTCAATTGTGGCAGTGAGAGAATTCAACTGGAATCGTCAAAGCCCCAAAAGCCAAGATTACGTGTTGTTCTCGAAGTCGGAAGGAACACAGAAAAAAAGTAGGCATGCATATCCAAAATGACAAAAAGGAAAACAAGAAGAAAAGAAGAACCGACCTCAACAACAGGATTGAACCAGAGTAGAGACCACAGACCGAGCCCTGTTGTGGCACAGTCAACAGATTTCTTGTCAAAATTGTCATAATATATGGAGAAAAATTGTCGGTTAGTATACAAAAGTTTCCTTCTTGATGGTCCAAACCTAACGACACATAAAAGAAGTGGGGACCGTCGCGTGGTGTTATAAGAAGACTACCACGCCACCCATCACCACCACACCACACCATTATGGATGGTGTATAAGTTCTCTCTTGTTATTAATAATTCCGCAGGCTCCTATGTGCTCCTGGAATTCCTAATAATACTGCATGGTTGCGTATGTTCGTTGATTTCTTGTAGTATTTTGTTCATTAAAGCAACTTTCTCTTTTCCTATATAGCCGAGGCATCTAGCTTCTACTGCTTTGACACTGCCCATTGACTTTGGGTCGGCTTCGCAATTATTGTGACTTAATCAAAACACCCCCTTAACTTATTTTCGTATCTGTCCCTTTCTATAATACTTTATTGCAACCATATATTTCTCCTGTGCTACATAAACAACACACAGAGTGAAAGAGAATAGAGGGACAGTCTAAAGAAATGGCAGACAATAGCTTCTACGTAGAACATCAACCTGAAGGTTATGATAATGGTGGAATTCGCAAGAACCTAGATGATGATGGTCGAGCCAAAAGAACTGGTATGTTCTTTTTTCTCATATCTTATCTCTTTTCTGAGTGAGTATATTTTTGCTCTTGCATGTATATCGTGGTCTTCTTTTCAGTTTTATCTTGTTTTAACGGATTCTTCTTTGATTTTCTTTTCTATGGTATTTGTAAAGGGACATGGGTGACTGCAAGTTCCCATATTATCACCGCCGTGATAGGCTCTGGAGTGCTCTCTCTGGCATGGGCCATAGCTCAGTTGGGCTGGTTGGCTGGACCTATTATTATGATAGCCTTCTCGTTTATCACTTTTTTCACTTCGACTCTTCTCGCCGACTGTTACAGATCTCCTGATCCAGTCACCGGAAAGAGAAACTACACGTATATGGATGCCGTTAGAGCCAACTTAGGTTTGTGTGTCGTGTTCGATTATGCCAATACCTCGTCCTGTCTGTTATATAGCAATCCTCCGCTGTAAAAACTTAGTTTTTCACTTGATTCTTCTTCTCTTTCTCTCGACAATTTGTATCAGGAGGCAGGAAGGTTCAACTATGTGGACTGGCTCAGTACGCAAATCTGGTGGGAATCACTATTGGTTACACTATTACTGCTTCCATTAGTATGGTGTAAGTTCCAACACATTCATCAACTCTATCACCAAACTCGAAATCAGGATTATTAGTTGAAAATATATTTATATTTTTTCCGTATGATAAGATAATTAAGAACATGTTGTTCTAGTTGTATTCATTTCACAATTCAAAAGTACCACAAACGGACGATAATAAAGATTTGACACAGAGTTATTGGTTTTATGAGGATCTGATTGGTGACTTATTTATTCATCTATGTAGCTCTAACTAAAATACAAAACTATGCTCGGTTGTTAGGGCCGTGAAGAGATCAGATTGTTTCCACAAGCACGGGCATCATGTAAGGTGCCAGATATCGAACAATCCATACATGATAATCTTTGGTTGCATCCAAATCCTGCTAAGTCAAATACCGAATTTCCATAAGCTCTCGTGGCTCTCGATACTTGCAGCAGTCATGTCTTTTGCTTACTCTTCCATTGGCGTTGGACTTGCCATTGCAAAAGTAGCGAGTATGAACTTGGACCAGAAAATCTTTGATCTGCTGTCTTAATTAATAAATCGGTTGAAACTGTATGTGTTGCTCTTGATTTGTGAAGGTGGGGCACGTCCAAGGACAACCTTGACGGGAGTGACAGTTGGAGTGGAGGTGTCAGCAGAACAGAAAGTTTGGAGGACATTCCAAGCTATTGGTGACATAGCCTTCGCGTATGCTTTCTCCACTGTGCTCATCGAGATCCAGGTATTCAGTTAATTGGCTAACACTTCACTGTTGTTTTATACTTAGTTGTTCGTTTATGGGTTGCACTGAAAATGCTTTCTCAGATATCTCGTGTTCGTGTCTATCATAATTCTCCATTATCATTACACTTGTGTAAATTAAGATCCGAAAGGAAAATAGTATAAAACTGGAGCATTCATGCAAGTGGGTTAGTTTCAAGTAATGGCGACCTGATAGTGCGATCCATAGATGGAACTCGGAATGCGTGCCAGAGTAAATGTTGGCATGGGCTTCCTACTGCTACCGTCTGCGAGATCGATTGCACTGTGGGAAACCAACCATGCTAACAGTTACGTTACATACATAACATACATACTTTGGAAGAACTTTTAAGACGTGCAGAAGGATAAATTTCATAAAAGTAGCAATAGACAAAACACATCTGGACCGACTATGACTTTTGGTGGGTTCCCATGCCAAAGGGAATTTGAAAGTTGCTTGTACCAAATTGATTTACTTCTCTAGAGTCTACTTTTATGGAGGACCAAGTTGTTCTTGTGGTAATACTACAGTAGAGTGTCCTGATATGGTCCTTACGGGTCTGTCTGTAGAGAGATTCCCAATGGACCACTGCTTCCGTGTTCTGGGCCATTTAATATGATGGCTCTTCTGGGAGTGATGTGCTGTCTAAGCCCACCTTGTACATTCTCTTACCTGTTTCCCTCGTCCTCTGTTCAGTTTCATGCACAATTATTTCGAGTATTATCAGATTCAAATTCACAAGTAGCAATGATGTAACACAGCTGTTCCGCCCCTGAATTGCAGGACACATTAAAGCAAAATCCCCCGGAGAACAAAGGAATGAAGAGGGCAGCCTTTGCTGGGATCGCGACGACCACCACCTTCTATCTTCTGTGTGGTTGCATTGGTTATGCAGCATTTGGGAATGACGCTCCTGGCAACTTCCTTACTGGTTTTGGTTTCTACGAACCTTTCTGGCTTGTTGACTTTGCTAATATATGCATTGCCATCCACCTCATTGGTGCCTATCAGGTGAGTTGAATGATAAAAAAAAAAAAAGACAAGCTTGTGCATGCAATCTGATTCTAACACCATTTCCATTACAATGCCAGGTTTTCGCTCAGCCAATCTTTAGTTTCGTGGAGACAAAATGCCAGAAACATTGGCCCGACAGCAAGTTGATAACAAGTGAACATGCCATTAGCATCCCATGTTATGGCGTCTATTATCTAAACCTATTCAGATTGGTGTGGAGAACTGCATTTGTGGTGCTAACATCAGTTTTAGCAATGTTACTCCCATTCTTCAACGACTTCTTGGGTCTCCTTGGAGCCGTTTCCTTCTGGCCCTTGACAGTGTATTTCCCCATAGAAATGTACATTGCAAGGGCTAATATTCCTAAGTTCTCTTCCACTTGGGTTTGGCTTAAAATACTGAGTTGGAGCTGTTTGGCAGTCTCACTCGTCGCAGGAGCTGGATCAGTTGAAGGCCTCATTCACTCTCTCAGGACATATAAACCCTTTAAAGCCCAAGAGGAATAGTGCATTGCTCTGTAATAAACTTCAACCTTTATTCAAGCCGTGCAAAGTTTTTCAGTTTGAAAAAGTTTCATTTGCTATAAGAAAAGATATTATCTTTTTTATTTTCTAATTTCCCAATAATATGTTTCATAATTGAAAATAAATAAAATAGTAAAACCTCCTTTGAGAAAATAAATCTTAGCACTTCTGCTTATTTTGATTATATTGAGTGTGGAAATATTTAAAATATATATTCTATGAAAATAAAAGGTTTGGACAATATTTTTTAAGAAATAAATATCTAATTTTTTAATAATGCTTATGATATTCTATATAGATGGAAAATAATTTTATTGATGATGAATTGAAAATTGCAATTCTAATTGTTGAAATTATTATAAGGAGTATTCAGTAAACCAAATTGTTCATAGATAAAAACTCTTTATTTTTATAAATCAACTGAAAATTACTTGGTATTTAGTAAATTAAATTGTTTTTAAGAAAATAAATTAAATTGTTTACAAATAAAAAACCTTTTGTTTTAAATAATTTAAAATTTGTAAAATGATTATACAAAAATCTAGGAAGGAAGAATTACAATTTTATGTTAATGTGATAGATAAATAATAGAATTTCAATCAATTTTGAATTTTAATGATTCCATTCTCAATGTTAATTATTCAAAGTTATTACGAAAGGTGCTCACTTTTTCTACAATTGTATGGAATCATAACACCAACTATTAGAAATAGACGATTAATAGAATATTATGAGGACAAATATAAGTACATGTACATGATTTTCATTTATTTAGAGAAGATTTATGTCAAGTTAATTAGAGATACCATATAAAGGTATTTAAAAGTTAAGAGAGTTTATGTTGCCTATATAAAAGTTATTAGGGATATCTATGAAGATACTAAGACTAGATTAAGGATAACAAAAGGAGATGCAAAAGTATTTTTTATCAATATCGAGCTACACCAAAGATCCTTGTTTAGCCCCTTCCTATTTGTAAAAGTTGTGGATGAGCTTACCAAAGAATATCTAGGAGATGGGCCTTAGTGTATAATGTGTATTGATAACATAGTTTTAGTGGATGAAACAAAAGATAGTGTTAATGACAAGTTAGAACTTTGGAAGGATAAATTAGAGTAAAAGAGCTTTAAAGTCAACAAGACTAATATTGAGTACTCATAGTGCAACTTTTTGGATCTCAGGGTTGCATTCAATGTAGAAATCAAGATTAATAATGAAATTATACCATAAAAAGATTGTTCATCATCCAAAGCAGTGGCAACATCAAATTACGTTTGCTAAAATGGAGAGTCTCATGAATTTATGTGACAAAAAGATATCATTTAACCTAAAAGGTCAATTTTACCATTTAATAATTAGGCTGACTATGTCATATGAGATAGAGTGTTAACTCATCAAACATGCATATGATCGTAAATTAATAGTGATAGAGATAAAGATGTTTTGTTAGATATATAACTTTATAAGAAGAGATAAGATCAGGAATAAACTATTAAGAGACAAGTTGTGGGCTACTAACATTAATAGTAAAAAAAGAGTGGCAAGGTTTAGGTGATTTAGACATATTAAAATGAGACAGCCTGATGCTCTAGTGAGTAGATGCAAGAAGATTGTACTTAAAAATTGTAAGAAAAGAAGATAAAAACCTAAGAAGAATTGGGGGGAAGTGGTTAGAAACGATACCACTCTACTAGAACTTATTGAGAACTTGGCTCTCAATAAATTTTTTTGATGAATTAAAGTACAAATAAAGACCCTACTTAAAAAATTATCTCTTTTTATAAGCCTTTTTGACTTTTTCCTTAAATTCTTGGCTTTTAATTAACCTAAATACTTTTGTTTGTAACACATGTTCTTTTAATTATTTTATTTATTTCGTGTTTATTATTTTATTTGTTTTATTGACTAATTTCTTTTCTCTCTTTCTTATTTATTTACTTATTTACTTTTTTTTAATTTATTTTTTATTTGTACAATTATTTATTTAGGTATTTGTCTATTATTTTCTTTCAGCTATTTTCAAAAACCTTTTTTCCTAAAATTTGAACCTTCAACTGACATTAACCCACATTAAAATTATTATGTTTGTATTTACCTTGTAAGCCAAAAGAGCAATTTAGCGCAGAACGTTTATACTGAAATTTGAGTTAAATCTTAGCATTTTGGAGCGTTCAAAATGAACTCTAACGTTTGTCAAAGTTGAATCGTAACAAACAAACTAATTCTACATAGTTTGTTTATAACCTCAAAAGCAATCCTAGTTGCACATAAGTAATCAGAATCTATAGTGATTTATGCTGATCTATAGGTTCCAAGTTCATTACCACATTCATTAGTATCAGAAGCTTTGTTGTGCCGAGTAATTACAATTTTAGAAACTCGATCTTCGTCCCCAATGAATGAGATATAAGGCTTGTGTTTGGCACATACCCCTTCTCCTTGACATCCATGAAAGTTTCCTACTTTACTATACTGAATTAAAACACAAACATGCAAAGGAAGAAAGTGAGAGATACAGAGAGATCGAAACGTTACAGAACTTGTAAACAACTAGGAGGATATAGATTTCGACTCTTTCTATGTTATAATCTAGGACCGTTCTATGACATCTTGAACTATTAACGAATCTTTTCTGCCATTATGGTCTACTCCAGTCACTACTTCCATTAAAAGAACTCCAATGCTCTATCATCCTCCTCTATCCTCTGGTAATCTCAGGTCATCCCAATTAATAATATCACTTCCAGATGACCCCAAACTACAAGAACTAACGAACAACGCTAGAACCAGAACCAAAACCAAAGCCCACCTTCCTTTAAACATTCCTTTCTTGTTCATGATTTAGATGACCTAGTAACTACCTGTAAAGTTGGAGAAAGCGGTGTTCTTAAGGATATACAAAGTTGATGAGATTGAGTTGGTCGATTTA
>JAOTAX010000006.1:6095716-6116248 GCA_025629825.1 Erythroxylum guanchezii | reverse complement strand
TAATGTAAAATAAAAAAGAAAACAATGATAAGCGTATGTTTCACCTGTCGAGCATCCCAATGCACGTTTAAATAAAAATGAAGCGATAGGAAAGAGCGAGGACGCAACAAGCATGGTGGACACACCTTTCAAGTATCATGATAAGGTGTAACTCTTTAACTCATCTTGAAATAGCTGGTTTACCTTGTTGACAGATATGGAGACAAAAATAGTGTCTAATCACATAAATCGGTTTTGTAAACGTGAAGAACCTTTTCTTTTCTTTTTTATTTTTACCTCATGCAAATATCTAGCACTCATCAGTCATCACTGTTCTTCTGTAACCTGTGGAATCAAAGTACGTAGTGGAATACCAGCAATGCACAACCCATTACATGTACGACGACAGAAAACAGCAATAATTTTTGCTAAAAGCAGAAAAACTAAACATCTATACAGTGATGTGAACGAGTCTGTACAAAAATGGACTTGACCTTTTCTAGGAGTGCGTGAGTGTTTTCTATCTCATCAATTTCATAAGGCTCGTGACTTTGTTACTTTCCCTCATTTGAGCAGTAGCCCTTATGACCTGAGAGCAGTCATGTGCACTAAAGATCAAATCATGGACATAGCTTTCTTTACCCCCCACAAAATTTGGAAAATTGTCTGAATCCAAGCCACCCACGCACTATTGGCCCAAAGTGTCTGCCACTATTGTTGGGAGACTCGATAGTACAACTCATCTATTCTACCCTACAGCAGAAAGGTGCACACCAACCCACAGGGCACAACGATTTCATCGTGCTTTCTTCTCCTTTTTTCTTAGCATTTTGTAGAGCCCATTTATCATCAAAGCAGACTGTTATAAGCTTGAGTAAAGAAGAAAAAGAGTTTAATTTGTCTATTTTTATTTTTATGAATATTAAAAAAGGATATTTATAAAGAATAAAAAAGAAATAAAGTAAAAATTCTTTTGTTGCTCTTTATAAGAATGGTAAGAGTGGACTCTGGACAAGTAGTTTGTCTGTCCTTGCTACCATTCTTGGATATCTTCTACTCATTTTCCAGCAAAAACTAGTACTTCTTTTGGTTAAAAAAGGAAGTTATGTCTGAATAATCAATAAGCATAATGTGTGTTCAAGCCTCCACTATTTAGAACAGACGAAGACGTATTCTTCTATATTATTCAATTTCAACTTGAGATTATTGAAATCAAACAGATAAAAATAATAATTGTTATAACTAGGAACTATAAGAGGTATCACCCACTAAAAATACAAGAAAGTTGCGTAATGCTTCAACAGTTGGAGTTAAAAATGTCTCAACTTGATGACATCGGCTTTTATTTGTCTACATCATTGTCCCACCTGATCCTTTGACACCTAATTGACAGCCTATTCTCCTGCCTCTTTAGTCTTTCGAACATGTAATTTATTGTTAGAAAGAAAGTGATTGTATTTACTGTATAGGAACCCAACCTGTTCATTTTTTTCTTAATTCTCTTTGCAGTTGTGAAGAAGGAAGTGGACTTGCCAACCTCCGAGGAAGTAGTTCCAAAGAAAGTTGTCATCAAATATGTAAAAAATGTGCTTGACCTAAGAGCATAAGGAGAATTTGGACGAAATGTCATCACAAACTTTAGTAAAAGGAGAAACAGAAGAAGAGGAAGCATTGGCTGGACTTGGAAACAAACTTCCATGAATTATAAAAACAAAGGTAATGTAGGGAATAGTACTGTACAATTGAAAGTGATGAGAAGAGGGAAGTGAAGATGTGAAAGATACAACGATGATTAATTGCATGCCATTGAATCAAAGCACCTCTCCTCGATCCATCCTTATATCAACTGTTTGTGTTTATTCTAGATTCATACCTAGAACACAGCTAAATGCAACTCTAAAAGGAATTTGTTCCATTTTCTTATCTTTTAAGTTAATATACCCCTGGACAGATATTTGCTCTTCTGTCAAGCAAATCGTATGGACTTGCGTGGATGCTAATCATGGACAGACTTGGTCCTGCCAGGTTAAATCCTTGCAGTTTAGTCTAATGTACTTTGAAGTTGACGGACAGCTAAAGTACAACTTGGGAGTTAAATTTTTTAATCCCATAAAGATTGGGATAGGGATTGCAATATAAGAATCATTTAAGTTTGCAGATTCAGTGAAGTTCTCAACTCTATTAATTATTTGCTAATACTAGCGCCACTGAACTCATATTAATCATTAAAAAATCTAAAATTTGAAAAGGTTAAGTAATACTTAGTTTTATATTTAATTAATAAGAAGTTATTATTCTAAATATTTACTATAAAGCCTATCGAATAATTATATATAATATTATAACTTAAAAAGTATTAATATAAATAACTTAGAGCCAATATAGATGATTCCAGAATTTCAACACGCCATATTCGATAAATGCCCTTCTTTTTTATAGAAGCAATGCTTATCCAATTGGAACGATATTATTTTGATGTAAATATTTAAACACTGATCGTTTGCAAATTGATGTACCATACCTTGTATTTGTTTTGTTGGCAGTTGGCTGCGCAGCAATCAAGCGTATGAATCCGACGACCATTAGATGACGTGTTAGTCTATATCCACCGCCACGTGGATGCTCCTACGTAAGGTGTTATCTAAATGTATTTTTCTCATTAAATAATCAGATAACGAATAAGAATTTAAATGGCCAATCACCTTCACAACAACGCGCCTATATATACGCGACGCGTCCCCTAGCTGTCTCTCTCTACTTCTCCTCTTTGCAATCTCTCTGTATCTCCTCTCGGCACACACATTTCTTCATCTCTGTATCTCTTCTTCTACCAACGCCTTAATTATCTTGCAACACATACACATCACTACTGCTTGCATTCTTCGGTCTGATTGTTGGCCTTTGGAGATTTGCGGCCATGAGGCTGAAAGACGAAACTGTTGCGGTTAAGATGGGAGGCGTTGATGCAAAACCAGAAGACGATGTGGTGGAAGAGGTCCCGTCGTCGATCCAGAGAAATCTCGTCGTTGTCGGTTACGCTCTTACGTCTAAGAAAATCAAGAGCTTTTTGAAGCCGAAGCTCGAAGGTTTAGCTAGGTATTAATTGATGTTTCCTTCGTCGTTTTCTGTTGATATTTTTTTGTGCGTTCTTCTTTTGATGTGTACTACCCGGGTGGAATGGAATATTCTTGGGATTTTTTGACGTCGCTTTCTTTCGTTCAGTGGTGCAGATGGTGATGTTTATGAAAATTAAATCTCTGATGGAAACTTCTCAATTAGGCTATATTTATTTCAGATAGTCTTACTTAACCATTTATTAATCCTGTATTGTGGGTGTAATATGGTAGATTGGCCTTTTTTACGTTATTGCTTTATGTTGCCTTTTCAGTGGTTTAATAGTTATGTTGGTAAGAATTTTTTTCTAGGTAGTTGACTTTTCTTGTGGAGTTCATTTCTCATATCTTGTTATTGTTATGGGTTAATATGTTTGTTACTGTTTGCTGTGGGTGCAGGAATAAAGGGATCTTATTTGTTGCGATTGATCAGAATAGGCCCCTTTCAGATCAAGGTCCTTTTGACATTGTGTTGCATAAGGTTCGGCTTCGGCTTTGTATTCAGATTCCCTGTTAGATTTTCTTTTTCCGTACTCAACTCCTAACAGATTCACTAAGAATCAGTTATCTGTTTTTTTTTTCTCCCCCTCTCGTATTGTTTTTTTTAGTTATTCTGCCAAAAAGAGGAAAAGAGCTTGGATCAATTGCTACACATGTATGTTTAGCTATTGCCTGCTGCATCTATACATGACAACTGACGCTTTTTAATTTCCAAATTTTTTATCTCTATTGCAGCTAACTGGAAGGGAGTGGCGGCAGATTCTTGAGGTGACTATTGCTATTTTTGCTACTCAAATCATTGGTGAAAAGGCATGAAGTTGTGTTTATTGCATCTCTGTTAAAGTAAACTATAGTGATTAAATATGAAAATGCTGAAGGGTTTATAAAATAGTAAGGATCAATTATTTAAATGACTAGTTCTAATCATTTTGGCAATGATTAACCCAAGCTCATTTCTTGTTAATGGGCTCTACACTCTCCTCATATTAAAAATTTAACACAGTATCAAAGCCCGTTTATCTTAATAATTTGGGGCAGTATCCAGTTCTGTTCCTTTGCTCAATATACCCAACAGTTGTCTAGCCTTGCTTTGGGTTGAGGGAGGTGTGTCAAGAATCTCACATCAAACAAGTGTGAGTGCATGCAATCATTTATAATAATGTACAAACCTCCTCTCTCAAGCTAACTTGATGGGGTAAGTTAGGCCTTTAAATATAGTATCAGAGTAGGTTTGGTTTGGATTATTAATTTTCCGATTGTCCGTCTAGACATTCAGCCCCAGCGACCTAGTCTGGTTACCACTACGTTTATTTCAAGTGATAACTGGATGTCTAATCTCATTTGCACTTGAAGGGGAGTGTTAGAGTATCTCATATTGACTAAATATGAAAATGTTAAAAGGATTTATAAAGTGGTAAGCATCAACTATCTAAATGATTAGTTTTAATCATTTTGGTAATGATTAACTCAAGCCTAATTCTTATTAATGGACTCTACACTCTGCTGATATTAAAAATTCTAATAATCACATACTTTCGGTGTGTCATCCGTCAAGATAAAGGATTCAAAATGCACCGGTCTTATTCGTGTTTGATAAAAGGTGCATAATCCTTGCTCTTTCCTCCGTCATGAATCCTGGCTTGGTCGTTGAGGTGAAGGCCAGCATCTGTGGATTATTCTACTTCCATGACCATCTAGCTGGTTCCTTCAGGTTTTCTGAACATTGTCTGCAGAGAAACATTTCGACTATGATGGGCCCATGCATCATTAATTGATCTTTCATTGTCAATTAGTTTGAAAACTAGGGGTGTTAGTTAACAGTGGCTGTTTGCGAGACAGTGAGAAGCCCCTAGGTTTTCTACCTATAAAGTTTTGTGGATTCTTTGATCTAGTACGGTATCGTGTAGATTGGAATTCTATTGTTTGAAATTGAAAATTCGATTTTTTGTTTGTTGGATGTGTACCTCAAGTCAAAGCCAAGTGAATACTTGATTTCATAGTACACAAGTTATTCAACTCTTCTTTACTTTGTGTATGTATTGGCGATTAGGTCCATTTGCAGTTGGAAGTCGAACTTTCATTGTTGTTGCTTCTTCTATATTGTTGCTTTTATAATTCCTATATTTAACTTGCAGACATCCAAACTAGAAATGGCAAATAAATAGTTGGAAATGATAGGCATGAACATTTGGGCCTAGATATCAAAGGAGTAACTTGATTATCCAGATCTTGAACTCTCTAGTGCTATTGTTTGCTAGCTGTTGCTAATGATACATGCATAGTGATCTTGTCTAATTGTCATTTGGCATTACAGTTCTTGCTATTTGTGCTGCCTGAGTTGAGATTCTGTATATCCATCAGGTTCCTTTTTTGTTGTCCTTGCCTTTCCAATATGAAAATTGGTTTTTAGGTACTTGATACTTCTGTTTGTTTTCCTGTAACTCTAGGATTACAGGCGGACACATCCAGATGTCACTGTTCTTGATCCACCAGATGCCATACAACATTTGCACAATCGCCAATCCATGCTCCAGTGTGTTGCTGATATGAATTTGTCTGATTCTTATGGTAATTATTATGCTCCTGATGTTGAATTTTGATGTCAGTTTGTCGTTATAGATTTCACTGTTTATTCATTGAAGGTGAATCTGCATTTATGATATTATATTGCAGGAAAAGTGGGGGTTCCTCGTCAATTGGTTATTAAGAAGGATGCCTCATCCATCCCTAATGCGGTCACCAAAGCTGGTTTGATGCTGCCACTGGGTATGATTATAGCACTTTTTTGTCTCGTACTATTACCCTGTATGTTTCAGTGTAGATTGAACATCACTATCTGGAAACTGATTTTTAATTGACATATTAGGAGGGTTCTGTGTTCTTTGCAATTGGTCATAACATCTCTTATGCATACTAAGTTGCCCACTTGTTTCAGTTGCAAAGCCACTGGTTGCTGATGGAAGTGCAAAATCTCATGAATTATCTCTTGCTTTTGATCGACACTCACTCCAAAAACTTGAACCTCCACTTGTTCTACAGGAGTTCGTTAACCATGGTATGAAGTTAATAATTTTACTTTCTCCTTCCACCTTCTTGTGTACCGTAATTGTGATGTTAATTCATAAATGCTGTTACTTTTGAGATCTAGGAGGTGTTATGTTCAAGGTTTATATTGTTGGGGATGCTATAAAGGTTGTCAGACGGTTCTCTTTGCCTGATGTCTGCAAGCGGGAGCTTGCCAGCAACGCTGGTGTTTTACGTTTTCCAAGGGTTTCTTGTGCTGCAGCTTCTGCAGATGGTGCTGATTTGGATCCTCGTGTTGCTGGTTAGTTGTCCCCTGAGTCTTTTATTGTTGAGTTGTGCCTATATAGTATAGCTTTCTTTGGACACACAGCTTAGGTTATGTGGTATGAGCTTACATTCTTCTTATAGATCTAGTGGTTAAGTAGTCATCACCTGTTAGCTTGGGTACCATGGGGTATGTTGTGATCTCTTGAGTTCTTGCGGCCATACCCAGAGTTTAAGCAGTTTGTATGGTACGACATGCATTCACTGCTACAAGCATATTCATAGATCCTTAAAGCACCAGAAGATATTTCTATTTCCAGCTTTGTCTATGCAATTGTTAGATAAGGTGGTGGCATAATTCTGTCAAGGCTTTAGAATTTACAATTCTTTTTAAGCTTCTCTTTTCATGCAGAGCTTCCCCCACGACCCTTGCTTGAGAAAGTGGCAAAGGAACTTCGTCGCCGACTGGTAGTTTTCCTTACATTGACTGTTGATCTGCTTGCAGCATATATTGCTTGGCCTTTGTTTCCTTATCTTACTTATTGTCTGCCTCTTTCTAGGGCCTCCGGTTGTTCAACTTGGATATCATCCGTGAGCATGGGAAAGGAGATCAGTATTATGTCATTGATATCAACTACTTCCCAGGCAAGTGATGATTATGTTTTCGTCATTTGTTCTTCAAATTCAAGATGTCACTCTCTGTTTCTTAGCTCCTGTTCGAGGCCTTATAGGTGTTTGTTTTTCACGGTCTATGACTGATTTATTTAATTGGCCTATCTTATAACGTGCAGGTTACGGGAAAATGCCAGAATATGAGCATATATTTACAGATTTTCTGTTGAACCTCGTGCAGAGTCGATACAAGAAAAGATCCCTGTAGTTGATGTTGGAAGCATGTCGAATGCAAATAAAGTACCATATCAATAGCCTCATGATAACCTCAATGGGTATGTGAGGATGATAGCTCGTTTGCTCTTTGTTTACGACGTAGTATTATAATTCCTACTTGTAGCTGGAGGTAGCCACATGCAAATTGCAAGGAGCAACCTCTCAGCTTCTGTAATTTACTTGCATGCTGGCAGGATACAGGTCTGCTAGTGAAAAATCTAACGTTCTTAAAGCTCCTAAACATATTGGCGTTGGTGTGGTGCTCCTGGGCCAACGATGTTCCCTTGGCCACATTGACCTGTAGATTCTGCGTAAGGTATTAAGGTTAGGAACCGTTGGTAGTGGCGGAGTGCTCATAGTGCCTCGCATAGTTCTGCTGGATTTGCTCAGTTTTGCATTTTTTGTCTTGTTGGAAGGTGCCATTCAGATCTCCAATGTCTGGCCTGTACAGATGTTTGTTGTTGGTCGTATCCACCTCCTAAGTTGTACTGCGCAGCTGTAGAATAATACATGTTAGGTATTCCTGTACATTGAGCTGCCCGTCATTGTAGATTCTCTTTCTCTGCGATTAGAAATTGATGTTCTTTCCCTCGTAAGAACTAATATATTAATTTATCTGCCCGGTTCCAAGGTCTTTTCTGCTGAAAGTGATGTGGCTACGTCTTCCAAGCCTAGCAAGTGGTTTTATGAGCACGGGTGTTTCTTGAATGTTAACATGTTCTGATATGCATATGCGGCAATTGACAGAGTTTAAATTATGCAGTTTGAGCAAGAAAAATGGAAAATGGAAATAACATTAGTCTTTTTTTTTTCGTTCATCAGGAAAAGGGGTTCAAAAAAAGAGACCAGTTAGGACTGGCGAGAAGAGACTAGAACTTTCAAGCTGTAGGATCAATGGTAGTTAAGCAGCTGGTTAGTGGATATTGGGATTTTCCTAGTTAAGACGTAGTATTCCTCAGACCATCTTCCTCGTCAGCCAGTTTCGATCCTTGCACTTAAAATTTTGTTTGGAAGAATAAATATTATCTT
This sequence comes from Erythroxylum guanchezii, assembly GCA_025629825.1. NCBI lineage: Eukaryota > Viridiplantae > Streptophyta > Magnoliopsida > Malpighiales > Erythroxylaceae > Erythroxylum > Erythroxylum guanchezii. The sequence goes on along the minus strand of JAOTAX010000006.1, from coordinate 6,107,951 downwards.
GTTTGAAGCTTTTTCGTTTGGGTATAAGACATAAGCCTCCTCTATAATTTAAGAAAATAAAAAAAATCTATTATATTTGAAGTTCTTTTAAAAACTTGTTATAATTTTCAAATTTTCAGAAAAATCATTCTTTTAAACTTTGGATAAAAAATAACAATAAAACATATGTATAATGAACATGAGATGCGAAAATATTTATGTATGAGATGCGAACTAATTAAATGATATTTATATGACAACTTAATCCGGTTTTTAAAATTGAACTAAAATAATTAACTCCGATATAAACTACTAGTTTATTTTAAATTATTTTAATTTAATTCATTTAAGTTGGATCTAAAAGTTAGGTTAAATTATTATATTAGTGATATTTGATGAGTCTTTGTTTAATAATTATATTATGTATTTACCAAAAAAATTATATTATGTATGTTTTATTTCTAAGAAGTTAACAATTAGGAGGAATTTATTTTTAGAATTTTAAAGAACGGAGTTTTTACAAAAGAAATTTAAATTAATGGAGAAATATATCTTTTACTCTTTTTCGTTCTATTGCTTTGCTCCGAATGATTGGTATTATAAAACTAATCTACAAAGGATTGGACCTCAAGCTTGAAGCTTGATTGTGAATATTCCAATTTATACACCAATAATTTCGACGTCACAGTTCTATTATATTTCTAATCGATGCATTCTTGTTGATGAGAATGGAAGTTCGGAATTGCGGGGTAACAGAGCGCTTAATTTCTAATATTCCATTTCCTAGTATGTCACATGTGAGCTCCACACTTCCCTCCCTTTTTACAGAAGTTCCGTACTCCACAAGTATTGAGCAGCCTTATCGCCTTTCTTTACAGATAAGATTTCACTCCACATCTCTGATACAAAATGGAGATGCTTATCCCAAGTTATATAATTATTCACTTCATTCAAGATAACCTTAATTTGATTGAATAACGAACTCACAAAATCTAATACAAGATCGTTTTTGTTATAGTCTTACAATTCATATTTGATGGAGTTTGTTCGACTCTATTTTTGCACTCACTTTTTTTCATTATAGCATCAATTTTTAGAGCATAACATCCCCTTTTATACATGCATGCACTAAGGCAGTATATAATAATTTTGACAACTATTTTACATCACATATCTTTGACAACTATTTTACCTTAATTTGACAACTAGCAAAGCATACGACAACTAATGACAACAGTTTTCCACTAACATATTTTCTTCGTGATTAAGTGTTGGATAAAATAAGCTTAATCTCCATCAACCTACTTAAGCTTGGTTTGATTATTCAAAGTTTCTTTTTGTGTCTGTAGAATAATTCAACTTTGAGTGGCTTTATAAACTTCTATCATTGAAAGGGCCACAACATGTTGTTTCTTAGATGACGAAGAAAATGCTCCCAAACTAATTTCCAATTTTTATTGTCACCAACCCAATCACTAGTATATCCAAATAGCTCCACATTATTATATTTGAGTCGAAGATTCCATCATCTAATGTACCTTTGTTGTACCTAAGAATTCTTTTTAGAGCTTTCTAATGAGATTATCATGGTGTTTTCATGAATCTACTCACAATTCCAACTCTATAAATAATATCCAATCTTGTCGTCATTAAATACCTTCAACTCAAATAAGTCTTTTAAAGTTTGTCGCATCTACCGATTCTCCACTTCTATCTTTGTAAAGCCTCATTCTTTCTTCAAATGGAATCAATATCGGTTTGCATGCTTCCATTTTGTATTTATGTAAAATATCTTGAGCATATTTCCTTATAAAAATAAATATCTCTCGACTTGTTTGTTTTACTTTAATATTAAGAAAGTAAGACATCAAACCTAAATCTATCATCTCAAACTGAGAAATCATAGTCTACTCGAACTCTATTAGCAAATTAAGATTATTTCCAGTGAAGTTAAGATAATCCCGTGATAAGCAAACAATCATAATAACTCCATCCTTGTTGGTTTTCTCATATAAGGCATGCTCATAAGAACATCTTTGAAAATGGTTAGCCAACAAATGAGTCAACACAAGTATATCATGGTTGTGGCACTTGTTTCAATTCATACAAAGCCTTATTTCATCTATAAACTTTATCTTCATTTCCTTGTTTTACATAACCTAATGGTTATTCAATGTAAACTTCCTCTTCAAGAACTCCATTTGAGAAAGTTGACATCTATTTTGAAAATTTTTAAACTTCTTTGAGCAACTATAGAAATAATCATCTTAATAGTATGCAATCTAGCAACTAGAGCAAATACTTCTAAGTAATCAACTCAAGGTTTTTGTTTGTATCCTTTTTCAACCAACCTTGATTTATACCTTTCAACATCTCCATTAGGTTTATATTTTGTTTTGTAAACCTAATTGACTCCAATACTTCTTTCCTATTGGAATATTTGTTATCTCCTAGATTTTGCTCTTCCCATTGGCATGAATTTCTTCATCAATATCTCAAATTCATCTATGATCTTTTGTTGCTTCTTCAAATGTTACTGAATCTCCATTTGTAAAGAAAGCATAATAAGCAACTTCTTGTTCATCAATATTATCTGGATTTGTATCTTTTTCGATTTTATAATCCTTCAAATGAGCTTGTATTATGTAGTCTCATTGTGGATATCTTTGTACTTCTATACAATCTATAGGAGGAGGAATCTAATTATTAGAGTTTCTAGGTTCTTCATTTCTTAGTAGTTTAAAATCTTGGCTATATATCATAGGCACTAATCATAAAATTTGTTGCTTCTTTGATTGATTCCAGATTTCATCTTCCTGAAATGTAACATCCATGCTAATGATTAATTGTTTAGTAATTAGATTGTATAACTTGCAGCCTTTTATTACGTGACCATATCCCATAATGATTCACCTTTTTACTTTGCCATCTATTTTCTTTCTTAACTCATCAGGTACATGAGCATAAACTATACACTTGAATACCTTCAAGTAGCTTAGATCTAGTTTTTCTCCACTCCAACCTTCTTTAAGAGTTTTATCATGAACGCTTTTAACTAGACACCAATTCAAGATATGAAAGTCACAATTTACTACCTCTGCCTAGAAACTCTTTGGCAATTTGTTGCTAAACAAAATGCTCCTAATTATATGCATTATAGATCTGTTCTTTGTCTCTATAGTTCCATTCTATTGAGTATATCTTATTGTTAGTTGATGTTTGCTCCCATTCTTTCTTATAAAATCATCACGTATAATATAGTCAATCCTACGATATGTTCTCGAAATTTTCACCTTATATTCACTTTGTTTATTGATATAAAATTCTTCATTATGTCACATTTTTTGGGTTTTTGCTTTAAGGAATAAATGAAAGTTTACCTGCTAAAATCATCAATGAAGATAATAAAGTATCTATTACCTCCCAAAGAAGGAACTTCCACATAACATAAATCCAAGTGCGTAATCTCCAACAATTTTTTAGCTCTTTATGAACATGCTTTAGGAAATGGATCCTGATGTTTCTTTCTAATTAAGCTTCACATATGAGGAACCTTAAGATTTTACAAGCCTGACACCTACTTTTTATTTGATAGAAACTTGATACTTTTAAAACTGAAGTGTCCAAGACACACATGTCAAAGCTAATTATTATCCACAATCATCGTATTACAACATAACCCAAAATCATAACTAATGTTGATTGGAAATAGTCAATTTCTTAACATATTCATTTTTTCTATAAAAACCTTATTCTTATTATTGATGATACACCATTGCTTATTAAACTATAAGTTTTTAACCTTTCTCTACCAGTTATCCCACACTTAGAAGATTTTGGAAAGTAGCTGGAGCATAAAACACATCAAAAATATAATTTAACGATCCATCTTTTAAATAAATACTAATATTTATTTTTCCTAATACTAAAATTAAGGAATTATCTCCTAGCTTTATTGTTATTCAAAACTTCTTATTTAAGTTGAACAAATATTCCTTTTTTTCCACTTAGATGATTATTGGAACCTTCATACAATAATCACTCAGTATTTTAATCATTTATAGCAGCATGACTGGTTATCAACAAAGTCTCTGCATCATTTTCTTTCTCTATTAACTTAATATGATTCTATCTTTTATTTGAAGCTTTGGCATGACATTTTTTGCTATAGTGGTCATATGTTTTACAGTTTTGACACTAGATATGTGACTTACACTCAAACTGATAATGACCAAACTTTTACACTTGAAACATTGAACACTATATTTTCCCTTTTCCCAAGTTACCTCTTTTAGCTCCTTGAGTCGTTCTAAAATTATTTCCTCCTTTTTACTTAAAATCCTGACTCTTCTCTTTATTATTATTTTTTCTTTACATTTTCCAACTTTTATTAGGCTTTTGATGCCCAATAAAACAGTTCAACCAAACCACCAAATCTTTCATTCATCCAAATTTTATTGTCAACTTTAGTAAATTTTTCTTGATAACCTCTCTTTTTCGTAATCATGTTTTGTTATTTTTCTTCTCATTCACGATCTTTTCTATCTGTGAGAAATAATAATGAACATTCTCATCTTTGCCTTGATCTATAAGCTCAAACTATCATTTTAATCATTTGACTCTTGTTCATTTAACAGGATCTACACCTTTATAAGTTGTAATAAGATCATTCCAAGCCTCCTTTGCTGTTTTGGCATGAAATATTTTCTCCAAAACTAAAAATTCCATAAATTGACAAATTAAAAATAGGGCCTTTTCATTTAAAGCCGGATCATGTTTTGACACTTTTTCTACTGCTTCACTAATATTTTTTGTTAAGATATCTCCAATATTGTTCATTCACAATGTGAGCTCCATCAAGTACTTCCATATAGCAAAAAAAAATTTCCATCAATCTTGAATGTTATCGCTTAAACTTGTTGAATTTGTTGTGTATGTAACAATTACGATTGTTGGCTTAGGACTACTTGAATTTGTTAAAATGTTATGCCTGAACAAGATGACATTTCAAAACAATAGGCTCTGATGCTAAATGTTGGCGTAACTTAAGATAAACTTGATTTGATTGAAAAAAGAATTCACAGAATCTATTTATAAGTTTTTTATAGAAGTGCTAAAACCATAATTAGATGTCATGGTTAAGCTAGTGGAGACTTGAAGTCTCCAATAAGTGTATTCCTTAGCAAGGAATCAATAAGTAGTGTTGGCAAACCACATTTCCACACTACCTTTAAAAGGAAATAATAAAATGACCTGCATTATAAGAAGTAACATTAATGCTAGAACAAAAGGGGGGATTTAAGGCATGTTACGAGAGAAACCACAGGTACTGGGCCTCTTGCTAGACCTCAGGCCTAGTTTTCAAAACAACATCATTTTGCCATTTTTTAAAATAATAACTCAAGTTAGGCTTGGGCTTAGGCCTAGCCTAGCCCATTATCATCCCTATCCACAGGCAGTTAAAGAAATGTTACCTGCCTCACGATCATAAGGGATGGTGACTAGAGCAACCTTTAATAGAATCAATAACCAGTAAGGAGTTTGATGACAAGAGGGTAAATGAGATATGTTTCTAATGTGACAATACTATACTATAAGTTATAAATGCAAGAAGAAACAATATCAGTTATATATGGTGAAGGAGTACAATAACATGGAAAATGAAAAGGTATAAAAATGGGTTAAAGAAGGTGAGATATAACCATAGGCACCTCATATATCCTTTAAAGCTATAATAAAAGTCAAAGAAGAGGAGGAATACAAATAGATGTGAGTATTAGGTTATCATCAAAAGAGACCCATGCATGTGCTTATGGATAACAGAAGCACTCACAATTTTCTGGATGATGCAATAGCTTGACAAAACCAAGGTAAATTGGAGGATATTCCTTCTATACAAATCACTATGTAGGGAGGCCTTAAACTAATGTCTTTAAAAATATAAAGGGTTTGTATGGAAGATGTAAAGAGTACTATTCATAACCAATTCTTTGGTTATTTCCTTAGGAAGTTATAACTAAGTGTTGGGGATACAATAAATAGCAATATTGAATAACATGTTGTGCAATTTCAAACCAAAATAATGAAATTCAAATGGGAATACTAGTTGGTAACCTTATTAAGAAATCTAAGCAAAGTAGACAAAATGGTTCTGAGTAAGTAGTTGAACAATATGTTAAAGGGGTTTCGAATAAGGGGACTATATATGATACAATTAACAAACCCTATAGAAAATCAATTACAATAAATGAACTTAGGGGGAACAAATTGGTTGATTTGATGAGATAAATGGGCTTTTGGTAGAATCTGGAGTATTATTCTAAGAACCACAATAATTATTGCCTCAAAAAGCTCAAGATTATTTAATCCAGTTGAAAGAGGGATATATTATATTAATATTAGGCCTTATAGGGACTTTAAAGAAAAAAAGATGTAATAGAAAAGGCATTAAGAGAATTATTGCAACAAGTATCTACAAGACGCAGTCTCAATCCATATGTCTAAACAGTGGTGTTGGTGAGGAAGAAAGATGACTCTTAAAGGATGTGAGTGGACTATAGAGAGCTCAATAAACACAATATAAAAGATAAATTTCCCATTCCTTTAATCATGGAATTATTGGACAAGTTATACGGTTTAAGTTACTTTAAGCTTGATTTATCATCAAATCAAGATGTATGAAAGAGATGAAGCAAAGACATCATTCCAAACTCGTGAAGACCATTGCAAATTATTGATGACACATTTCAAATTGACGAATGCCCCTTAACATTCTAGAGCCTAATAAATTATATATTTAGAGGAAATTTATCTTATTCTTATTCAACAATATACTCACCTATAATAACTCCCTTAATCAACATTTAATTCATCTTAGATAAGCCATGAAGATCCTCTAAGATCACCAACTATTTATCAAAGGAAGTAAATATGTTTTTAGGGCTAGACAGATTGAATCCATGGGGTATTCAATATCTGAGAGAGGAAAAGCCACTAATCATAAAAAATACAGACAATTTAGAAGCGGCCAATACTAAGATCCCTTAAGGATCTGAGAGGATGTCTTAGACTCACTAACTACTACATAAGATTTATCAAGAATTACACTAGCTCGGCCAAATCACTTACTGAACTATTAAATAAACAAGTAGCAATGGAGCGAAACTAGGACGAAGCACATCAACAAGCCTTTAAATATTTGAAGGAAGCTTTCATTATAGATATATTTCTGTTTATGTCGAGCTTCTCTTATCCTTTAATTATCAAGGTCAATACATGTGGTATAAGTATTAGGGCATATCTCTAACAGGACCAATATCTTGTTGTATGTCTGATTAAAACCTAAGCATATTAGGCTCTTTACTTACAAGTTCTTAAAAATCATCCATTAAAAGTGGCATCATTATCTCAATGGTAGGTGATTTCAAGTATACATAGATCATCATAGTCTTAAGTATTTACTTGAGCAAAGATTCTCAACTCCCTTTCACTAAACATAGCTGCCTGGACTCTTAATTCTATGGTGATGTATAGAAGTGATAAGGAAAATAAGGCTGTGAATGCCTTGTCGAGAGTATCTAACACTGAGCTACTTATATTAACCATATCCCAAGTTCATGTATAGTTAGTGGATGAAAATAAGAGCAACTGGGAAAAGGATTTAACTATACAAGATGTTATCTAGAGTATAAAGAAAGGAGAACTGGATTCTAATTACTATAAGTGGAGGAAGTAATTAATAAGGTAGAAGGGAAGTTTGGTGATCAGGTTTGATAAGAACTTACATAAAAGGCTAACCTCTATGAGTCACAATGAATCACATAGGGTTCATTCGGGGATTAATGCAACAATTAAAAAAATCTAGAATGTTTTTTACTAAAAAGTGTTGAACAAGTTTATGTAAAATTACATCAACATTGGGCTTAGCAATAAGTGATAAGTGTAAATTATACTATGTTTAGATATATGTTTAAGTGTGCTTTTGACTATTTCTTAGATGATTATCATGTATACAAGCTTAAAATTATGTTATTATTAGTGTTTGTTTATATTCTAAGTGTTTATGTGGTTTTGAGCATGATTTGGATCTTAATTTTATGTTTCAAGAGGTGTGTTATCTGTGTTCGAGTGTATGGACACAAAAAATTGAAGAAAAGAGAAGAATTAGAAGTATGGAAGCATGCCACAATCGTGGCAGAGGACACAAACAGCAACTCTAGCGAATTTCAGCTTTTCTAGCACACAACCTATTTCATAATTTTGATATTTTAAGGCTATTTTTGGAACCAAATTAATTGGGTAAACCCTAAAAAGAACCCTAGAAGCCTCTAGAACTACAAAAGAATAAGAAAACACAAAAAAGAGTAATCATCATCTTACAAAGTGAGAGAACAAGAAGGAGGACCAAGAAGAGCAATCCAAAAATTTCAGATTTCAAGTTTGAGTTCAAATCAAGTTCTTTCTTTCTTTGTTTATTTTATTAAAATTGATGTGTAACTTGGATTTGAATATGTTATTCATGTTTAGGATGCTCTAACTTTCAGATTTGGATTTGTGTTTAGTTGTTTTGTGCTCGATTATTGTTGATTTCAATTCAATTTTTTGGTGTTGTGATGTTTGGGAATGCTAATACTTCGATAACAGATCAAAAGTAATTCAATTAGGTTAGGTAACAAGAGTTTGTGACCTAATAAGTCTCTCAAATATCAAATTGGTAATCATGCAAAGAGAGATTTTGTGTGAAAACCCAATTATTCAATAGATCACTTAAGAACTAGTTGAAAACATTAGGTAGATTTTGTGAATCGAGAGGCTGCAAAATCTAAAATTTTGTAATTAATTAGGATTAATTGATTAGGTCTTGAGAAAGAGTAGTCAATCCCTTAAAAGATCTAGAATCAACACATTATTAAATCAATAGTAGTTAGGGAGCAAAATAACGATAGAATGAATCCTAAGCTTCATCCTTGATGTTCCTCACATATTTGTGGTAGCTCATTTGTTATTTGATTATTTGCTTAATTTTATTTAATTGTTTTAAAATTTTGATATTTTATTTTCATTCAATTCATATCCCGATACTTTAGACAAAGTTAGATTCACTTAGTTCTAACTATTTTCTCGTGGGATCAACACTTTTAATATTACAAGTTTACGATCTGTATACTTGCAGATATAGGGGGTTTTAATAGAAGTAAAACTCGCTCAATAAGCCAGGTTGTTTTCAGGGTTAGGCTTGCCTAATTTTTTAGTTTTAAATTAAAAATAGAAAAAACCGTTTCCTCAAAGTCAACGAGTATGATTGCACCCCTAATTATGGCTTATGTTATTTATCAAAGAAGTAAATAGGAAAACATAGGTTATCTAAGGAAATTAAAAATCTTACCAATACTAGGGAGATGTTGGGAAGAAATTAATCTGGATTTTAAAAGCACTTATCGAAATCAAGAGGAAAATTAGATTTGATGGTCATGATGGAGATATTTGTTAAGTATAGTCATTTTATAGCTATTAAACATCTTATTACAGTCATAGAGGTTACTCAAATATTCTTTGATTATGTCTTTAAACTTTAGGGGATGCCCAAAAATACTGTGAGTGATTGGGATACATTGCTCCTTAACATAGTTTGGAAGGAGACATTTAAATTAAAAGGGGCCAGTTTAAACTTATTCTCAACGTTCCACCCTTGATTTATTGATTAGACAGAAACTGGGGGGGCGTGAGTAACACCATAAGCCATGATGTTATTAACACAACCCAAGTTGAGATATTATATAGTTACCTTATACTAATGTACATCTCTTATTTTACAAGAGATTATAAGAATCTGATGGTAGATCAATTAATAAAAGTTATGGAGACAACCCTTACTATTGATAAGTTCCATTTCAGACGAGCTCAAAATTGCATGAAACAGCAAACAAATAAGAACAGAATGACAAGGATATTTAAAGTAGTGGATTAGGTGTTTCCTAAGCTAGAAGGGAGAATTAATCAAAAGTTATCATCCCTTTTGTTATGGCCCATATCAAATTTTAAAGAGGGTAAGCAAGGTGGCATATAAGATATTACTTTCTTTTGGCTCTTTAATACACCAGACTTTTCATGTATCCCAACTTAGTCAATGTGTTTTGAAAGGGAAGTTAATCTTTACTAAACTACTAGTGACTTTATAGAGCATAAAAAGAACCCAAGCACATTATGGACTATAGCATTATAAAGCATCATTATAAACCCTTAACTCAAGTAATGGTGCAGTAGACAAATAGATCCCAGGAAGACACAACATGGTAATCCTTATTCAAATTACAAAGATGCTTTCCAAACGCCAACCTTGTGGATAAGGTTCTTAAAGGATAGGGGATTATTACAAAGAACTAAGAATAAAGACGCCGCCATAACTAACGACTACTAAGGGATAATTACAAAGATGCTTTCCAAACGCCAACCTTGTGGATAAGGCTCTTAAAGGATAGGGGATTATTACAAAGAACTAAGAATAAAGACGCCGCCATAACTAACGACTACTAAGGGATAATTAAAAATGAAGTCATACGAAGATGAGACTAATATATTGCATGATTATTTACGTACTAATAATAATTAATATAGAGGGGCATCTAACATATTATGTAATACTAGAGGACTATTAAGTTATATGGTTGTAATAGAATGATATGGATTTCAGTAAATCAATCATATTGTCTTCGTCCTATTTTCTGTCCCCTCTCTCTTTCTAATATCTCTCACTACCTTCTCTTTATTATTCCTTATCTCATTACTATCTGACATTAGTTAATGTAATATAGTCTAATCTATATTCTATGAATTTAGTTAATAGATATTAAGTTACATTGTATACAGGAAATTGAAAGCCAAAGTTAGATGCCTAATAATTTTTTTAAAGATGTGTGAATACACAAAGGCTTTAAGGTTAAGGACTCAACAATCACAGAAATAATTTAGGGCGATCTCATTTTTATCTTCCATAACCCACTATAGAGATTATAGTAAGTTTGCAAGAATAAGTTTGAAGCTTGACATAATTAGAATGGGGAAGGAATGCCCAGGCCTCAAGAAAGCGGTCTATAGATCAACATATTGTTAATTTTACCAAAAAATATGGTGAAAAGGCTTGGGCATTGATTATCTTCTCTTGTAATAGGTTAAAGGAAACCCTTCATACAATATCTTATCTGTCATGGATCAAAAGGAAACTTTAAAAATATTTTTCTTTGTCACAGATGGAGAATAATCATTTATGAATTTTGATCAAGATCAAAAGCAATCCCTCACTATTTTTATCCCAAGTAAATTTTCTAATTATTACAACATTATAACTATATACAACTTAAACTCTTTCTTGCTCACACTAATGAACTAAAACTCAATGCATATTATACCGTACACGTAATCACTCAAATGCTCTTTTTAAGCTCAAGGCTCTTAATAAACCTCTAATATGCTAAAGGTTCTTCCCATAACCCAAGTATGGTCTATTTCTAGCCAATACTAATTCAAATAGTTATAAGGGAGAATTTATCCTTTATGTATCTTTTTGGACCCATCATTGGCTAATAGATCGTAATCCTTCGACTAGCTAATGAATTTGCTCTAGTTGATCGACAATTAAACCAATATATAGTGTCTTGATAATGAACAATCTAACTTATGTGCAACGCCAAAAAAAAATATTCATATACTAAGTCATCCAAACCTAAATTTTGGATAACGAATTATAAAGTGTCGAACCTTTTTATATTTTTCACTTTAGTATCCAATCTTTTAAAGTTTTCAATTAAGTGTCCAAACTTGTAAAAGTTATCAACTTAGTTGAAAACGTCATCTTTGTTAACATGTTGTTGATTTAGTTTATAGAGCACGTGAAAGATGGGGAGATGTCTAATTTTTAAAGGTTTGGACTCTTAATTGAAAGTTTTAAAAGATTGGACACTGAAGAAAAAAAAACTAAAATAGTTTGTTACTTTTTAATTTGTTATCCCTCCAGGTTCCTTCAAAGATTAAGAATTATTTTCTTTGTCAAAAAATTGATTTAAAATTATATTAAAAATTTTCCAAAAAAAATTGTTTAATGATTAAAAGTATTTTCTTTAGAACATTCTCAAATTTTCTCTTAATTATGACAAAGTATACGCAATATCCTTACATGAAAATAACCTATTATTATTATTATTATTATTATTATTATTATTATTATTATTATTATTATTATTATTATTATTATTATTATTAT
>JAOTAX010000006.1:6077163-6095616 GCA_025629825.1 Erythroxylum guanchezii | reverse complement strand
TTATTATTATTATTATTATTATTATTATTATTATTATTATTATTATTATTATTATTATTATTATTATTATTATTAGCCTTTATTTATTAAAACGACTAAGATAAATTAACAAAAAATATTACGATTATTTGTTATATCTTAAGGTGCTTAGTTCTTCCTTGTTCTTGTTTCTTCACTTAAATTTTCTTGAAACTCTCTTGAAATGCAAATGTGCCCCACTTTACTCATTTGCTTTATCCTTTGATTACTCAGTTGATTAAATTAGCTCCTTCCCCTTTCATTGAAATTAATATTTCATATATTAACTTACTAATATTAAAAAGGTTAAAAAGTATTATTAGTAACATGTTTTATTATTATCAAAATCGTAAGTTAGAACCTCACTTGATCAATCAACCTAGTTCAATAGAGAAATTTAGGGCAATTCATCACTTATAGGCATAAAATGGAAGGAAGCAAGATGGAGAGAGTAAATAGGAGAGGAATTTCAAGCTTATGACCTTTGTGATATGATCAACCTCCAAATTTAGCTGGGAATGGAATGATCAACACGATAGTAGGTCAAGATCTAATGATGAGCATATCTCAAATTATAGTCCTTCAGAGGTTAATCAAATGAAGCAAAAATTGTAAACCAACTAACAACTAAAAGGCAGAAGACGGAGCCCATATCATTTGAATTATAAGATACAAGCTTGCAAAACCTTAATACATATAATTCTATATATATACATATAATATATAATTATATCATCTTAGTGGTTAGTCTAATATTTATTCTTTAATCATAACAGGAAGATCTATTTTCCCTTAAGAGAAGATATGATCCAGTCTAAACTCGATCAAAGGGAAATACTTTGGATGAATTTATTGTGATTTAAGTCTTATTGCTTTAAAGGCCTCATGGAAGAGAAACACATTATAGCTGCCATTATCCACTAATACTTGCTTAACTTCAATTTTGTAATGTTCACTTCAATGACCATATTGCCTTTATGGGGATTACACTGGCCTAACTCATCCCCTTCAGTGAATACTATTTTCCTTTACGTTCCTATGTTTCCCACATTTGCAGTGTTGTCTACTTTTTAGGGATGTATTTGGGAGTTATGTAGATAACTCAATCTCATTTAGGAGAATGTATCCTTATGCAATTTATTGAACTTCTTCAAAGGTATGGAATCTATCCATATAAGATTGATTTCTCTCAAGCCCTTTCTCAAAAGCAACTATAGCGATAGAGGTGCTGAGATTTGACTTTTTTTTTTCTTCAAGGTTGAATCGTCATGTGAGATCCATAAGGGTCTCAGCATAACTTCCATATTATTTTAAATATTGTTACCAAACAATGACATCTGATTTATTTGCTGGAAAAATAAGCCTTGAATATGTTTTTCAATTGTATAAAATTCGCTTTTGAGCTTTGTAAGAAGTGTTTGGTACTAGTATCTTATTGGCCTCGTCAAAGTGGAAGAAAATTGGGCACTTTATTACGTTTATCGCCCTGTGTGGATCCATCATCTTCCTAAACCATATAGTCTCTAAAGTATGTCATTAAAGTTTCCAGCAATATGTTTTTCGTGAAAGGAATGTCAAAATTAAAACACGTGTGCTCTTAGTCTTACTTACAGAACACATCAGATGATGTTAGTATGCGCTAGTGTGTTGCAAGTAGGGTTGGAAATTTTCTCTTATTCCCCGACCTTTCCCAACTTTGCTGGTCTACCATGGTAGACCTAATCTTGTACCAGTTTTGATTGCCATGTACTCTAAGGTGATTTAGAACTAAGCTATTAAGTCATTGCGGGTGTGGGTCTGGACTGGAGGGTTACTATTAAGGTTAGTTGTCGTTGAATGCTTATGAGTGTTATTGAAAGGCTTATATAATCGAAGTTGGGAGGTGGTTCTGCGAGTAGATGAGGCAGTTTATTGGTTCCATATTTTGCTAAAAGAAAAAATGCCGCCCTATGTTCAATGACAGTTGTTTCGTAAGATCTAATCATAGTCCAGCAATAGGTGTCAAATACTGTACTCTTGGTTGGTCCGAAAAGAGCTTTAGTTAGGTTTGAACTTTGAAGTCAAAGTCTACAATGGGAAGACCATTGGGATTTATGATGTCTCAGCGTGGCATAGAAATTGATCCCTAATAAAATAGATGACATCATTAGAATGCCCTTCCCAAGTCAATAAAGGAAGTACAAAGATTGACAAGGAAAATAATCTGCATAACACATTTTCTATCAAATTTATAAGCAACTGCCTCCTTTTTCCCTTAATCTTAAAAAGCCAAAGGAGTTTCTCTAGACCGAGGAATATAAGCAGGCGTTTTCGCATGAAAATTTATGCCCTACTTTCATGCTCATATGACTAACAAACTTGTCACTTCGACGGAAACATGATAATCTAAAATCGTTAGAAAGGCTAGTCAAGTGGTTAATAAAGTTTGAACGAGTTTGATAGGCAACACACCACTACCATAATGCATATGCCCGAACATCTATAGATTTCTCTAAGAATATACCCTATGGGAATGACATGTTAAAGCAATCACATTCACTTATTAAGGCATCTTACATAACACAAGTATTTGAGAAGATCAAAACTTCCCATTTTATTCGTAAATATGAACATACATTGTAGCATTACAATACATAATCCATATATATATATATTACCAACAACATCTAATAGTTTGCTACTCTTTATAAAATGTTTTACATGAAGTGGAATGTTACACCAAAATATCCTATCTAAATTCTTCAGTGTCAATTGGCCGGCTTTTGAGTCATTCTTGCTCCAAAACACAAGTACTAGACTTCTACTTGATCTGCTTAGGAGTTAGAACTCCTTTGAACCTGAAAACAACATTGCAATTTTGATGAGTTTGCGAACTCAGTGATCAATCCATCATCCATGTGCTCACTCATATCATTACTCTTTAACACATATATAGTCTATTTTATCAAATATGTCACATAAATGAATAATTCACATCACATCACATACTTCATTGATTTCAACCATTTAATATTTCATCTCAGTTCAATGGGCATGTTAATTCAATTAGTCAATAAGGTATATCCATTCAATCATTTCATAAATTCCTAAGCTCGAGTCTTGCTTTATCATCACAACTTTTATATCGAGAAAAACTCCAATATTATTATGAAGATCTTAAATTTATCTTGAACCACTAAAGCGTGAAATGTTTTTACTATCAATTTAAAATTTCAGTCCAAATCCTATAGAGTTAGTATACATTACCTTCCCAAATTGCTTGTTCGAGGTTCGCTCCAACTTGGACATTAGAAGTTTAATATTATTTTTATATGCTCAAGTATTTATAATCCAAATATATTTAAACCATTAAATTGTTGGAAAATCAAGACAAGATCAGATCCCGACTGTAGCAGAATAATTATGAAACTTTTCCGTATTTTGATTTCCTAAAAACTAAGATCACTTTAATTATATCAAATGATTAACACATAAATCATAATGAAGTTTAAATCTTAATTCATACCTTATTCTGAAGTTTGATCATTTTCTTGTCATATCCTATGTCTATCTCAACCACTATAGTCGTATAAACGTCCGACCTATGATGTTATCCACAAAATAAGTTGAGAGAATTCTGTAACTCTTACAGAGAGGGTTAAGCAAGAAGTACTAGCTCCATTAGAGCTTAAGCTTATTTATAATAAGTTCTGAACATTTTAATAATTTAATTGAAACTAAATTCTAATTTCAATTAACTTTAATTAAAATTACAAATAATTCTAATTAAATACCAATTATGTTCAAATAAGATCTAATATCTCATATTGATCCTTATTTATTAAATATCTCATATTTAATCATAAAGTTCCTCAAATTTTACAAGTAAGTCTAACTTGATTAAAAAAACTTTGATCTTTTCAACCCATTCTTTATGTGAGATCCATTAGGTTTACATATATGTTAGCAACAATTATAAATTCTAATTCTAATTCATAATTAGAATTGGATAAATTAAAACTTCTTTTAATTTATCTTTAATTCTCCAATTAAACAATTTATAATCATAAATCAATATTGGTATCTAGCAACACTTCATGACCGCCCAAATATTTAAAAACGTCAAAATGATTTTGACTAACCTTTCCATGCATGATTTTTTGAATAATTCAATCATTTCATCATATTCCAATTAGACATAAATCATGAAATTAATATCTACTCTATTTTGAGTCCAACCATATTAGTTCTCCAATATTATCTATTGATTTAATTAATGACATTTGAAAACTATTTACAAAACGACATTATGCCTTGGCCAAAGATTTCCCGAATCAGTTAGTATTGAGAACAACAAAGCATTCTCCCTAATTACTTTAGAGTGATGAATCATATCTTAATTAGTCAACTACCTCAATATAGTTCATGTTACATCCAATGACTACCGACTGAACTACCCATAATTAAAATAGGTCATAAGTAGTATCAAAACATAGCAATTCTTATACAAGATAACTTTGGAGGTCTTAAGTCAAAGGATTACTTATATAATAATCACAATGAAAATTTCCATAGACATACAAGTAATATTCTAAATAAATTTCTCATATCAAGTCAGTTCAATGAGCTTGTTTTCTAACTAGCGCCTACATGTTTGATTAAGTATCTCCATACTTTAGCCTATGAGCTCGACTACTTCCTTAGTATACTAGTTTTTTTTATGTTTTATTAATGTCTAATCTTAATAGAACAATAACTAGGAACAATTTAGTGATAATATATAAATGCAATATGAATCTCATAATTAAAATCTTATCGTAATTTCATTAGCAATGTATAATTATCCCATGAACTATATCATATATAAGGATGACAATGAGCTGGACCAGGGCCAGGCCTGAGGCCAGACCAATCTTTAGGCTGTCAACCTAAGCCTAGGCTCTATTAGGCTAGGGCGACTCAAGTATGAGCCTAAGCTTGAGGCAGTTGACTTACTTTTTAATGAAAAATTCATATACATCTAAACATGTACAAGATAAGAATGATTTTAAATTATTTTATCGCTAAAATACAACCAATCAATTGATTTTAGGGTATAAACTAACAATCTCATTTGTACTAAGCCAATCATTTAACTATCTTATACCATATTATCATATGACAATTATACTATTGTTAGGACAGTGGCTTAATAAGAGAATTCTACAAGATTCTATATAATGAGCACTTTTTTAAACCTTACAACTCTCTTCTTAATTATCATCATAATTAAGAAAATTTTCCTAAATACATTTTTAAATCTTTAATGCCACCTTAGCTTTTTAGACATGCCTATTGACTCTAATGTTCCACAGTACATTATTGTCTTGAACAATGCAAGGAACTATATCAATTTCAATTTCATTAAAGAACTCATTGATTCAATTAATCATTTCTATTAGATGAAAATGTATTATGACTTAATTAGCAACCATTATTAAATTGGAACCTTTCCACTCTTGAATGATAGTGTATTAAGTAAATAGAACTTAATTAGGACTTACTTCGAAAGTTATGTCCTTATCATCTTGAGCTCAAACATTAACTTATATATTAAATAATAGATATCTTTAATACTTCACAAATATCTGATATCTCAAATACTAAACATCTTTAGTACATATCTATGTATTTGGACTTAACATGGGTTAACAATTTCCAATCTATCTTTATAGATCCAATTCCTAGAATTAAGTTGTTACCTTTTTATATCCAACAAGAGTTGTTCTTGGAAAATTATATTTTCAACAATTGAAAATTAGAATTATTGTTCTCTATGAGCATTATGTCTCCATATACTCCTACTGAAGTGAACAACTATATTCCCATTAACCTTCTTGTAAACATGATAACTTCGTAATCATCTCAAAACAAACTATTTTAATTCATCAAGAAAGTGAATCTTTCAATGTCTTGTAGCCTTTCAACTATGCATCAAGTGTATCAACAAAGACACTAGTTCTAATTGGACGTACAGTCATGAGATTTGAACTTTTCAAGTTTCATCTTACTCCTATTACGTATCTTGAGAACCATTCTCTTATAAGTATAGATTGAATCAAACAATTTGTAATTGATCTGTAAGATTATATTCAACCTTTTGGATATCTCATAGCCTTTTGTATCCAATTTAGTTCTAAACTTAATAGATAATATATGCTTCAACCAATAAGCATCACATCCTTGAATCATTAACTTTGACTCTTTTAAAGACTTAGCATTTCATATCTAAAATAAAATCTTACTAATTGATTTAAATGGAACTATTGAAGTTAAGCTATTATTCTAGGCATAATTATAAAAGAAATAATATTTTATCATACAATATCTCATCTTATATTTTCCTCCTTACATAAATCCGTACTCTTATGAAATTTTGTTGTGAATGTATTCACCAGAGAATCTCATTTCTTATAGATAACCGAAACTTTAAAGCTCATTACAATGATCTCATCTAAGTGCTTCAGCATTCTCAATGCTTAATTTCTACTTAGATTTAAACAATTTAAACATTTTAAAGTTTTAAATCAACATTTCATTTAATACATATGACTATATCATATAAATTCATTAGTAATCTATTGAAATATGAGTATCATCCTTTTATGAATTATTATTCCATCTAATATATCACATGTATAAATTTAATAATTCAATACCATCATTATCTTTTTCACAAAAGGTTGATTTGGCTATTCTTCAACTTGACAAGTTTCAAAAGTTTCATGCAATTCATAATCAAAAGGATATAAATATCCTTATATGTAGCTTTATGATTCTTATTATGTTGATTTAACCAATATTTCATAAAAGAATAACCTTGGTTATCCAACTTTTATTCTTGTCATTGATGTTAAGCATAAGCCTCCTTTGATCCAATATATACAAACTATTTGTATAAAATTAGGTTAACTACTTTTACTCAATAATCTATTTCTTATCATGCATTGAACATTATAATAATGTTGAATTTAAATTTTGTATCAAATACTCATAAACATGAACTAAAATGCATATGATCTCTATCATATCTTGTATAGGAAAGAAAATTCATGCAATTATTTTTTTTTCTAATAGCAACTTTTATCATACTATAGAAAATGCCTTTTATTGTCCATGTTTATGTTTTTAGTAGGATAAATTAATTGGAACAATTCAAACAAGGTATTATAACCATTCAACTCTACTTTTATGCAATCTCTTGCATTTTATTATCATAGTGTTGACATATATCTTTCATGTTCTTTTCAAAGTCTATTGTCAACTCAAAGTATTAATATATTTTTTCATCTATATGGTTTTGACATATCTCTAAAACTTTGACACCAAATCTTTAAGAGGGATTATCGCAAAATAATATAATGGCATACAATTTTCTATCTAACTTTGAGAACTCTTATCAAACAGATCCTAGGCTAAAGAAATTTGGTTCATTAGCTTAGTATCAACTATACTAAACAAGGTAAATTCCACTCAGGACAAAATAGAAAATTAATTAATTAATTATATGCCATGGGTCCCAAATGAGAATAGGACTTTAATCATATATTTGGTTGCTTTCACTATTTTATTTGAAATAATATCACTCACTACTATTTAGAAAGATTACTCTAATCTTTCTAGTGTGCTACGATCTCATTCAAATATAGTTGATTTTAAGTTTGCTTAACAAACTAACTAAACTTAAATTAGGTAGATAACAATTTTATCAATCACATCTCATGCGACTCCTAGATCTGTTACATGATAAATATTACGAAAACATATCTTATATTTTATTCCTAACCCTATCTCTAAATTTAAGTCAACATGAGTTTGCTCATCCAAATCCACAAATTTAGTTAAGTAGAACCCATCGCCATAAAACTAAACATATTCGGATTAAAGTGGCCTTGAGTTTGTTCAAGCCTAACAAGCACGCACCATTAACATCTACACCAGGCATTGTTCCCCAATCACCAGTTGTTGTCGCCTAATTGCACTACCAATTGTTGTCTCTTTTCATGCTCATTCGCATCGCACACTACTGGCCATAGGAAGCCACTTCACTGCTATATAGAGCTACCATCGTTCGTGGCTATCATGTCTGAACCTCCTTATTTTTGAATGCCATAACAACATAACTAGAACTATAGCTATTGTATAACTCTAGAAATTTCCAACTTATCTAAAATTCTAAAACTATTCAAGAATTTTTAGTTTTCCATATTGGGTCTCGATCTTTTGGGTTTTGAAATTATGTGCCTTTAAAGCTTATTAAAATTTCCATATCCACAAATTCTATAATATGCACAATTTGTTCTAGCGAAGTTTTAGAAAAAGAAAAACATTTGTATGTTTGTATTTTCATAATCAAGAATAAGCCTACGAGATTTTAATTAATTAATCTTAATATGCATTATACAAATTCATTAATCAATTGATATTTTATGTCTTGTTATTTTTAATCAAACCAATAATGATTAAGGGAATTTAATCAAATTATAGAACTGAAATTTGGCTCTAATCCTACTATTGGAAAATCAGGATGGGATCTGCTCCCGATCGTAGCGGAATAATTACGAAATTTTTTTCGTATTTTGACTTCCCAAAAATCAAGATCACTTTAATTATATTAATTGATTAACACATAAATTATAATCAAGCTTAAATCTTAATTCGTACCTTATTCCGAAACTTGATCATTTTCTTGTCAAATCCCATGGACCGTTTCTAAAACTGATCTATCTTAACTACTGTAATCACACAAATGTCTAGTTTCTAACGATATCTACATAATAGGTTGAGAGAACTTTATAACTCTTACAGAGAGGATTAAGTAAGAAATGCCAGCTTCATTAGAGCTTAAGACTATTTATAATAAGTTTTGAAAATTTTAGTAATTTAATTGAAATTAAATTCTAATTTCAATTAAACTTTAATTAGAATTATAAATAATTCTAATTAAATATCAATTATGCTCAAATAATATCCAATATATCATATTAATCTTTATTTATTAAATATCTCATATTTAGTAATAAAGTTTCTCAAACTTTACAATCAAGTCTAACTTGATTAAAAAAATTTTGTTCTCTTCATTTCGTTCTTTATTTGAGACCCATTAGGTTCCTAAATATGTTGACAATAATTATAAATTATAATCCTAGTTCATAAGTAGAATTAGATAAATTAAAGCTTCTTTTAATTTATCTTTAGTTCTCCAATTAAATAATTTATAATCATATATCAAGATTGACGTCTGACAATATATCATAACCATCCAAATATTTAGAAATGTTTAAATGATTTTGACTAACCTTTTTATGCATGATTTTCGTATAAATCAATCATTTTATCATACAATTTTCTGATTAGGCATAGAGCATAGAATTAATGTCTACCCTATTTTGAGTCCAATCATATTAGTTTTTCACTATTAGTTATTGATCAATTAATGACTTTTGTAAACTATTTACAAAACATCATTCTACCTTAGCCAAGAATTCCCCGAATCAATACTAATCGAGAACAACTGAACATTCTCCCTAATTATTTTAGGTTAATGAATCATATCTTGATCATTCAACTACTTTCATATAGTTCATGTTATATTAAATGACTACCGAATGACTTACTCATGATTAGAATAGGTCATAAGTAGTATCAAAATATAACAATTCTTATACAAGATAATAACTCAAGTCAAATGATTACTTATACAATCATCACAATGAAAATTTCCATACACATACAAGTAATGTTCTAAATAGATTTCTCATATTAGGTCAATTCAGTGAATTTGTTCTCTGATAAGTATTCACACGTTTGTTTAAATATTTCTAGACCTTAGCATATGAGATCGACAACTTCTTTCATAAGAAAAAATATAGCATGTGATAGTCTTCCTACGTTCTATTAATGTTCAATCTTAATAGAACAGTGACTATAAACAATTTAGGAATAATGCATAAATGCAATATGAATCTCATAATTATAATCTCATCATAATTTTGTTTGTAATGTATAATTATCTTATGAACTTTATCATATACATCTAAACATGTACAAGATAAAGAATATCTTTAAATCATTTTATCACTAGACCATAACCGATTTGATGTAAGACAGAAACTAACATAAAAATCCCTTGTCATATTATAAAATTCACGAAAAAATACAAGTCCAAATAACCAATATCTTCAAAACAATATACGTATATGATCAATAAAGTTGTATATATACACATGTATATATATATATAACTCCCCGTGTTCTTTTAGGCGCCTACCTCTTGCATTTCTAATTACTTGTACATTTTATATTTTGGGTGCCTCACGTGGTTTTCTTAATTAGAAAATTACTTGGTAAAGCTATCAATGTAGACACGAAAGGCATCTGTGCGCGTATAGCCGCACATTCAGCACCAATAAGTAACAATTGTTTGTTTTCTAGTTTATGCAAGTACCCTCTCTTTCAAAACATTAGATAGTTGTTGATAAGATGGCTTAAGTGGTTGGAAAGCTCTTTTAAAGAAGTCATTACTCATATCACATATGTTCTAAAAATGGACATGCTGGCTTCCAAGTTGTGGAAATGTCTTAGAAAATCCAAAGAACAGCTCTACAACGAAAAGATGCTCCAGTTTGTATATTTTAGCCAAATCTTGAAACTCCTATCAATCCTCCCACTCTGGATAGACTGCAACTAGTAGGTTCCTTACTCTTTGTTCCATCCAATCCCATCCCAACAAACGTTTAGCCTTATTGTTTTTTATTTTCAAATTCATTAAAAGAATTTATTTGTTTGAGTTTGTTTTGGTTACTTTTAGTTTTCAAAAGATAAATATTAAAATTTGATTTTAATTTTAATTTTAATAATTTAATTTAGTATGAACTAAATATATATTTAATTTTTTAGTATTAATAATAAATTAAAACTATGAATAATTTAATTTAATATTATATATTTAATCATTTAGAATTATGAATAATTTATTTTAATAATTCAGTTCAATTTTTATAATTTTAATTTAATAATGATTATTTAAAATATATTCAAAATAAATAGAACTTTAATTTAGTAATTGAAACATAAAAATTAATTTATAAATGAAAATCAATTATTATTTATTTTAATAAATATTTAATTTTTATTGATAAAAATTAAGTTACTTTGAAATGTTATCTAATATATTATTATTATATAACTATATTTACAGAACAAAATTTTTATATTCTTAAAAAAGCAAAAACTAAATCAAAAAATTACAACATTTACTTACCCTTACTTTGCTTTTGTTTTATTCAAAACAATGGACGTTTTTAAACTTGAACGGAGAGCTTATGCCATGTTCAAAATTTTACTTTCTTTTACATTTTTTTTCTAATTCCTTTTCAAGCGATGCGATGGATAAATAAAATGCGACGGATAAACTTTAGTTTTGAAATATTTGAATTTCGTCTAATTTTAAAGTATCGTAATTCCAAATTTTACATATTATTATGTAATTTCTGAGAGAAAAGCAAATAGTGTATCAAATTTGTAGGAAACTTGGAGACCTTACATTTGGCCAATCATAAAGAAAACAACACATTATATAGTACAGTACCACTTAGGTCCAAATAATAAGTAAAATACTCCCACGTGTGATTTCATTATTTATAAATATAACATATACTTTTCTCTTTTCTCTTTAATAACGTTCGCACGCACAGAGGCATTTTGATTGAGCATTGAAATATATATATATATATATTATTGTAGACGATAAGCCAGAGCAAAAATGTTATTATAAATAAATATAAGTGACAAAGGAGAGAGGGGGGACCTAAGCTAGCAGTTGACACTTGACAGGCTGTTATCCAGCTGTATTCCAACAATAGCACTCCTCTTCACTTCTTGCTCCTATCTACCTATCTACCCTCCCCCTCCCCTATACACACACATATATACATAAATAAAGATAATTCATTTTTTCTATGGTTGAATTGAATACTCTTTCAAGATCAACACTGTTCCACACCTAGTCATGTCCTCTCTTTGAAATTCCAATCCCTCTATCTGTCTCATTTGACCATGGATCCTTGCCCTTTCGTCCGTCTGACGGTGGGCAATTTAGCCCTCAAAATCCCGGTTGCTTCTAAACCCGCTCGCTCCGCCGTTCATCCTTCTTCGTCCCCATGCTTCTGCAAAATCAAACTCAAGAATTTTCCTCTCCAAACCGCCCCCGTTCCCTACATTACTCCGGACAACAACAGTCAGTTCCCCTCCGACGGAACATTGGCCGCCACTTTCCACCTATCCAAGTCCGACTTAGACCGCTTTGTTTCCAAGTCCATCTTCGCTGTAAAACTCCACCTCAAAATCTCCATCTATACCGGTCGTCGCGGCACTACCTGTGGGGTGAATTCCGGTAGGCTCCTCGGCAAAGTCAAGGTGCCATTGGATCTGGCGGGAACGGAGTCTAGAGGCTGCGTTTACCACAATGGGTGGACTACCGTCGGTAGAGAGGCGACGAGTAAAGCCCAGTTTCACTTGAACGTTAAAGCTGAGCCTGACCCCAGATTCGTATTTCAGTTTGACGGCGAGCCCGAATGCAGCCCGCAAGTGTTCCAAATACAAGGCAATATCAGACAACCCGTCTTTACTTGCAAGTTCAGTTTTAGAACCACTGGCGACCCAAATCAAAGGTCCAGGTCGGTTAATTAATTAATTATGCTACATTTTGCTCTTTAAGTTTCAAATTGATTTGGCTTTCTGTTCTCCGAAGTTCTGAACTGTAATACTATTTTGATCTGTTCACGTTCAGGTCATTGTTAGAATCCGAATGGAGCAATTCTAAGAGGAGCTGGCTGAGTTCATTAGGTAGCGAAAAGGAAAGAGCAGTTAAAGAACGAAAAGGATGGTCCGTAACTGTCCACGATCTGTCCGGTTCACCAGTAGCTGCGGCTTCGATGGTGACGCCCTTCGTGCCTTCGCCCCGCTCGGACAGGGTGAGCCGGTCGAACGCCGGTGCATGGCTGATTCTCCGCCCGGGGGACGCCACGTGGAAGCCGTGGGGCCGATTAGAGGCTTGGCGCGAACGCGGCTCCTCTGACGCCCTCGGTTACCGGTTTGAGATAATACCTGAAGCCATTGGAGGAATGGGAGCCGCCGGGATTGTGTTGGCCGAGTCCACTCTCAACGCGTGCAAAGGCGGGAAATTTGCGATTGATCTCGGCGGGGGGTCAGCTTCCCCGGCGTGTAGTCCGAAGGGGAGTGGTGACTTCGGATACGGGCTCTGGCCGTACTGTATTTACAACAGAAGAGGGTTTGTGATGAGTGCGAGCGTGGAAGGCGAAGGAAAGTGTAGTAAGCCCGGGGTTGAAGTTAGCGTGCAGCACGTCAACTGTACGGAGGATGCTGCTGCTTACGTGGCACTGGCTGCTGCCGTTGATCTGAGTATGGATGCTTGCAGGCTTTTCTCTCAACGGCTCAGGAAGGAGCTTTGTCAAGACCACCCCTGACTTGCGTCGTTGGCTAGTAGCTTTTTTGGGTGTTTTTCTTTTAATTTCTGAAACATTGATTTTTCTGGATGGATGGATTTTATTTTTGCATTCCATCTCAGCGTTTTTAATTAACTTTTTTTTACTGCTAACTGTTTATGTACAGTGAGAGAGGTTAGGACAAATATGAGTAGACAGTGTGGCTTGTGTTATTGCCCATTTGCAGGGAATAACAAAAGTTCGTTTTCTTTCCTTGTTGTAATTAGTGACTCTACATTTCTGCTTAATGTTAGCCCATTTTTACGAGGATTAATCAGTTTTGATTCTAATGTTAAGGCATGTAAACTGCTTGTTGCCAAGAAAGTGTGGAGATTTGTTGTCTTTGTCCCTAGTCCCTTTTTTGTTTCCTTTTAGTAATAAGCAGTTGTGTTGTTGAATCAGCTGTTGATTAATTTTAACGGTCAAGTTATCCCAGTTAATTTAAAACTGAGAAAGTACATGAACTCAACTGAAAGGAGAGGGAAGGTTGCTTGTCTGTGATCTGGTCTTGGTCCTGGTTCTGGTCCTGGTTCTGGGTCTGGGTCTGGTCCGTGCACGTAATTACTGACTCATATTTGTAGAATTTAATTTTATGAAATTGTTGGTGGATGACAGCTGTGAATGTAATATTTTCTCTTTTTTAATTTCCAACTGACGTTGGCTAATACATAAGCAAACCTATATCAGTATTTGTTTGGGAGAGAGGATTCATGATTTGGCAAGACTTTAGGGGCGGGCTAATGTAGTCACTAAGATAAGCTAACTTTAGACTAGAATTTAATCAATAATTATTATTGTATGCCCACAACATGAGCTGGTCCAAACTGCTGCTATTATTCATTGCTATACACAGTAAACAAATTTGAACATAAAGATATGTGGAAGGGGTTTGGCACACGTGTTGGCAATGGTCCAATTACATTTCTGCTATGATACCATGCATATATTAGTTCAATGCCCATATAGATTCCATTGAACTATGTTACGACTTATGAACGCTGAATAGAGGATTTTTTAAAAAAAATTAAAAAGGAAGTTGATAGAAGCAGACAGAAAGAAAACTGTGTGCCAGACCAAGGATTTGGAGTCTTGCTGGTGACTAAAACGCTTGATATGTGCGGAGTAGTGGTTCCTTCGGCTCTCAAAAATTTCAGGCTCACTCACGGTCACCGCCAAGAATTGTCAGGCTTTTTTGATGAAAAAATGAGGTGTAAGGAGTTGCGTTAGCGTTTGGGCGGTGTATCGCTGTCACCAGCGATTAGGGCGCATGTGGGTGATGAATTGGGGACCAAAGCAACTATTTAGACACTAGAGAATCAGGAGTTGGAGCTTGTGCCTACTAGCTCTCTGCCCCACTCGTTCCCTTTATGGTTAAAGCAGACTTTGTTTTCTTCAATCTTCCTTCAAAAACACTACAAACTCAAGTGTGACCCATGTAATTAATGTAAAAAAGATCTAAAAAAAAAATTTAATAAAGGGTAGGATTCACGGGTATGGCTTTGGACAGGATCCAAAGCTTCCTAATTGGTTGTGGCTAGGGCCGATTCTTTGGATGTAGACTTTTTGACTCTCAGTACCTTTTCACTGTACTGTACTATTGCTAGAGAGCGGGTGTTTGAGTTCAAATGTAATAGCTTATAGCTCTACTTTGTTCTGTAAAACTTGGCCGATTACCAATTCGCAACAATTGATCGTTCTAAAATATGTTCATTTGTTAAATTTGAATATGGATAGATCTCTTCTACCATTTAATAAAATTAAAAACAAAACTCTTTTTCAAACATTAAATTATAAGAGTTTCTTGAAGAATTAAAAAAACAATGTCCATATCTTTTATACTTAAAAAATGAATAGAATATACGAGTCAAGCTGAATTGCTGGACCATACATTTTCACCTGCCAGGTTCTTGAGTCTTATTGTTTGTTTAAATCCTCAATTTGTGGAGGCTGGGACTGGGAGCTAATCTGAACTTGGAACCTCAAATTTCATCATTCATTAAAGACTATATAAATAATTATTATTATTATCTAGGTGCGTATTATATTAGCTGGCAAGCCAGGATTTCTTTACTCAGCTGACGCGCGTGCATGGAGGAGGAGAAATGCTTGTAGGGAAGGCAACGCCTGCAATTAGCTGATTTTATAACAAAATATCAGATCAACACGTAAAATATTAAGATGTAGGCCAATCAATTTTTGTTTTTATTTTGCTACTCTCCTGTCCACAGGTTCGGTGCTTTTTTAAGGCAATGATCATGTGGTGCCAAGAGACACTGACGTACCTAACACTCCTAGCAGCCCAAACCATACGGACCAGAAACATTTTATATTGTTGAATAATCACATTTAACAGCTAATCACACTGTTGGAGATAACAGAATCATAGTACGAGCGCTGTCATTTGCATCTTCAGGTTTTGTAATGATCTCAATAAACCAGCGACGTTGACAACATTGAGAACCCAACATAGGATTCCAATTGATCAGCCTAGTACTGGAGAAATCCTGCTAACGAGGTAGAGAATTCAGGAAGCGAGCATCTTGGCTCTTGGTACGACGATATATTAAAGAAAGATAAGTTATAGCCTTATAGGCATTGAGACATAAATTAGTATTGGGTATGCCCAGTGCCCGGTGGGCTCGGGATGAAGGAAGGAAGGAAGGGAAAATGAAATTACTGACAACTTTTGTTTCAGATTCTGCGGACTGCACTGCCATTCTGGACTGGCTCCATAGTACATACACATTTGAAGCTATACAATAAAAACTCTATATGATTGTCGGGTGATTGGTTCAAGCTGCAAGCCATGTTTAAACAGATTATCTCTAGTTTTTAGACATGTTCAGCATAGGAATCGAATGAAAATGGGTTTGCCTTTGGAGTGTTTGTAAAGGGCATTAAGTGGGAACCATCCACGAAATAGGATAGGACTCTTCTTAACATGTGATGACTCTACCAATGAACATGAGTAACGTAGTGTTATGGAAGTAATTCCGGGGTTCTTTACAAGGCTCTATCTATCTAGCATTGAGTTACGTCTATATGCATGAAAAAAAGGATAAAGTAACGTACGAAAGCACAGGAAAGGAAGAGAACAATTAAAAATAAAATAAAATAAGAACTATTTCCCTTTCGTAAATACCTCTCTCACATGTTTAGTGGAAGTATAAACATTTCCTATACGCAATAGTTTTGAATTATTAATTCCAGTTACTCAAGAACCATGCCGAAGAAGGGACCGTGGTGATAATCTTGAGAGAAGAAATAATCTTTTAGTAAGTGGGTGTAGAATTAGAGAGCTTGAGATAACGTCCGATTGTCGAGAGCTTGAACATGCCAGATTTACCCGAATTGAAGTGCTTTCACGAAGCTCTCAAGTTTAAGCTTTTCATACTGTAAGTGAATATCATCACTGAGCGAATCGAAGAGGAGGACCTGTTAGATGGGTCCCTCTCACATAGAGGGACACTATCTTTGAATGTGATTAGCAAGACAGGCACCTACTAATGTTATGTTGTTTTGGTTGACGTCGCAATATGCAGTATTTGTTGATGTTGTTTTTGTTGAAAGGGACTTCAACAACTGTAGCTCAACAACTACGGCAGACAGCTGCAAGCACGCGGTAAAGTACCTATATAAGGCACTCTCCGCTTTTAGAAACAAGTGATAGAAAATAGAGAGAAAGTCAGAGCAAATTAAATGTTTTGAGGTTGGGAAAGATATTCCTAAAGGGTTGGTGAGTGACAAAATAGTGAGTTAGTATTTTTAGGTTGGGAAACACCTTGTGAGCCACTATTTTGGTTTTATCTCTGTATACCTACTATTTGTCGTAATGGAAGAAATATTTTGAGTTTTGTCCGTGGACGTAGCCCAAAGTTAAGGGTGAACCACGTTAAATATTCTGTGTCCATTTTGCTTATTTTGTTTGTCCTTTTCACAAAATACACCCGCTGCGCCCAACAAGTATTATCAGAGCTGTGTTTTCATTGGAGAAATTTTTTGAAAAGAAGAACATCACCGGGAAGAGAAAATTCCAACGATTTTTTTGGTGTGATCCGTTCGAAAAGTTGACGTAAAACGGAAAAAGTGATGAATAGTACTTTTACGTTGTTTTAATTAATTCGTAAGGTGACGCACTGTGCAGCAACAGTAACTAGGTCCTACGATACTATTTGAGGTGCTATTAACAGTTACTATTTATCGGGCCTGCGACACTATTCTAGTGGGGTCCGACGAGTACTATTTACAAGTTATTATTAACCAGGTCCCACGGTACTATTCCAGTGGGGTCCTACGACAGTATTCTGATCCCGTGATGAAAATTTAGAAGATATTTTTTCTACCAAAATTTGACGTCCTGGTTCCATATGTGAGGTCGGTTTTCTCAAATTTGGCTTAATTTGGCAAATGGAGGTGAAAACGAGCAAAATGATTAATCTGAACGGTATGAACTACCGTATATGGCAAACAAAGATGAAGGATCTCTTGATGATTACAAAGATACATTTGCCGGTATTTTCAACAACTA
This sequence comes from Erythroxylum guanchezii, assembly GCA_025629825.1. NCBI lineage: Eukaryota > Viridiplantae > Streptophyta > Magnoliopsida > Malpighiales > Erythroxylaceae > Erythroxylum > Erythroxylum guanchezii. The sequence continues at coordinate 6,077,547 of JAOTAX010000006.1, read as the reverse complement.
AACCGGAGGAGATGTCCAACGAAGAATGGGAGTTCGAGCATGAACGAATGTGTGGTTATATTTGACAGTTTGTCAATGATAATGTGTACAATCACATTTGTAACGAGACTCATGCACGAACGCTGTGGAATAAGCTGGAGCAGTTGTATGCTTCAAAGACTGGCAACAACAAATTATTTTATTTGACACAATTAATGCAGGTAAAATACCAGGAGGGTACTTCTGTAGCTAATTATTTAAACAATATGGAAGGGATGGTTGATCAGTTATCAAAGATGGGCATAAAGTTTGGCGACGAGGTGATTGTTCTAATGGTGCTAGCTTCATTACCAGAGTCTTGGGAGACTTTGAAGGTGTCTTTGACAAATACTGCACCAAATGGCG
>JAOTAX010000006.1:6056205-6073311 GCA_025629825.1 Erythroxylum guanchezii | reverse complement strand
TAAAGACTTACACCATCTTTGATCATAATATAATCAAATCCTGTATAAGGAGTATGAAGCAAAAGATTATTCAATGTCATGATATGGTGTGATACCCCACTATTGAGTAGTCATATGGGAGTGTAGGTGGCTTTAAGTGAGGCATAGTGTACACACAATCGCAATAGAGTAGTACGTAGAGCTTGAGAACATATTGCAAGTATACGATGAGGATTAGATGGCAACAAGTCAAAAAATGGAGCATCACTTGCAATATGTGTCTGAATACCACTTCTATAGCATTATCTAAGATGTGGACATAATGTAGGACAATCACAATGATAAGCAATAGATTATTGTCCTTAATTATGAAAGGAGGTTTGGAATAATGCCTTAAAGGAAGATATGATTGACAAGATTGATTGCAGTATAGATTGACAAGATTGTTTGAAGTTAAAAAGGATAATGGGGGTACTCGTGATTCTTGAAGGGATGCCTCCTTGTTGATGGGTTTTTCATGAATTTCAGTAAAGGAGAGGTTTTTCACAAGTATTAATTGTGTTGACAATGCCTTTTTATTTGACACCAAGATCATCAAGAATTTCCAAAGAGAGCAAGTTTGTCGACCCAATTCTTGATAAATTGCATATAGTCAAAGGTTGTCTTAGAACTTTTGACACAATTATTCAATTGATCCTTGATTTATTTAGTGTGACCAAATAATGATTTGGCATAGGTATTGATTAAAGTGACTCAGGCCTCTTTAAAGGTGGTAGTGTAAGTAAGAGGTTAGATATTTAGAGAGAGAGCACTACAGTGTAAGTAAGAAGAGGTTGGATATTTGGGGCGAGAGCACTAAGGAATGTACTAAAAAGAAGACAATTTTATTGTTTCCATAAGTAGGTTAAATTTGGAGTCGGATTAGAATATGACAAGGATGGAACTATTTAGAATTCCATAAAGATCGTATTCTTTTAATAGCCTTCAAATTTAAAGGTTCCAAATGATGAAGTTGGTAATAATTAATTTTTTGATGATTGAAATATTAATGATACCAAGAAGATTATGTATTTCTTAGGTATTTTAAATAATGATATGGCTTTTTCTTTGAAGCGCTAAAAGAAAAGTTTGGATAATTATAAGAGAAAGAAATGAGTCAAAACTATGAGTTCAATATCTTAAAATATTAAAATAATGACTTGATTATATTAAATAAAGATAAGCATATATACAATATAAAATCGAGATAATTTCAACAATCATATATTTTAAATTTTAATATTTACCTAAATTTATTAAATTGTAATTAATTTAATTTCTAAATCTGGATAACTGCCCTAATTTTAGGATTTACTCTCAATTCAAATTATTTTTAAAGTTGAATAAGATATTTACTAAATGATTAAATATTTAAATAATTAATTTCTCTCATAGTGATTGAATAATAACTGTAATCGATGTTCTGATTACCTTCCATTGATGTTAGTTCTAATTCATGTTTTGATTGCCCTCTTTTGAAACTCTTCAGCTTGTATACATGCACAAGTTTAGTTCATTTTGCTGAGTAGTTAATGAGGATTCTATTTATATATTTAATGGAACGTTGTACTTGATTTTCATTTTGTATCGCTCTGGAATTACCAGAAAGAAAATTCAAAAGCTTTATAACAATTTTCACTTCAACATCTTCTGTTCCTACGAGTGATGAATCTCTCTGTGTCTCATTCACCTTTTTCCCACCTTTAGCACTCAAACCCGAGACTGGAGATTACATGTGGAGGCAAGCTTCTGTCCAAACGAGCCTAGGCCCCTTGGAGAAAAGACAAGGTCGAGTTTGGTCCTCTTACATCCTTATCTTGAACTAAGATGACATGCATACAGGCAGACATGAATTAAAATTCTTTCCAAAACGCATATACAGATGTAATCCACATGTGCAGATCGTACCTGATTTGTTTTCCCTGTTAAAATCTTTTGAAAGTTTTTTTTTTTTTTTTTTTTTTGTCAATCACGGCACCTTTTCAGCTTTTAATGGTATTTATAGAGTAGCTTCTCAACTGTCGAGAGAATAAACAAGAGTGTTAACTCTCTAATGCTTATTAAATAAAAAAACATTAGGATTTTAGAATTTGTATTAAAATTAAATTATTAATTACAATTAATATTGTACTCTAATTGTAATTAATTTAATTTTAATAAAATCAATTATCTCATATTTGATCCCTAAAGTTTATTAAACTTTATAATTAAGTCCAATTTAATTAAAATTAATTTTTTCTTTACAAGGTGCTCTTTAATATGACTCATTAGGTTCCTAATATATTAGCATTGACTATAAATTATAATTCTATTTCACAATTAAAATCAGATAAAGCTCATTTTAATTTATCTTTAATTCTTCAATTAAATAATTTATAATCATAAATTAAAATTGACGTCTACCAATATATCATGACCATCTAAATATCAGGATTGTCAAAGTGGTTTGACTTAACCTGTCCATACATAGTTATAATATATCATTTTATCATTTTATCATCAAATGCTCCAATTGGACATAGTATGGATATAGTGTCTACACTTTTCATCCAGTCATATTCGTTCTTGCTAATTAATATTTGATTTATAATTGATATTTAAAAATGTCTTTTCAAATGTCAACTTACTTTGGCTAGAGAATTTATAAATCACTACTAATTAAGAACAATAAAATATTTACTCTAATTACTTTTGAGTAATAAATTCTTTATTGACTTCCTCAACTATCTCTGTATAATTCATATTGCGTTCAAGTACTACCGACTGAGTTATCTTAGGATGGTTCATAAATAGCATCAAAACACATCAATTCTCATACGAGATATCTTGATAATCTCAAGTCTAATGATCAATTATAAGAAAATTCATAGACACATAAGTAATATTTTATTTGGGATTCTTACAATCGGTTCAAGGACTTATTCTCTAATAAGTACCCACACATTAGTTTAAGTATCTTTATACCTTAATTTATGAAATCAATTACTTTCTTCGTAAGAAAGAAACACATCATGTACAAATTTTACCGTTTAAATAATATCTCGTCTTGATCAAATTACAACTAGGAATACTTAGGAACAATGCATAAATGTAAATTAAATCTCACAATTATGATCTCATCATAATTTCAATTACAAAATAATTATTCCAAAAATTTTACCTTTAATATTAAAACATTAAATATAATTAACTTCATATTAAAAAATAAAGAACATCTTTTCATTAATAATAATATCATACATCAAATTACATCGAAGTGATTGACTTCATGGAATAAACTAACACCATCTGCATTCATTTTCCTTCATTTCTTCGAGCCTGAATTAATCATTTAAACGCTGGCCTACTATTTGCTGCGGCTTTTATTATCTTGTCCGAAGTTGGTATTACGAATATTCACTTTCTCCGTATTCATATCCCTCTCCCTGTCATCTACATCAGTGAGATCCTCCACTTCCTCGGGTTCTTCTTCCTCTGCTTGGTCATGCCCATCAATTTCATCATCTCCACCTCCTCTTTCCTCGTTTTCAGTTTCTTCAGATTTAATATCTTCAGTTTCTTCTTCCAATTCTTCATTTTGACTTTCAAAATTCGAGGCCATTTCCTCTCGAGTATGTAGGCCTTTCCTTCCAAGTTTTAAGATTTCATGCTCACTTTGCACTTCATCTGGTATCTTTTCAGAGCTATCTTTAAATCCTTCCTTCTTATCATAAGAGTGCTTAAGTTGGTTCACTAGCCATACAGAAGTTGCAAGCAATACAAATATTTGAAGAACATGCTTCACCTTAAGGCCTTTTGACCTCTGATTTCTACTAGGTGATGTCTTCAACATGGTAGGCTCCCTAGAAGAGTACATCTACTTCAAGCATCAGCAGCAATCTATTATTTCAATCTGAAGGTGGAATACATAAACAGAAGCAGGTCATCGAAAATTGAATGTTGGCGCTGTAAAGCAGAGACAATCTTTGATAAACAATTTTAAGTTCAGGAAGAAGTTACTGGATTTTAAAACAAGCTCATAAACAATTATAGGTACAAGAATTGCATTCCGGAAACAGGATCTTGCCCTCTGGGCTCTACTGAGTAGTGTGAATAGCTAGCGAGATGTTCAATCTTGGAGTCTACTATCTTCTGCTCCCCTCTAAGCCTGATCTTGCTAAAATTTACTGTGGATTGTTAATGCCACTTCCTTCAGAATTTCTTCTAGTGGGACAGGGTCATCAGGTCTCATTTATGACCCAATAGAAAACAAGTGATTTAGTTTCTTTTTCTAGTCTGTTGTCGACAACGCAATACCAGAGAAGATAAGATTATTACTCCAAAATATGTCTCTCTAAGAGTAACACCTGACTTGGTAAAATGCACATATGCTACCTGAGAGTTACCAGCTCTCGGAATATTCTGCTGGGCTTGTGCAACGAAGCATCTTCAACTACTAAAGCCATCCTCTATCAAGTCACTTACCGAAAATGCGGAGTTTATAGTTACCGTCTATAGAAGGAGGTCGTCCATCTTCTATAGTCTATCGACAGGTACCAAAAATGAGAAACATTAGGAGCTGGACTAACTAAAAGGAAGGTAGACGAAATCCCAACTGTAGCCATTGAAACGGTCAAAGCTGTTAACTCCAAGCAGAGAAACCAAATCTAGTCCCAGTAAGCTTGTCCAAAAATCTAAAGAGGGTACCAAAGAACCAATACCTACAACCTTTTCTCGGACAAGAGAACAAGCCACTAAATTCAAACTATGAAACCCCACAACGATACCAATGAAGGGAATGCCAATAAAAGATGATACCCAAATCAGTAACCTTATCATTTGTTCAAGGCATCAAGTATAAACACGAAAATGAACCCATAAAACAATAAAAGCGAACCATCCAACACAGCCCAAACAAACGAAGAAAGACGCATACAAATCAAGCGGAAAAAGAGGAACCGAAAGGAGAAGGGTGACTGGGACAGTACCTTGGTGAAAGCTGACTGCAGATCCCATAACAATGAATGAACAATCCAAACATAGAACAAAAGGATCGTTCTTTATCATTGATAAGGTATACGTGTGCAACAAGGTCTTTAATGAAGTGGGCTATGCAATAACAACGTTGTTCTCCAAAGAAATGGCTAGAAAGAATCAAAGAAAGCGCAGATATGCAACCACTTGGCCAAATATAGAAGAAAGGAGAACAGTAAGCGACTGAGCGGTTGAGGTCTGAATGTTATTTCTCTATCTCTCCATCTCGCTCTCATGCCGAAAGGTTTTTGGAGTCAGTCACTCTGACACTGCGCTACACAGAGACAAAGCATGTCGCAGTCTTACGTGTGACTGCTCAGAGTCTCGGACAAAGAACTGTCGGCGCTTAATTCTACACTTCTCTTATTTCCTATTCTACCTGGCACCTAGCACCAAGTTAATTTTCCTAATTACGAGGATCAGACGGCACCGTCTTTTGAGATTCATTAAATGTAGAGGTTAAAGATATTAACCGCATTTATGAACTTTGTCCGATCTCAGTTGCCTTACTTGCTCCCACATCTTCCATAGCATAGGCGTATTCCTGAAGATTTTACGGTCGGCAACGTAAATTTTCTGTCCTGTTTACTATGAAAGAGTAAACGCGTCTTTTCCCTTCTGAAAACAACACATCCAAGCTTAAACTCACCATTCAGTCACTTAAATTCTTTTGGAATTTATAAATTGTCTATTATTAGCTTTATGACTTTCACTTAGTTACTCAGTAGACTTTAGTTAGTTAGTTACTGTTAAAAACAATATGTAATTACGTAGTTTTCTCCGTAGCTCTTGTACTATAACTACAAAGGTTTTTCAAATATAAAACTTTCTTATTAAAGAATTAGTTTAGAAAAACATTTGTACTGCATGAGTAAATTATAATAAAAAGAATAATAAAATAACCAACTTTTAATTTATAACAATAATAATATGTCATTAATTCTATAATTAACAGTATTAATATGACATATTATATTAGAAAGATCGTTCAGTAAATGGCATATATATGGTAAATAATTTAAAGGTAAGATATTTTCTCTAATTTTACATTAATTATAAAATTTTACCTCCACAATCTTTAATATCAAAATAACATGAAACCGAAACTTAGGGGGTGGTTGATTTGTATGAGGAAATGGTAATAAAAATGGGAATGAATATAGTGAGGAATGGAAATAAATATTATCATTATAATTATAATGGTTGGTTAAGAGGAAGGAATGATTATCACTATCATTGATAGTGATTGATTTGTAAAAAATAATATAATTAATTAATTACAATAATTAATTAATTAGAATATTGTAATTAATTAATTAGAGTATTTTAATTAATCAATTAATTATATTGTAACTAATTATTTATTTATTTTTAATTAATTATAAAGTAATTAATTATAATATTTTAATTAATTATATTGTAATTAATTGTATTTTAATTAATTAATTAATAGCAATATTTTAATTAATTAGTAACAATATTTTAATTAATGAATAATTATATTTTCATTAATAATAATATTTTAATTAATTATAATGTAATAAATAATAATAATAATATTTTAATTTATTATATTGTCATTAATTATATTTTAATAAAATAATTAATTAAAATATTCTAATTAATGAATAATTATATTTTAATTAGTTATATTTTAATAAATAATAATATTATAATTAATTAATTACAGTATTTTAATTAATAAATAAATTATATTTTAATTAATTATTTATTTTTAGTTTTATTTTAATTAAATAATTACTTTCTATATTTTAATTAATGAATGAATTATATTTTAAGTAGTTATATTTTAATTAATTATAATGTACTTAATTAATTAATAATAATATTTTAATTAATTATATTTTAATTAATTAATTATATTTTAATTAATTAGTAAAAAGAGTCTTTAGTAAAGAATAAGCCTCATTTCTTTACTAAATGAGGGGTATGGAAAATTTCCCTAAAGTGAAATATTAAATTATTACCTCTATAATTATAATTAACAACCAACCACTCACTTTTTATTCCATACCTATTAATTCTTTCTCAAATTCATCAACCAAATGCCTCCTTAGCTCTATTGCATATGGCTAAACAAACTCGGAATGAAAAGCCTGAAAATATCCACTTGGATCTCTTCCCTCCCGCTTTATTAGCCATTGAATTGCATCCAAAAGTGAACAAGACATCGCCACCAAACTAGCTTCTATCCACTTTTGTAGTTCCAAGAAAAGCATTTGACAAAATATCAACTTGTGCTACAAAAGAAATTATTCCAAAGACAATGTGTAAACATGAACAAGAAATCGAAAGAACAGAAAAAGAAATGAACTTGAGAAGCGTGTCTTAAGGAGTGCACATGTAAGAGATGAGATTTATAGTGTTTGGTACAATCAATGGCGAGCATTAGAGGAAGTAGAGGATGGTCTATCATGAATGTCGTCACGCTCCTCATGGTCGCTGTATAGTCGAGTCGAAATGTGGAAACATGAGAATCCGAACGCAATCCCTGAGATCCCAGATTGGTCTTGATGATTAAATTGCGACATTTCGTAAGGATGATGATGAGCGAGTGTGATTACAGGATCTATCCAGGCGCGAGCAAAATTCATGTTACTACATCGAAGGGATCCCCTCTAAGTCTATATTTGATAGGGAGGTTATTAATGAAATTAAGTGGAATGAAATATTATTTTATTGTTTGGGAGAGAATTTATAATAAAATGTGATAAAATAAGATGGCGACAGGAACAATATTAAAGATATGTTAAATATGAATTTATCATTATTTTTTTTGGTTTTCTCACAAGGTCTTTAGGAGGGTATTAATAATGAGAAGATATTTTTAAACTATCCACTTCCAGACTAATCTCCGCTCGAGCTGGGCAAGGCTTTTGTGGGAGGCAAAGCTCTAACCTTAAGTTTTAAACAGTTACATACATGAAGGCGTTCAAACATGTGACCTCACTTAAACTAAAAGAACCCCTTACTAACTCGTCTGCGCACCCAAAGTTTGAATTTACCATTATTAACTAGCATCACGAACGTTTCAAGTCATCATTCTTTGGAATTGACTAATTTCAACAAGGTGACGAACTGACGATGCTGTAACCACCGTGAGTTGTCAATATTTTCTTTAATTTTATATTAATTATTTAAAATACAAAATATTTATCACTTAAATGATATCTGTTAAACAATTTTGTTGAAAATGGTATACTACGTTGACACTGTTAATTATAGTGTTAACAATATGTTATTATTGATATAAGTTAAAATTTTAAGCATTTTATTATTACTTTTAATAATTATAACTAGTATTATAAAATTTGATTAAATTTTAAAATGTTTATTGTAATTTACGTTATGTTTATTGGTATTTGAGCATTTCTTATGTTTTTAGTCATCAAATTCTTATTTTTCGTCCTATTTTTTTTTAATCTTTTGTAAAGAAGAGTTTCTGTGGAAAATACGTTTTCCAATCCCCATTTTCTTTATACAAACGAAAACCCAACTTTGATTCTTGAAAGTTCATTTTCGATGGTTCAACTGTTATTCTTGACCAAAATAAATGAGAATGCCTCTTTTCTTAAAGAGTAAATTCGAGTTTGTAGATGGTTCAACTCTACCACAAGAGGTAGCGAAAGCTTTTTATGTTAGTTGGAATAGTTGCAATACAATGACGATGTTTTACATTGCGCATTTAGTTAATCCTCATATTGCATAAGGTATTCTTTAGCATAAGACAACAATAGAGATGTGAAGAGACTTAAAAGAGTGTTATTATGAAGGTAATTACGTTAGAATTTCATATTTACAATAAGAAATATCAAGCTTGCAATACAGAAATTTTTTTGTGACAGACTATTTCACAAAGTTATAAGACTATAAGGATGAGTTATACAATATCAAGCTAATCTCCATTTATGAATGTATTCTACTTTGCAACTATATAAAGCATTGTATACACTTAGAGTTCATCATTAATTAAATTCAGTCATTAAGTTCTTGAGGGGTTGGAATAAAAATTTTATTTACAGTTAGATCATAAGATTTGTTGAAAGAACCATCACAAATTATAACAAAGATGTTTGATTTAGTAGTATTGTATGAAAGGCAATTTCTAGTACTTGAAATTTGAATGGGCTTAAAGCAACAAATTGTACCAAGACATTTCTTTAGTTAACAAAGTAAAGGAAACACAAATTTTGATGGTGATAAAAGATTTCAAGATTCAAACACGTTAAGATTCTATGATCAAAAAATTAAAAAAAAAAAGTGATTTACAATCATTGTGGATGTGAGTAGGTGCTACAAGAAGCATGGATATCTTTTAGGTTACAAGTATAAAAGGAAGCAATACGGAGTTGGATATGTTAATCAAGTATATGTTTCTATCTTTGATGAACTAGAGGGTTTTAACCCATAAATGAAGACAAAATTAGCATAGGATATGTGAAAAGAACATATGATCAATTGTTGACTATTTTAGTCATCAAAAAACAGTACAAACAATTACTAAATCTATGCAAAAACGTAACAAAGCAATTCAAATATTACAAAAAAAAAAACACACAAACAATTTTTGGAGTAGCTCATTCAACATCATTGATAATCAATTAATCTAAAACCACTGACAGTATGTGTTGTCTTAATATTAATAGTTGTTCAATTTTATCGTTAATTTGACTTACAAACATAAGTACTATTGGCAATATTAGTTATACTTTAACATATTTTACTAATTGTAGACTAGTGACCAATCACTTTCAAGCCAATAGTCAAATGGTTAGAGTCCTTCACATTGGGGAAACCATATTAGTAGAACATTAATTCTTACTAAATTGTTATATATTTCTCATTTTTCTTTCAACCTTATTTTAGCAAGTAAACTTAGTTATAGTTCTAATAGTATTTTACTAGTAAAACTTCACCAAATTGCATAATTCAAGATACAAAGTTTTTAAAGAGGATTGTCTTAGTTGAACGAGTTATAACATTGTATGAGATGGTTCAACCATATTATAAATTAGTTCAAGTAATAAGTTTAAGAGATAATATGATTGATTTATGGCGTTATGAATTAAGATACCTTCATTATTGAAGATATACATTTAATATAAGATGCATGATGAAATTCGAATCTCTTAATAAAAAATCAAGTATATCATTTACAACAAAAACTTTCATTTTATATTAGTAAAATAAAAATAAAATATTATTTTGATATTATACGCATTCACTTATGGGCTTTATTGGTTATTCCATATATAATATTTACTATTTCCTCTCCATATTAGATGACTTTAACAAATATAATTAGTGTTTTTTTTCATTTATAATAAGTTGGATGTAAGAAGTCTACTACAATCCTCTTGTTTTTATATGAAAAATTAGTTTATGCAAAGATGAAGATTATATGAAGTTATAATAGATTAAAATTTTCTTTTTCCACTTTTTATGCCTATCATGGTTAATATCAAATTTCATGTATGGAAACTCTTGAGCAAAATGCGATTGTAGAAAGAAAACATCAACATATTTTAAATGTTGAAAGGGCTCAAATTACAAAGCAACTTATGAATCAGCTTATGGAAAAAATGTGTTGCTTATGCAGTTTGGATGTATTACCTTTTTCATTATTAAATCAAGCAATATATATGCCCTACTCTTTAATCAAAATCTTTTTTTTCTTAATGCTTAATTTTTTTTTCTATATTTATGTTTTAGATCCGCTTTAGCTATCACGTACCAAGTTCAATCCAAAAGTTGAAAATGCATCTTTCTTTGTTTCAAGTTAGGAATCAAAGGAACATATATCGCTTGAATTATCATAAATTTCATGTTTATAGAAATGTTCTATCATATGAGAACGTTTTTCAATATTTTGAATTTTTAAGTTGTGAACCTTTTTCTATAACTTCACTACTAGCTTCTGTGATCATAGATGATGATATCCAACATCAAACTCTTCCCATTCATGCAATTGAAGAGAAGCAATCTACTCATAAAAAAAAAAAAATTTCAAACACTTTTCATAGAAGATTCACCAAAGTTATTCAATCTCTATCTTTTCTTAGAGACTATCATTTACTCTAATAGGATGTTCCATATTATCTTCTCCTCATTTGTTGTCCAATGTGTTTTCTTATCAATATTTATTTCTCTTTCATTATATCTATACTTTAAATATGCTCCTTCCATTGAACCAAAAACATATAATTAAGCAATTGAAGTGAAAGATTAGCAAAAAGCATGACTACATACACTAGTGCTTTAGAGACCAATCATATATGAAAACTGTCGTATTTACCTTATGATAAAAAGAACTATAGGCTATAAGTGGGTGTTCAAGTTCAAACATAAATCATATTGAAAATTGAATAACATAAGCCCAAATTAGTAAGCCAAAGGCTACATTCTATAAGAAGGAATTAAGTTTATAAAAACTCTCTCTCTTGCTGCTCAGATGACATGCAACATAACTTTTCTTCCACTTAAAACTATCAAATGCTACTATTTTGAGCGATTAGATATTAATAATGTCTTTCTACAAAAAGGCTTGGATGAAAAAGTATACATGGACTTATCACTTGTCATCATATCTAGTGCTCCAAATCAGGTTTGCAGGTTAATTACGTCCTTATATAGGAATAAATAAGCCAGAAGAAAATGTTATATCAAGCTTTCTAACGCTTTGATTAGATAGACTTTTGTTGAAGGGTATTCATATTAGTTTTTATTTACATAACATATTGGTGATAACTTAATTGAATTGTTCGTTTATGTTGTTTATATTTTATTATCTAGCAACCTTATTGTACTTGTTTAGGATACCAGAACTTTTCTAAATCCTAAGTTCAAAATTAAAGATTTTGGTACCTTAAAATATTTTATTAATTTTGAAATTGCTAGAAATTCAAAAGGAATTAATTTATATCAAAAGAAGTATGATTTGAACTTAAAGATAGTGATCTTCAACATTCTGAACCAACATCATTAATTATACCATCACTAAACAAAGCATCCAAGGATAATCTTGATTATACTACTTTGAAAAATGTTTGAAATTACTTAAAATTAATTGAACGATTGATGTATCTCATTATCTCAAGATGATGTATATGTTTGATGTTGATTATCTTTCTCAACATAATGAACACTTTACTATAGCACATTTAACTACAATATATCACGTATCTAATATAAGAACCCTTTTTATTTTTCCTTTCATAAGTACCTTGAGTATTATCAGAAACAGTCTCTCTATTAGTTATAGATAAGATTGTGTATTTCTGGACCTCCAGACTATGTGCATCAATAGAACTTTTACTAAAATAGTATTTTACAGATACTTTAAGTACTAATGGGTAATCGTGATTTTGATTGATTGGATATTCTCTATTTTGGAAGTTTGATTATTAATTTGTGTTTCTTTCTTGAACATTCATTAATAATTTGGCAATCAAAGGGACAATTCGATGTTTCAAGATCATCTTTAAAGGTAGAATATATAGCCACAAGACCTTTGACTTGTAAAGCATAATAATTGTTATATCTTATGCTCCTAGTATATTTCTTATTGATCCACTTCTTTTATTTTGTGATAATCAATAAATCCATATTGCTCATAATCATTTGTTCCTTAGGTGAAAAAAAATCTAGAGATAAATTGTCACATTATTCAAAAAATATAAAATATAAAATATAAAATTACTACTGATTAAGTGTCCTGGGTAAGTAACTAATGTCTCCATAAAAAATCAGTATGACCTCAATTTCAAGCATTTATTTCTAAAGTGACCTTTGTTACGATCTATTTTGAGAACGGTTATTAACTTTATTACTTTCAGTTAGTATATGTTAGTTAGTTATTGTTAAAAACACTTTACGTCCTTATTTTACAATTAGCGGATTGCATTAGCTGTTAGTTGATTCTATCAGTAGATAGCTAATAATGGATTATATCAGTTGATTTGACCAGCAGATAATATTAGCTATTTATTTAAAGATGTTTGGTAAAATTAACCATTTAATATTAGTTGCATATGTGTAAAATGACTTATAAGGACATAACCTTAAAAAAAAAATTATAAAGAGGTGAGTATTATATCTTAGTTTGTTTTTGAATATTCTCATAAGAATTTAAATTTTAGATATTTAATTTAACAAAAATTAAGTTTATAACTCTAATAAAAAATATAGAACATATAATAATAATAATAGTTATGGTAGTGGTAGAATTGCTTTAATTGACCGCATGGTAATTTATTATTGTTGTTATTATTATTACTACTACTACTACTACTATTATTACTACTACTATTACTACTACTACTATTACTACTACTACTACTACTACTACTACTACTACTACTACTACTACTACTACTACTATTACCACCACCACCACCACCATTACTACTATTTCTATCACTATGACTACTAATACTACTACCACTATTACTACTACCACCACTATTACTACTACTACTATTATGACTACGACTACTACGACTACGACTACTACTACTACCGCCACCACTACTAAGACTACTACTACTATTACTACCACTACTACTATCACTACCACTACTATCACTACTACCACTATCACTACTACCACTACCACTACTACTACTACGATTATCACTACCAGTATTACTACAACAACGACTACTACTATTACTATTACTACTACTACTACCACCACCACCACCACTACTATCACTACGACTACTACTAGTAGTACCACGACTACTACTACTAGTACTACGACTACTAGTACCAGTACTACGACTACCATTATCACTACTATCACTACTATGACTACCATTACTACTACTACGATTACCACTACCAGTATTACTATAACAACGATTATTATTATTACTACTACTACTACCACTACTAATAGTACCACGACTATTATTAGTAGTACCATGATTACTACTACTTGTACTACGACTACTACTGCCAGTACTACAACTACTACTACTATGACTACGATTATTATGATTACTACGACTACGACTACGACTATTACCACTGCTACCACCACCGCCACTACTAGTAGTATTATGACGACAACCACTACTACTACTACTACGATCACTACTATTACTACGACTATCACAACAACAACAACAACTACTACCACTACCACTACCTCTACTACTACTACTACTACTACGACTACTACTACTACTACTACTACTACTACTATTACGACTATGACTACTACTACTATTACTACCACCACCACCACTACTACTATCACCACTACTACTTCTACAACTACCACTATTACTACTATTACTATTACTATCACTACTACTATTACTACTACTAATACTACTACTACGACTACTACTACCACCAAGTACTCTAGCGACTTCCCTTGACCGCTTTTGCTCTGATAAAGGTGTTGGAAGTGCTATTGATTGTGCTCCTCGAAGAAAGAAGGTTAGTATCTGCAGTGCAGTAATCATACCCCGTAGAAGAATGGTCTAGCCCCACGGACTAGTCGTTCAATAGTCTTACAGAGCAGTTACTCAATGGTCCAGTTGTTTAGCCTTACTAACGGGAGCTAAGAATTCATCGTAGTTGTTGGCAGCGCACAACATAAGTCTCTAGCCTGCTGTATAGCCTACTGTCAGGGGCCTGGTGAACGGAACTCAGAGCTACTCAACACACCACCACCGTTTAGCATATCCACTTCCAGAAGCAAATGGGAATAGAATATCATATCTCAATCCAATCGTTTATCCAAAACTAGAATGAATACTACCACTATTACTATCACTACTACTACGACCACTACTACTACTACTACTAATACTACTACTACGACTACGACTACTACTACTATCACCACTACTACCACCGCCACCGTCACCACCACCACCACCGCCACCACCACCACCACTACTACTACTACTACGACTATTACTACTACTACTATGACTACTATTAGCACTACCACTACTAATACTACTATTACTATTTTTTTCTCCATATTAATCAAGTTATAGTTCATTTTTCTAATATGTTAACTTATTAATCAAGTTGAAGTTTAGGGTACTAGTGTTTGGTGAAGGGAAAACAATATTAAAAGATGACAGTTTGAGTAATTTGTGATAACTTTTGTGTACAATCGTCTTTTTTTTCCTTAATTTCTTAGCCACTGGAGCGAAACGCTCCTCATAAAAGCATTTTCAAAAACAGCGGGTTGGGTTCAATCCACTAACCCAATCAGCTGATTACTGAACATGATTTTCAATAGTTTGATATGATTAAACAGTGAAATACCTCTCAAATTAAACATGATTATCAACGATTTGACATGGTTAAACAACCAAATACCTCTCAATCTGTCAAAAAATAATTTATCAGCCATTTACCTAATAAGGCCTATATCTCTAGAGTTTTCTCCAAAGCTATTGTAGTATAAATACAAGTTCCCTTATATCTTAAAAACTAAATCTTGAACTTCCAAATATATGTTTTATTTGAAAAATATAAAAGGAATTATAATAATACTAGCAAAAGCTACAAAACAACATTACAATGAGTACTTAATCTGCCTACAATATCAAATACTCTAATAGGTACAAAGATAGAGTACATCAATTGATTATAGCAAATCAACTTGGCTAAGTGTCTGTTGTGTGTTGTTGGCTATATATTATCTGCTTGATCTACCTTCAACTTCACTAGATTTCAATGAGTCACCTCTATTTGTTTTGAATTATATAAGTGGACTCTTAATCCATTATAATGATGTAAATGATTAGTAATTGTCTTCCATTAAGCACTCAAAAAGGACAATCCATTGTGAATTATCTACCTGAATTGGCTTCCTATCCATTACTAATTCTCTAATCATAAATTGTTCGAGAGGGTCATTTAGCTCTCTTGTATTCCATATTAAAGTGATTATTTAAAGGGAATACCCCTTCTTTTAGGATTTCCTTCTAGCCGATCTTCTTTTGGGGTTAAGGAAACTTTCATTAAACTTTTCTGCTATCTTAACAGTTACTCTGCGTTTGGTTACTGTCTCCAGTATGTAGAGACGGAACGAGACAAAAATTTGGAGACAGAACAGAACAAAAATTGGAGACAGTGAGGTGTTTGATTGTGATGGACAAAACAGATAAAACTGTCTCTGTCTTGAGAATATAAATGTGTTTGGTTGCAGTTGATAGAACATAACAACAGTGTCAATGACTAAAATACCCCTGCAGTATAATATGATTGGAATTATGTAATTCATTGATTATTTTAAAACGAATGATTTATATTAGTAAAAAAGTTGACAAATAATAATAATAATAATAATAACAATAAGAAATTAATTTCGTATAATAATAATAATAATAATAATAATAATGATGATGATGATGATGATGATGATGATGATGATGATGATAATAATAAGTTTAAAATTTATAATAATAATAACAATAATTAATAATGATGATGATGATGATGAGTTTAATAATATAATTAAGAATAAAAAAATTGCTTATATGGGGGAGGGGTATTTCTGACATTTCCTTATGTGTTTTGTTTTTATCCTTAGGACAAGAAACCTTGTACCACAGTCTTGGAAGGAACAAAAAATTTCTGCTCTTGTCTTCTGAAGACGGAACAAAAATGGGTGAGGACAACAAGCAAACAATACGAGGCACAGAACTTTTATGTCTCTGTCATCCTTCTCCACCCATAAAGACGCTAACCAAACACTACGTTATGTTATTCTCTAGTTGTATCAGCAACAAGTTGCTTGTTGAATCATAGTCCAATAAACCTAGTTCATAGCCTTTCTCTTCTTCCGGTGATTGTGAAACTTGTATAACAGTTACATCTTTCTAGTTATTATGTTCCTTTAACCGAAAAGAGTGTCTAGATGCTATATTGGGCTTTGCACCTTTAGTATTTGGAGTATATAGTAAAACCTCGATAAATAAATATTCGATAAATTAATAACCTCGATTAAATAATAATTTTCTCCGGTCCCGACTTGGGCCAATGGGATAAAATAATAACCTCGCTAAATGCATAAGATAA